>CM077834.1:15557115-16034615 GCA_039720395.1 Liquidambar formosana | reverse complement strand
GAATTAAGTAATTTTAGTGTATTTTATAGATGTATAAATCCATCACCATTAATTGAAAATTTCAGTAATAGAAATAATAAAAAAAATAAAAAAAATAAAGACAGTAATGATTATTACATATGAAAGTTGAAAATCAAAATAATGACATTTCATTAATTTTATAAGACAATGCACAATTTCATTCCCTTCTTAATTGACAAACCCATAGGAGAATGGAAACAGATTTAAACCAATTCCAAAAGAGCTTGTAATCTACAGAAATCTGCCCCAAAACAAAGTATTCTTGGGTGCTATTGCAATAACTTCTCTATCAAAATCCCAAAGTTTGCAAGTGTAAGATAATGGTGCCGTTCACATTAATTTTATAGAAATATCTAAATTCTAAGAGCAATACTATGTACATTGGATGGATGCAGCAAATACAATTTTTTAAAACATAAAATATTAATCTTTCTTATTTATAACTATTTTATCATTGTCACATCGATTTGGTAAACCAAATTAGGATTCGTGCAATATGATAATAGTATGATTATAATTTTCCAAATTCTAATTTTTCCCAAAAAAAAATAATAAATAAATGAAAAAACCTCCATAGTATATTGGAAATCATATGGTATTTATGAGGACCATTAAATGTAAAAAGATTAAGTAATTGCTATGTTTGTTATGAGAGAATGAGGGAGGGAATGGAATAGTGGTTCCATTCTAAAAAAAATTAATGTTTGGTTGTACAAAGGAGTGGAATGACTATTCGTTAATGGGGGTCTATTTTCTCCAATGAGGGAATAGTCATTCATTTCCAAACCAAAAGGAATGAATTTTCTCACCTTTCAATGAGTAAAAATCATTAAAAATTGGTTCTACCTATACTTTTTTATTCCACTTCCACCCCTTACCAAACATTAGGATGGAATGTCTATTCCCCTTCCATTCTCATTCCCATTCCCATTCCCACTCTTATTCCATTCCATTCCTATTCCCATCTCTCCCAATTTCCTTAAACCAAACACAGCCATAGGTAGGTGACCTGGTCCCCTTCCCTACACTTTTTATTTGCTGGGAAAGGTCCCATCCCAACCAAACGAGCCGTAGCACGTACCTAAAGCAGCAAGTGGCCAGGAGTCAGCCCTCAGCAGCTCAAAAGTCATAAAAGGTCAAATTTATATTGGGACGTGTGAGTCCCACCTATTCGCACTCCTGATCCAACCAGGGAATTGGACCAGACTGTACCACAAGTACAGGGGCAAAAATGTCTCGATGCATGATATTTTTGGGTAAACTTGAACACGTTGAATTTCAGCCTCAGACTTCAAGAGCCCTTCCCATACCGGCCAACGGGGCAAAGGTAAAAGTCATTCAGATTTAATTTGCCTGGCTTCGTGACTAAGGAACCATACTCAGCTTTTAATCCATTCAAAGCCTCCTTAAGTTCCTTAAATAAGGCCCTCACTCCGGCTCCACTTCAATAAATACGTACGTACCAAAATTTGTCAGCATTTGTCGGTAGGAATAATTTAAAAGGCCCCATATTAATTCACTTTACTCGTTTTGTAGTATGGATATGTATTCATGTTCAAGGTCACATGCAATTGATTAGGCATACATCTATTTGTTATTGAGACAAGTTAATAAAATACAAATATGGATATTGATATAAATATGTATTAATAACCATAGAGCGAGTAGAACAAGTTAACAAACCTTTGTAGACCTTAGGACACATGTTAATATAACCTTGTATGGTATCCTGATGTCGATTATAAGTCATCCATATCCAACAATTTTAGGATGAAACTACGCACACCACCCCAACCAGACTCCCCTTTTTGTCCTAGAGAATGAGCAACTTTTGTCCCACCAAAGAAATTACTATTATTTTTTTTTTCCTTTGTAAATACGAGTATCTAGACTTTTAAACTGATTAATCCTTTATAACACAGATAAAGGCACAACCGCACTATTTCTGTTAATATGGTAAATAAAATTACATTTACATAGCCATAATATTGTATTTCTGGTTTCTTTAACCCAATTAACAGAGGTAGAGAGCACTTGCAAGGAAATATGACTAGTACTAAATCAATTGCTCTACCTAAATTGGAAGTCATGCAGCTTCTCCATTATTCATTATTAGGATCAACATACTAGAAGAGTGTTCACAGTAAAAAGGAAAACGATCCAATCTTTCTACTTCATTTGAGGAATTAAAAAAGAACACGTTCTTTGGATCACAGTGGTCACAGGATATTATTAAGAAGCCAAGACAATTATAGTTACTAAGATTTTACCAAAAGAGTTTATTTTTCAGAGGAGATGAAAACATAAATAACTGAATAACTTCATTCAAAAGAAGTCAAAATAGGCATGATAATTGTTATAAAATAGGGAATTTTATGATAATTTGATCAAGACCTTTGATAATTAGGTTACAATTATAGTGGTAAAGACACCTGAATGGTCCAACATCCCACCCCCAACCCACCCAACAAAAATGGAAAACTAGCATTTATCTGAATTAAGTAGAGAACATAATTTAATATATATATATATATATATATATATATATATATATATATATATATATTGGGTTTCGAAAGCAACCATCTTCTAAGAAAACATCATTGCCCACAGACTCTGCTAGCACCATATTTTACTATGGTAGGACTAATCTTGTTCCATCCTAATTCTAACATTGGCTACCCTACTTGATTGAGTGAATCTATCCCCCAAGTACGGATTTTTTTGGGTAGGTGTTGACTCCTCGGGACCACTTTCAAAATTAAATACCTACTGGAAGGGAATTCTTATATTGGGGTGACTCCCTTGTCTCGGTTACATATGTGGACTCCACGTAAGTATTAATAATTTGTTTATGGGGTCAGTATCCCGGCTCCATGATCAAATTTTCAATCAATATTTGTTATTAGGTCCTCCCATATATTAATTTTCAATCAATATTTTGGTGCGGATGAAAAGGTTCACAATTTCTTATCATGAAGTTATTGACTAAAAAATATTTAAACAAATTATCATATATATAAAAAAGATAGGATTAATTTCTTTTTCTTGTACTTTCTACTTTGTCCGTTATGTCAATTTAGTCAAATTTTTTTTAATTTGATCAAATTGGGGATGATTTTAATAAGCACGTATCAACGTGGGATTGCATATGATATTACGTGCTTTTTACGTAATACACTTGTGACGGTTAGAACACTCATTTTTTGTCCAAAATGATTTGTTATAATGTTTTGTTTTAACGGTATGAAGCATTTTCTTTTCAAAATATCAGTATCATCGAGTGAATTCATATTCTATAGAGATCCGAACCCCCCCCCCCCCAAAAAAAAGAAAGAGTGATCTTTGAATAAACCATCCTAATATTTACTCTCTTTTTTTTTTCTTTTTTTTTTCGTAATCCCATAAAAGAAAAATAGTTACAATATCCTTCTCAAAAAATTTCAAATTTATCAATTAACAGGTTAATCGCTATTTATGGAATTAGATGAAAAAGCGTCACATGATCATCATTAATACTACGAACAACTATTAACAATGGTGTTAATTGCTTAATTTGTAAGTTTATTGGAAAAACATATATTGCAACCGTTTTTTCTTATAATGCAATTGGATGATTGATTTACAGGGGGATTTAAGTTAAGTTGAGATTCCATTTTTATTCGCTGCCACTATAATTTGGTGTTGAAATTTTATATTAATTCAAATCCCTTATTCAAATGCATCATAGAAAAATTACAAAAATAAAAAATAAAAAATAAAAAATTATCCTTTAATTTTATGTCGGCAATGGAGGGAAGAAAGGCACATAGAGAAAGAGATTACATTATTACATGGATAAGGACAAAGAATCAAAGCGAGTCGGCAATGCTGAAGGGACAACTAACTAACCGACCGACTAACTATAACTCCAAGTCAAAGATCTTTAAGAGAGGATGTGGAGGCACGGCATCCTTTAGTTGATAGCGCCCCCACACTCTTCACCAACCCACTTGATTGCGGGATATCTGATTCGTCAAACCACGTCCCTCGACTCTTGACCATTTGGTGCAATTAATTTTAAACTATGCATATTTGTTAAGAAAAAGAAAATTGATAAAACGGAACAAATTTAGTTTAATAAAATGAATAAGCTAGTGGATCTCATTAGATTCAAAGGGTTTAATAATATATAAAAAAAAAATAAAAATTGATAAGGTTAATAAATTCTTTGACAACAAATTGGATTTAGAGTTCTATGAAGATAGTTGATAATATAAAATTTGGCCTTTTCAACAAAACCCGTCCTTTTATTTATACATTTATCATAGAAGTTTTCAATTCGTGGGGAGAAAAGTTTCCAAATTAGTTTTCTATCGAGTATATCAACCTTTTCCCTTGAGCCTAGGGCGGAGGGAGGGCGCCGATTGGGCAAGGGCCATGCCCCTCCTTAAAGCCAAACTTTGCTTTTATTTCTTGTAAACTACATGGGTCATTTGGAGAAATAAGTTATCCGACATTTTAACTTTTAAGTATACAGTTTTGCACTTTAACTGCATCGTGCAATAACCGTTAGATGAGTGACACGTTGCAAAGGGAAGATGGGAACGGCAAGAATTTGAGAGAGGAATTTACCGCGTGAATTGCGTAACACCGTGAACTGCTAATGGAACAAATCTCAATCGTTCTTGTTTTTTCCTTGTAATGTATCGTTCATTCGATGGTTATTGCAGGGTGCAGTTAAAGTGTAAAACTGCACCAAATCCGAGTTTGAAAAGTAAGAGGTTGAGAATACAAGTTTACATATAATTAGTATTTGAAATCCCTTATAAGATCAAAGATTGTAAGAACGGGACCTTGAATTTTTGGATGAACCAAGAACCTTTAAGAAACCTGGTTAATGGACCTTTAGGCTTGATGAATTTGATCTTAGAGTCGTCCACTTGAGTTGTGATACTGAAGGGTGGAATCTAGATATTTTCCTATTGTGCCTTCCTTCAGAGGAAAGAATGTCATAACTCATGACCTACTCCCATGGAAACTCCCTTCTTCGAGTGACTTCTCATTTAAAAAAGATTATAGCTTGGCCCAAGTATTGGTGAGGTGATCAGTCTGTCATCAATTTTTGTTTTGAAAAGTCTGATAAAAAAAAGCAGTGGTGTATATATGTCAACACATCACTTTTTAAAATCTTGAAATTTTTTACTTTGTGTATGTATACGTGTGGCAATATAATTAACTGTTACCAATGTCTTATGTTATAATATTCTCACATAATCATGACTGGGCCTCGTATTATCAAAGGACCAATTATAAGGAATTTGATTTAGAAAATTCCCACCAACCCTGACATTTAGCATTGGAAAATGCTACTCTTACAGCCTACCTTTTTTTAATTATTTAATTATTTAATTATTTTTTTATTTAAAGTTTTTATTATAGTTCTAATTTTTTTTTTTACCACATGGCATGGTAATTTAAATAAGATATGTCGTTGTGGCATGAACACGTTCAAGGTTTTTTGGAATTTCATTTTTTTTTGGCTGATATGGCAACACCATACTAGCCACCATGTTAAGCTGTAAAAAAAAAAAAAAAAGGGTAAAATGAGCAATAAGACTAATAGCACTCGCTAGCACTTCCTTTGGTATAGATTTTAGATGCCATTTAGCTTGAATGATAATGCATGTAGGTTTTATAACAGACATATGGGTTTGAATCCCCCATTGAAAAATTGGATTTTATTCCCACTTATCCGATAATTATAGATTAATTGTATCCCCAAAAAGGAAGAAGTGACAAAAAGAAAAAGAAAAAGAAAAAAAAAGGAAATCTCATGACAATTAAAGACGCACAATATTCTTTCTCTCCCCCCAAAATCTGTGTCTAATTAAAGTGTCTTATGATAGATCAAGGACCAACTACAATCCCTCTTATGGAATATTCCCTTGTTCCAACTGTTTGTTGGCAGTTATGGAACCAAAGAGACCAAAAGATTTCGTAAAGCAAATACCCTAACCCATAATTTGTCTGTGCTCCTCTATGATCTCCAAAGCTCTTGAGTTCTTTGCCATGGAGGGCCCCTCATGCCCTAGCATTCTTAGGGAATCCTAAACCCCACCAGCACCTTACAGGAAACTTTTGTCATTTTCACTCCTCCTCCTTGGTGTATTGGGATTTGCTTGTGGTTTTCGGTCTGCTTTGTTCATCTGTACCTTTTATTCCATTGCACCCGAAAAAGAAAAAAGAAAAGAAAAGAAAAGAAAAGAAGGTTGGTTTTGAACTTTTGATAGAGATTGCTACCAGATCGTGGACCGTGTGGCCCAAGTGATCTCCGGGGCACCCACAGTCGTATTTGAATTTCTTGTCCAGTTCCAAAAAACCCAAGACATGGTTGGGCCGTGGCCCTCCTTGATACCCAAATAAAAACGACAAAACAAAAACGAAAAAAAGAAAGAAAAAAGACTTGTGGTTACGAGAAATCATTAATTCAAATTGCTTAGGCTGCTTAATTGTCCAATTATATCTATATATATATATATATATATATATATATATATATATATATGTGGTTATTTTGTGTGAAAATTTTACAAAGAAACAAATTAAAATAATAACTGGGTAACAATTAAAGGTCTTACTCGGGTTCAAATTCACAACCGTCAAGTCCAGAACCAGTAGCCTTAGCCAGCTCTTAGCCCAATCATGATAAGGGCTAGGAACTGCTCATCATCTGACATATAGCCCAATTACTACCTTGATGATCTAAAGCCCAAACTTGGAAAGGTCTTCATGGAAGTCATTGCCCAAAAAATTATCACCATATTATTTTGAGTTTAGGTACAAATTACAAACATATATAACGAAAATTTTGAGGTCTTGCCAATATTTTTATTATTATTATGGGGAGGGATCAGTCTACACCCGGTGTAAAACCTTTTACTCTTACACCTCTTAATATAGGATTGATATTTTTCAAAACCAATCTTTGGATTGGATACTCTTCTCATAGAAATTGTGCACGCTAAATTTGATATTGATTGAAGATTTGGAACTATACCATCGATAAAGTAGCTTAAAGTATTGTTTTATTTGCAAAAATAAATTTGAATTTATAAATGAGATGTTTACAGTATTCGATCAGTGTAAAATTTGGTGTTACAGATTTACATGAGATAGTATCAGTTAGTTTGGAAAAATTATGATCTTATAAAAGAATATTGAGAAGTGTAAGAGTAATAAGTTTTACACCGGATGTAAATGGATCCATGTCCTATTATTATTATAATTATTATAATTATTCAGGAAGGTGTATCTAGGGTGCCATTGAAAACAACTTTGTAAAAGAATAAGAACATTGCCAATTATACTTTAATTTAGAAATGAGGTCAATTAATGTAACTTTGTAAGGAAAGTCACCTTGAATAAGATTGATAAAGAAGTTTCTCCTCTTGAATTTTATATTAATTGAGCAAGATCATTTACATATTGAATTAACCAATACATTTATTAACCCTAATGCTCTAGATTTAATAGATAAAAAATAATTGTCCGAGAACAAAACTTGTAACCTGTGCCCTACAATACCCAAGCTAGATTAATTTTCTTATGCATGTGAAGATCGAACTCTAAGTTCTAGGAATATTGAAGAACATCATCAAGGAAATAAACCAAGAGCAAAGATAATGGGTAGAGAAGGTATGCTATGATTGACGATCCAACCGGGAAGGCGGAGCAAAAACTAGCAGAAAGACCCACTATGGCACAAACTATTAGAACAACCAATACTTCGGCAGAAAAATCCCATGTCAACCCATGGGCTTAAATTAGAGATGAGAGAACTGAGAAGCCAAAATATTGTTCATGAAAACTCTGCTGTAAATCTGCATCAATATACAATTCAACATGTCACAACTTTTTGACCCCTAATGAGAGATTGTATCACAGTTTATTGTTCACTTAATTAACTACTTCCTTTTATCCATATGAGTTTTCCCATAGCGTCCCAGGCGACTATGTTCCCTAATTTTAGTTTATTTGTTACTTTTCTCATTTAGTTAGGGAGTAGTGCTTTTGTACTTATCACTTGTACCAACCTACCAATAATAATAAATATATAAATAAATAAAATAAAATAGAAAAGGGTTAGAGTCACAAGGAGATAGACTTTGCCCTCATTAAATATTAAAAATAAAAATAACAAGTCGGTCTTTTTTTATTTTTTTTTTATTTGAATAATTTTGAGACCCCTTCAATGGTGCAAGATTGCCGAATTCCTATGTCATACGGAGTATAGAAGATATGGACATTAAACTATATGAGTATATAAATTTGTGCATGTAAAAAAATACTCATTGACCGGAAAAAAAAAAAAAAAAAAGGAAAAAAGAAAAAGGGTACTATTTGATCAAGATTCTCTTAACTGCTTGCTCAAAGGCCGAGAAAACACATATACTCAAACGATACGTATCGCCTTTTTTCCATTTTTTAATTGGCTTGAGGTAGACCGTTTTCAACAAGGAATAATTAAATAATCAACCATGCATGGTGAAAGAGCCAACAAAACTTTTTTTATCAAGCAAAGCTCTCTCACATCAGCTGTTACAGTTACATATAAGTTTTTCAATTTATTTTTTTATTTTTATTTATTTTTTATTTATTATTTTTTTTCATATTTTGAATCTATGTCTCAAACTTTTAAAAAAAAAAAAAAAAAAAAAATTTGCCTTAAATTAAGAACCTTGATAAAGCCATTTCTCCGGCTTAAATTAAATACGTCAAGCTATGGAAATTAATAGTCCCAAAATTTAGTTCTACGCAACGAATCCATTGTCAAGATTCTAAGGCCATGTTTATATGGTTGGAAAAAAATGGATGGGAATAGAATCTGATTCTATGTTCAAAATAGTCTAAAATAGAATAAAATTGAAATAAATATTGTGAAATGAATATCATTATAATTCACTATTACTCTTTGATTCTATACTTATTCAACTATTTCGTCCAAACATATTGTTTGAAATGAATTGGATTGAGATTTTATTTCATTCATTCCATTTCCACTAAACAAACATGGCCTAATTTTGTTTGTTGAGATTCTCTCATTTCAAGGAATGACTCCGTTGCTCGTATATTAATAGTCTCCAGTTTTCCACAGTGTGAATCAACGCGTAAGTGATCGGAGGCATCAACTTTCAATGCCCAGAATATGTCTCGGTAACATATCTCGATGGTCTGGATCTATATGCACATGTTGCACTTAAATTTGAATCATTCAGCCCTTTGCTCCTCTCTAGGCAAATTGTCCCATTTAATATGAATAATATGTCTTCAATTTACTGATTTTTCTTTTGTCTTCAGCCAGGCTGGGAAGTCGCATAGAATTAATTTCTAATCCTTTTCGCAAGACTCCAAACAGCCATATGTTTCAAAGTCTTACGTTTGGACAATGCATGAACATTACGAAGAAATTACCTCATGGGTCCCTCGAATAGGACTCGGGAGAAATTAATATGGGATGCAATTTTTGTCTTGTGCTTGTATGTGGACTTGGTATGTAGTATAGGAGAAGAACTTGGATGAAACCGCTGCACCAAATTGGCTATGAGATCAGCCAATCAGAGGCCCTGCATGTGGGTTTGTAGGCTAATAAGTACACTTATAAACCCACATGCAGGGCCTCTGATTGGCTGGTCTCATAGCAGCCTGGTGCAGCGGTTTCATCTAAGTTCTTCTCGCAGTCTAGAAAGCAAGAAATGGCACGGTATTTACTCCTATCACAGTTGAAAGAAGAATACACTGGTCCCAAAGTTGGAGCTAGTACTGCTTATAAATAGTGAGTAATATTGGAAATTACAGGAATCTCGCTTCAATGCAAGAGTGATTAACTCTAGTTACCCATTTTGCACAAGATGATTACATTTCCTTCTCTTTTCTCTTTCATGGCCTTAGTTTTGTTGTTTACACAGAAGGCGATATCTGATGGAGACGGCGGTGCAATGGAAAAAGACCATATCAAGGGCATCATTGGTGCCATTGTAGACTATAATTCGCGTATTGGTAAAGAAGAGAAAGTAGCGATGGAGTTGGCGAGAGAGGATATCTATGGCTATAATAACCAAAGTTTGGTTTTGCACATAAAAAACTCTCGAAGAGATCCCTTCCAAGCAGCTCTTGCAGGTAAAATTATCAGCTATTCACCCTTCACAAGATTTTAATTATGTGGTAACCTAGCTAGTAAGTTGACCTATTCAATGGTAGTTCTTGATTAAGAAAGCATATTTAGGCAAAGCTTCAATTATTATACTTAAGTATGTTAATTTAGACACAACCAAAGCTAGCTAGTAATCTAAGAAAGCAATGAGTGATATTGATTACTTCTCTAAGTAATTGATCATCCAAAAAATATTAGTGATATATACAACTAAGGGCGGAGCGAGGATTTAAAATTGACCTGGGCTGGATAGAAAACTAAGAAACACACACACACACACATATATATAGTGCATAAAATATAAGAACATGTGTATGTAGTTGCCAAAAAAATAAAAAAAAACATAGGCATGTACGTAGTATAAACCACAAAAAAAAAAAAAAAAAAACCCTTTTGTTAAACAAAAATATATTAGAAAATCCAAATTAAAAAAAAAAAATCAAATCAATGCAAAAGAAAAAAAATATATTCTTGTGATCGATAACACATTAAGATATTATTCTTGTTTGTTGTTTCCTTATTTTTTGTTTTATAGGTTTTTTCCTAGCCAAAAAATAATAGCAATCAATGCAAAAAAAGAAATTGAATTCTTCTTACCATAGTTGAAGATTGTTGCGATCTCGCCGTATTTGCCGGTCTCAACTCTCAAGGTCTGAGAATCAGTAGTGTGTAAGCATGTAGAATTAAGGGAGAGAGAACCCAAAAAAAAGAAGGAAAATACTTGTCTCCACCCATGGGTGGAGGAGCTCCATCCTTCCTCCCTCTCATATTTCACCATTTGTCCAAATAATTAAATAAGAAAAATTGATTGTGTGCATGCATTCTTATATTTACATAATTGTGAACACATTTTTATAAGTCCATATTTGTGTGTTAATTACATATTTATATGGGTAAATTGCACTTAAGGGTCTAAAGTTTGGGTCAAGTTTCATTTTAGGATTCAAAGTTTAAATCGTGTTAATTCAGTACCTGAATTATTAGTTGAGTTGCAATTTGGAGTCTATCCTCAAAATTTTCTGTATTATCCCTACTTTGTCCTTTTCATGGGTTTGAAAACTCTACTTTACTCTTATCAACAACTAATAAATTTTTATATTTTAACCAAATCTGAATTAGTCTTATCTTATTTCTCTTTCTATATTACCTCTATCAACATCTAATAAACATTTATATTTTTCATTTACAAAACACAAATATAAAGGTTTATTAAATGTTGATAGGAGAATAGGGTTTTTAAACCCATAAAAAGGGCAAAGTAGGGATAATACATAAAATTTTGAGTGTAGATCCTAAATTGCAACTTAATTAATAATTCAAGGTACTGAATTGACGCGATTTAAACTTTAAACTCTTAAGTGAAACTTGATCCAAACTTTGGACCCTTAAGTTCAATTCACCCTATTTATATTAACATGAATGTGTGTACACGTGTCATTATTCATGTATTTGTTTGTTCGTGTTTTTAAATTTATATTTTTCTAAAATATTTATGACATGTGGTATAAAATGAATGGAGGTGAGGATGAACTCCTCCACCCTGGGGTAGAGGCAAATTTGTCCAAAAAAAAAAGAACCACTATTCAGCTTTTCCCCCCACCCCCTTTTTATTTTATTTTTTTTAACCTGTTGTCTTTTGTTTGGATTGAGAGAACAGTACCCTAAATCAGAAAGATGAGCACAAAGCACCCCATGCAACAGGCAAGCGGGCCAGCTAACCAACTGTTGGGGTTTGGATATTGTAACCCCTTCAAGTGGTTTCTCCACCTCATTAATTTTAATTTTTTAAGATTTAAAAAAAAATGTAAAAGGTTTTTAGGAAAAATGGCTGTATAGTCCACTAAAAAACATAATTTTGAACAATTTTGTAGAATTTTTTTTTTCAAAAGTCTTTTATTTAAGTAAGGGTTGCAACTTGGGCGGGTTGAGCATGTTTAGAGTTCAACCCAAGCTCAACCCTAACTGTAAATCCCTACGCCCAAGCCCAACTCAGCCCAACCCATAGTTAGAATTGAACTTTCCTAGCCCAAGCTCAACCTGTGCTTGGGTTGGCGGGCACGGGTTGAGTGGGTTGAAGTCGGGTTGAGTGGGTTGTGTGGGTTAGTTTATTAATTTCACTTTTTTTTTTCATCTTTAGTTAACCTACTCCAATAAAATAAAAACGCGTTGTTGCATATGCCCACAAATCTTAATCATCCAAACTCAATTAATTAACTTATAAATCAAGTCAATCAAGTAATAATTTTTTCAACAAAATAGAAATAAAGATGAAAGCATCAAAGTAATTAAATTCAAAATAAGCAACAAATGTAATTGTCTAACTGATTGAGTACCCAAAGAGCTAAGTTAAAGATTCAAAACACATCAAAACACGAACATATGTAATGCCCAACTAAGCAACTATCCAAACATATTTCTTCAAACATTAAAGACCCATCAATTCTTCACTTCCATCAACATTCCTAGAGAAATACAAGGAATATTAAAAATTTGTTAACATAGATCAAACGAATAAAGTAATAAACTGATGTATATAGTTCAAAAGTAAGTTCATATATTCAAGTCTTATTAGTATAAACCAGATGATGTCATATTTAATGCATATATAAATATTAAAAAATTATATATTATATATGTTGGGTTTGGGTTGCCCAACCCCCTTCCCAAGCCCAACCTGATTTAAATCAGGTTGATATTTTCCAACCCAATCCCAACCCAATGTATGAAAACTATTTGTCCAACCCATTTATTGACCAGTTTGGGTGGACTCAACCCACCCAAGTTGCAGCCTTAATTTAAGTAGACTTTTTGGTCATTTATAGTCTTTATTTTATTTTTGGCTAAAAAGTCCCTTAAGGAATAGATTCTGGAAAAAGTTTCTTCTGTAAAGTTGTTCAAAATGATGTTTCTATTGGATAACGTGGCCACTTTTCATAAAAACCTTTTATATTTTTTTAGAATTTAAAAAATTAAAATTAGTGGGTTGGGGAGATCACTTGAAGGGGTTGCAACATCCTGACCCCAGCTGTTATCCACTTCTTTCATTTCCCTTCTTTGTTTTAATTTTGAGCTGCTTTAGTTTGGGTTGCTTTAGTCTGGGTTGCCTTAGTTTTTGGGTTGCTTTTTTATTTATTTGACCTGGGTTAATATCAAAGTCCAATGAATTTAGGCAAGTAAAAAAAAAAAAGGGGGTCCTCTATTGGCACCCTTATACTTGCTTATCATCTCCCATTTATTTTACACTTTAAGATTTTATGAAAAATATTTAGGGTTTTCATAAAAATTGATCATGTATTCTATTAGAAAACATTATTTTGAACAACTTTTTAAAAGAAAGTATTTTCAAAATCTATCGTTTAAGTAGACTCTTTTGCTATTTATAGTCTTCTTTTCATAAATGTTTAAAAAGTTCACTTAAATGATTGATTTTGAAAAAACTTTCTTCTCAAAAGTTGTTCAAAATGATGTTTTCTAATAGACATTTTGATAAGTTTTTATGTATTTTTCATAAAATCTTAAAGTGTAAAATAAGTGGGGGATGAAAAGCAAATCTTTGGTGCCAATAGAGGCCTCTAAAAAAAAATTTGGGTGGGCTATCTGGACTAAAGCCCAATGTAGCCCGTTACACAACTCCGTCCTTGTATATGACTATGTACTACTTGTATCATGACCGTATTTTTTTGTAGAAATTTTCTTGGAACGTTTTTCTTTTCCTCTAAGCAAAATCTGGGGAATAAGAAGCTTAAGTTTCATCACTACATTTATATGCAGCCGATGATCTTATCAATATGCAGCAAGTGGAAGCAATTGTGGGAGCACAGACATGGGAGGAAGCATCATTAGTTGCAGAGATATGTAGCCAAGCTCGTATCCCTATACTTTCGTTTGCTGATGCAACTCCACAGTGGGCTACTGAACGGTGGCCCTTTCTTTATCAAGCTTCACCAAACCAATATGCACAAATGAAAGCCGTAGCTGCTATCATACAATCTTGGGAATGGTATCGGGTCATTGTCATATATGAGGACACTGAATCTGTGGCCACAGGAGTTATCTCTCCTCTCTCTGATGCCCTACGAGAAGTAGGGGCAGAAATAAACCAACTGGTAATATGATATCCCAGATAATTATTTTATATTAAGAAGTAATTTGAGATTTTATTAGGAAATGTTAAATTGTGTTATTATTAGAAGAAAATTTCATATTTTTGTCAATTTATTTTCCAGTTGACTGATATTTTTGATAGTGGAAATAATTGAAGTTATTTTTATTATTCACGCTTCAAAATTCGGGGCCTGATAGGTAGCCCTTCCACCTTTCGCTTCTTCTTCATTGTCCGAAGAGCTAGGGAAGCTTAAAAGAGGGCAATGTAGAGTCTTTGTGGTGCATCTGTCCTTGCCATTAGCCTTGCATCTGTTCAAGCTGGCAAAGGAAATGGAGATGATGGAAGATTACGTATGGATCACAACAGACCCCATCACAAGTCTTGTCCATTCCATCAACGCATCCAGCATTGACTCTATGCAAGGAATTTTAGGAGTCAAAAGTTACTACCCTGAAACCGGAGACCATTTTCATGATTTCTATCATCGATTTCGCCAAAGGTTTAGCTTGGAATATCCCAAAGAGGATAACCATGAGCCAGGGAAACATGCGGTGCAGGCCTACGATGCCATACGAACAATTGCACTCGCAATGGGGGAAAGCAACATGGGGGGCAGCAAGAAGTTGTTACAAAAAATTTTCTCAAGTGATTTCCAGGGCTTAAGCACTAAGATCCAATTTACAGACCGCAAATTATCGCCAGCGCGTATATTTCAGATCATCAATGTGATGGGAAAGAGCTATAGGGAACTTGGGTTCTGGTCGGAAGGGTTAGGTTTCTCGGAAAGCATTGACAAAAGAGCTACTTACGACAACTCTTCTATGAAAACTTTGGGGCAGATTCTTTGGCCTGGGGGCCCTTTGTATACTCCAAGAGGATGGACTGTAACAAGCGGTGGCCAAGTACTGAAAATCGGCGTGCCCACTGGATCCACATTCAAACAGTTTGTGGACATCGTATATGATGATCACTCTGAAAATAACTTTTCTTTCACTGGGTTTTCAATCGAGGTCTTCAAAGCAACCTTAGAGAACTTGCCATTTCATTTGCCACACAAATTGATTCCCTTTTATGGCACATACGATCAAATAGTGGAGGAGGTATATTTAAAGGTGAGAGACTGACTTCATTCTTTCATTTAGTTTCCTTCACATTCAATGTCAAAACACAGATGAGTTTTTTTTGGTGATAGATAAGAACATCATATATATATATACCTGTTGGAAATATATCCCATTTTACATCGATTAAATATCGAGTTAAACATATTTTCATATACCTGTTTGGACTTTCCACTTATAAGTTGTAAACTTTACATGGTATTAAAGTATGTCGTTCATGGCCCAGACTATAGCTAGTTACTTAATTAGGTGAAATTAAATATACTCCTAAACTAATAAAACTGGCCTAGTTTCCCTTACCTTCAATTGGACAAATAGTTTTGGGGCAAAAAATTGGGCTCTTTAAGCATTTTCCATTTTGACGTCCCTACTCCATAAATCCATAGTTATGGCACCTTGATCTCACGCAAGCGAACCAGATTGTCGGTGATCTCATGTATATCCCACCACTAAGTTTTCATAGCCAGATCAACCTTGCCCCTAAATATATAATCTACTTGATTAATTAGCAACAATTTAAAAATATATCGATCAAATAAAAATTAATTGTTGGGTATCAAAAGCCAACAATTTTTCTTTCACTAGACACAAAAGGCTAACCATATTTGAATATTTTGGCATAATCTATGCATGGGAGTAGAAATTCGATGCTGTAGTTGGTGATGTATCAATAGTGGCCAATCGATTTCGGTATGCCGAATTCACACAACCCTACACCGAAGCTGGTTTGGTGATGATAGTCCCCGTTCGATCGCGAGAAAGCAACAAGGCATGGCTTTTCATGAAGCCTTTCACAGGAGCCATGTGGCTTCTCATTGTCATCATTAATGTCTACAATGGCTTTGTTGTATGGCTCATTGAACGAAATCACTGCCCTGATCTCAAAGGCCCAGTATTGAATCAAGTGGGAACCTTGCTTTGGCTATCCTTCTCCACTCTCCTCTCTTTAAATGGTAAAATTATTTTTATTTTTTGTTTTCAATTTCAGAATTCAATTTTGATAGAATTTAGATTGCTTAGATTTTTTTTTTTGGGTGGGTAATGAGTAAGATGGTGAGTCAAGACCACTAGTACGTAAGATTGCGAGAGGCATGTTTACATTCTAAAAGTTTTAGTGACTTTTAAAGGCACAAAATCCTATTTATACACCATTTTTAATACCCTTTAAACCAGAATGAATTTTTTTCTCTTCTTTTTTATTTTGGCAATATAGATTGGTGGAGCTACAGGCTAGGTAAACAATTACAATGTCATTCTTAGCTAAGTTAGTAGTAATTTTCTAGGAAGTTAGTAGTCATTTGTATTGACTGTTATTATTTTCCCATAGCCCGACCAATCTAAACCCCCCCCCCCCCGCGGCGCGGGGGCCTCTTTTCTTTTTTGGCAAGTAACATCACTTTGTTTTTATTTATTTGATGCATAGGAGGACTACATAGCAATTTAACACGTATGACAATGCTGGTGTGGCTGTTTGTGGTACTAGTCATCACACAGAGTTACACGGCTAACCTCACCAGTATGCTCACCGTCCAAAAGCTTGAGCCCACTGTAGCTGACGTTGAGTCACTACTGTATACCAATGCAATGGTTGGGTATTGCAAGGGATCCTACGTCCGAGCATATTTGGAGACGGTCATTGGATTCAAAAGACAAAACATCAAGAATTTTACCTTGCCCGAAGAATTTGCTCAGGCCCTCAGAAGCAGAGAAATAGAAGCTGTATTTCTTGAAGCACCTTTGGCTAAATTACTCCTCGCCAAGTACTGCAAGGGTTTTATTGAAGCCGGGCCAAGATACAAAATTGGAGGATTCGGATTTGTAAGTCTCTGTGCTTCTTTTCCTTTTGTTTTCCGTCCAAGTAAAGGTGGAGTTAGAAAATTAGTCTTAGTGCATGGATTAAAACATTAACTCACAAAGTGTAATTCAGCCTAAAAATTAGGCTAAAAGTTCAAAACAAAAGAGTTTTTGATTTTTGACTTTGTGAGAGGGGTCAAATATACAAAATTGTTAAATTTGAAGGAGGGTCAAATTTGTAATTATCTTAAAAAAGAGAAATAGAAGTTAGAAAACAAAAGATGTTTTGACTTTTGACTATTGGGCAAGGATTAAATTTACAAATAGATCAAATTTTTGAGAGCAAAATGAGATTTCTAGGAAACTTAGATTTGCAATTATTAATAATATATATATATATATATATTTTGATTTTTGACTTTGTGAGAGGGGTCAAATATACAAAATTGTTAAATTTGAAGGAGGGTCAAATTTGTAATTATCTTAAAAAAGAGAAATAAAAGTTAGAAAACAAAAGATGTTTTGACTTTTGACTATTGGGCAAGGATTAAATTTACAAATAGATCAAATTTTTGAGAGCAAAATGAGATTTCTAGGAAACTTAGATTTGCAATTATTAATAATATATATATATATATATATATATATATATATATATTAAAAATAATAGGAAGGAGGGTACGGTGTTTGACCCCTTTCACCAGCGCCCCCTGCCCTGCTTACAAGTAGAGTAAAACCTAAGTTGTCAAAGAGGGAGAAGGGATTATACGCACCCGTAGATGGACCGGTTAATAATACCTGGTTGGGTCTATCTAATATGATGGTCCATCATTATGAAAATCCACTAGGAACACACATAACATGTCGGACATATGGGTTTCATTATGGATATGTTTTCCCATGCTTACACGTTCATTATTACAAAAACAAAAGGATTGTCACGTAAGGATGTTTTTTGGTTAGTTTTGTTTTAATAATTTAATTTGAGAGGCTGGATTAGGAGTGCCAGACTAAAATTGATCAAAGCAGCCCAAGAACCTACCCAGCAATGTTTTTATTATTATTATTATTATTATTTATTTATTTTTTTTTTAGGACCCAAGAACCTACCCCAATTTCATAATGATTTGGCTTTTCCTTTATTCCCAAGAAAAATTTCAAAACTCTGAATTCAGTAAGAAAAAAAAATTTCAAAACCATTGATGCAAGCCTATCTAATGCGTTTCTGTGGGTCGTGCCTCAGGTATTTCCAAGGGGATCTCCACTGCTTCCCGATGTATCCGAAGCTCTTCTAAAGGTATCCGAAAGCGGCAAGCTACGTGACCTAGAGAACAGCATGGCTGCATCTGAGACATGCTCCGAAGTGGAATCGAATGACGAAGATCATAGACTTAACCCTAACAGCTTTTGGGCACTGTTTATAATAACAGGAGGCACATCAACAGTCACTCTAGTGATCTATGTGTTTTGTCACAGGTGGAACGTCCATGACTCCATGCATAAACACAAAACCATATGGAGATTAATGTTGGCTGTAATGAAATATTGGGGGTATCGAAAGAGGCCATTTTCAAGAAGAGTTAGTGATACAGCCAGTCCTAGAAGTTATCCAAATGCATCGAACTCGTGGGCTCAAGTCTAGACATCAAGGCCAGTCAGGGACGGAACCGGGATTTTATCTCAGGGGTGGTCAAAGTATGAATAATAAAAATTTTACCTTTCAAGTATGAGAATCATACTAAGATTCAATATTAAATATATTAATACATTGAATGGAAGGTAAATGACTTGACCTTACTTATGCTTCTCTAAAACCATGACAAAAAAACAAAAAACAAAAAAAAAAAAAGAAGAAGAAGAAGAAGAAGAAGAGGGGTTGACAGTAGCAATAAATTTGAAGAAGGTTTTTTAAAAAATAAATAAAGGATTAAAAAAAAAAACCAAAAATGTATACCTTAATATGTAGAAATTGAGGAGTGATTTTCTCCGGCAAGATGCTTTCCGCCAACCGTTATTCTCTAGTGTGCTCAATGATTTTGTTTGATAGAAATCTGGGGTAAATCCAACGTCAAAAAAATAAAAAATAAAAAGATAAAAAAAATTAAAAGCTAAAACGATCGATAGGAGAAGGTGTTTGTTTTTTGTTAATTATTTTGGACATTTTACCTTTTGTATATATTAATTCTAGCTTTTTATCCTTGGGTATAGGTTGCCTATTTGACTTTTAAAGGATCATGTGAGGAACTATTGTGCTGATTGGGAGGGACCATTGGTCGATTGTGCCTAAAAAACCGAAATTAGTAAATTACGTTTTGGTGACCATTTAGTAATATAATACCAAAACCAAACGCATTAGTAGTCATTTCATAGTAGGTTGATAATCAATATGCAACAAGTTTACAGGTAATACCTTGTTTTGGTATTAGCTTCGAATCTGGTCACCAAAAAATACTTTATCAAGACAACTTTTTGGAAGTGAAGGGGGGCCATGGGCACCCTAGGCCTAAGTATAGTTCCATCTCTGAGGCCAGTGGACTAAAAGGGATAACTCTTCAAAAAAGAAAAGAAAAAACAAACCAACTACTCCCAAGTTATATTAGAGAATTTTTGTTTGCAAGGGCAGCTTATAACGCATGCCAAGTTACAAGTAAATGAAGATTGTAAATTATCTATGTAATAAGTAGGCCTGGCAATTGGGTGGGTTTGGACGAGTTTAGATGGGTTTAGTTAAAATACCACCCGAACCCAACCCAACCCAATTATATGAATAACCCATTTAAGTAAACCCAAACCCAAACCCACCCATTTATTCTAAGCAAAACCGAACCCAACCCAACCTAAAGGTGATGTTCATCCCCTTCCCTTTCCATGCCGACAACTTCAAAGCTCTATAAGCCATAGCTTGTCGACATTGACGATGGGTAGCAGAACTTGTTGCAGAGCTTGTGGAAGTATCGCATCGATTTTGCTGAAGTACCCTCTGGATGCTACTTGTTGAAGAGGATCCGGTGGTGGTGCATACCTCTGGCGTTTCCGTGACCATCGAGGTGTTTTCTGTGCTTGCCGATACAGCCATAGCTAGCGCTCATGTGGCTGCGCTTCTTCCGATTCTTCTTGAATCTCAAGGTAATTTCTCTTTCTACAGTACTCTTTCTCCTCCTTCTCTCTCTATATGTATATATATATTGTAAATTTCCGACAACAATGTTGCAATCCATCCATTTCTCCTATGCCAAACCCACCTTGCCTCCCTCCAATTGTCGATTATCGGTTCTCAGTCACCTTCATCAGAAGACCCATCACAAGGAGGACGATTAAAAATCTTGACAAAAGTGAAGAGCAGCGACGGAAGGTTTATGGGTTCAGGAGGAGGACGAAGTTGGTTTGAAGAACAGCGACGGAGATTGATTGAAAATTTTGAGAAAATTGAACCTGTAAATGTGTGAAGGAGAGAACGGTTTCCTAATCAGGTTTATTTTACACCCAACAACTTTGATGTAAACCCGATTAAACCCAATTATTAATTGGGTTTTTTTTGGGTACCCATTTATAACTCAATTAATAAAATTATCCGTGTAAACCCATTTTGCTTAGGTAGGTTTGGATGGGTTCGTGGGTTTGGGTGTAAATTGCCAGCCTTAGTATATTTGTTTTCAAGAGTTTAAATTAAAAGTTTTTGCGCCATGGTTGTTTCATTGTAAAACAAAAAACAAAAAACAAAAAAAAAACAAAACAAAACTCTAGAAATTAATAGTTTGTTGTTTGTAAATATGTATACAGAGTTTATTTTTATTTTTATTTTTTTTTAATTTCTACTAGTAGTATGTGACCCATGCGAATGTGTGATCGATGTATTGAGCCTAAAATAATGCATGTGTTTATATTTCTATAAGTAGTGACCCGCCATTGATGTATATATTGGAACCTAAAATAATGTATTGTGGAGAGAACTAATGATACCATGGATTCCGAATATGTATTACCGTCAATCCTATAATCTTTAATCTTGAGGGGTGAATCAAGTGGTCCAAAACCCTTTTTCAAGCAAAAGATCTTAAGTTGAACTCTCATCACTCCTCTTAAATCCACCTCATGGACTTTATCTTATAATTACCTAATGCATATAGAATGAGGGATGTCATGTACCCAAGAGGAATATTAGTTGAATATGTTGGAAATATTGCACAATGAGATATAGAATTACACTCCAAATATTACAAATTCTTGAAGATACAAATAACCGAAACTAAAAATAAAAGGAATGACTTATCGCGATCGTGGTTTGATCGCTGAAGCACGGAAAAGAACCGTTGTCCTTGAAACCGATTTTTCCCCCTCAAGAAATCGTCTGGTGCAGTCAGGGTTGTGGTGGCCGGCCTCCAGGATTCGACAGCCTAAAGCGTGCCGGTAAGTGTGCACTCACAATACCGGGTTGCAATGAAAGTATTCAACCCAACCCAACTCAACTCTTTTAAACTAAATGAAAATTAGAGAGATAGAGATAGAGGTTTTGAACTTGTCTCTTTATAACTAAAAAATGCTGAAAAATATATATTGAAGTAATGTAAATTTGGGCAGCTCAAAACCAAACGCCACAAAGGTCAATATTCTAAAATAATGATAGCAGTTACATATTATTAAAGTAATAAAGAACCAGAATTTATTTAGAAATATATTATGGCAATAGAGTCTAACGGCTATATGTGTTAATACACTTAATTGCTTCTAGGAAGGCAAACAAGAGCCAAACGGCTCAAGCACATGTATATGTGCAGTAACAGAAAGTCCAATAACTCAGGTTCTTAAACAACAATTATAAGGCATGTAAGGGAATTGGTAGAATATATCCACTCACACCAAATAAAAGATGTTCTCTCTTATGTATTAATATTTGAATCATATTAAAATAAAAACTAACAATCCCCCACATGATTCAAATATTATATAAAAATAAATAAAGAAATTAAATTATTGAGTTGGGTAAAAGAAAATGAAATGCATCAGTGCCGATGTCTTTTGAACTTGAATCGTCACTTAGTGTAGGTAGATAGAGTTCACAAGAATCGGGTAAAATAAATTTCTTGAACCTGACCCCTTAAACATAAACTTGCTATACATACCACACACATTCCATTTTTAAAGTTGAATAACTTTCTCGGGTTGGCGCGTTTAGGCCATGCGCTCTACCTAGATCTTCATGAGCGCTCTAGAGAATTAAGCCACATTCTCATAGAAGGCGGCCCCACCTTCACACTCATATAGGTGAATTCCATCAAGTGTGAATTGCAACTAACACACCACCCAATTAGGTTATGGATTCATTAAGAGCTGTAGCTCAACCTCACTTGTTGCAATTAGCACTATTTACACCATTGGGATGGGCTCCAAACATTTAAGGATAGTGCTTACCAGCTACTCAAGTGACTTGTTTTTACCTATTGAACCTATTTCCTGGGATCTCCATTCATATAGGTTAGGTTGCCATCACAGGTAGCTCATAAAATTGGCTTAAGCCCCATCCCCCTCGATGTATCAATTATTAGCTGTCTAGCTAATCCCTTTGTCAAAGGATCTGCCAGGTTATTTTTGGACTTTACAAAATCTAGAGTAATTACTCCATCACTAAGCAGCTACTTCACAATATTGTATCTGAGGCATATGTGCCTACTCTTCCCATTGTAAATTTTGCTTTTAGCTCGAGCTATCGCAGCCTGGCAATCACAATACAAAGAAATAGATGGAACAGGTTTAGACCATAAAGGAATATCAGCCAAAATATTTCTAATCCATTCGGCTTCTCCACCAGATAATTCCAAAGCAATAAACTCGGATTCCATAGTGGACTGAGTTTTGCATGTTTGTTTAGTGGATTTCCAAGAAATTGCTCCACCACTCAAAGTAAACAAATATCCACTAGTAGAGTTAATTTCATCATTACCTGTTATCCAATTAGCATCGCAAAACCTTTTTGGTACAGATGGATAACCAGTATAATGGAGACCTATATTAATAGTCCCCTTAAGATATCTCAATACCCTTACAACAGCGGTCTAATGGTCTCTACTAGGATTATGAGTATATCTACTAAGTCTATGGACTGCATAGGCAATATATGGTCTTGTGCAATTCATCAAATATATTAAACTTCCTATAATTCTAGCATACTCAGGTTGTGACACACTGTCACCTTTATTCTTTTTAAGATGAATGCTAGGATCATAAGGAGTTTTTACGGAATCTTTATCTGAATAGCCAAATTTTTGTAATAATTTGTTAACATAATGAGATTGAGACAAAGTAAGTCCATCAGAAGTTTTAGAAATTTTGATACCCAAAATAACATTTGCCTTTCTCAGGTCTTTCATATCAAATTTAGAAGTAAAAAATTTCTTAGTAGATTTAACAACGGATATATCAGTACCCATAATAAGCATATCATCAACATAAAGACAAATAATAACACTAGAATTATTTGAAAATTTACTATATACACATCTATCAGCATCATTCAACAAATAACCATTAGCAATAAGCATAGAATCAAATTTTTCATGCCATTGTTTTGGTGCTTGTTTAAGACCATACAAAGATCTAATAAGTTTACATACTTTTTGTTCTTGGCCAGGGACTACAAATCCCTCCGGTTGATCCATATATATTTCTTCATCTAAATCACCATTCAAGAAAGTCGTTTTAACATCCATTTGGTGAATTATGAGTTTATGTATGGAAGCAATGGCAATAAGAATTCTAATTGTAGTAATTCTAGCAACAGGAGAATAAGTGTCAAAATAATCAACGCCTTCTTTTTGTTTAAAACCTTTTGCCACCAACCTAGCTTTAAATTTATCAATAGAACCATCAGGTTTAAGTTTCTTTCTAAATACCCATTTACAACCTATGGTTTTAGTTCCAGGTGGTAGATCAACTAATTCCCATGTGTGATTCGCCATTATAGATTCTAATTCATTATTTATAGCTTCTCTCCAAAACATTGAATCTGGCGAAGAAATAGCTTCTTGGTAAGTTGTTGGGTCATCTTCAACTAGAAAAGCAGTTATAAAATCATCTCCAAAAACACGTTCTTTCTTGGCTCTCTTACTGCGTCTAGGTTCATATTCTTTATCATCCCTATCATTTCTATTCTGATTATTAGAGGCAGTAAAATCAGATTTTATCTTATTTTTATATTCTATTTTCATGGGATAAATATTTTCAAAAAATTCTGCATCTCTTGCCTCTATTATAGTGTTAGGCTCAAGTGTGTTATGATCGGATTTAATAACCAAGAACCTATAGGCAGCACTGTTTTGAGCATAACCAATAAAAACACAATCTTTTGTTTTAGGACCAATTCTTTTTCTTTTAAATTCTGGAATTCCTACCTTTGCAAGACACCCCCACACTTTCAAATATTTTAAGTTAGGCGCATAACCCTTCCATAACTCATAAGGTATCTTATTATATTTTTTACTTGGAATTTTATTAATAATATAACAAGCTGTTAAAATACCTTCCCCCCACATATTAGTAGGTAACCCTGAACTTAGCAACAAAGCATTCATCATATCCTTAAGAGTTCTATTTTTCCGTTCTGCTATGCCATTTTGTTCAGGTGAATAAGGTGTAGTGACTTCATGTATTATGCCATGTGTTTCACAAAATTCTCTAAGTAATGTTGATTCATATTCTCCTCTCCTATCCGACCTTACTCTTTTAATTTTTCTATCAAATTGATTTTTTACTTCATTTTTGTATTTTATGAAAGTCTCTTTAGCTTCATCTTTACTTCTTAGGAGATATAATTTAGTGTATCGAGAGAAATCATCCACAAAAGTAATCTAATATTTTTTACCACCATGTGTCAAATTATTTTTATAATCTCCTATATCAGTGAGTATCAAACTTAATAAATCAGATTCTCTTTGAATATTTTTAAAAGACTTTCTAGTAAATTTTGATTCAACACAAGTTTCACACTTATCAAAATCTGAAATAAGTCCTAAAGTTTTCATTCTTTTAATAGAATTCACATTAGCATGTCCTAATCTTATATGCCAAACATTCAAAGGCTCAATCAAGTAAGCAGAAGAAGTACTTGCATTATTATAAATAACAGAGAATACATTCAAAACAAATAAACCATAAGAACAGTACCCCTTCCCCACAAAATTCCCATTACGACTAAGAATCAACTTATCATATTCAAAAACTAATTTCACGCCAACTTTTTTAAGCAATGCTCCAGAAACAAGATTGCGTCTCATCTCAGGCACATGATGGACATCACTCAATTGAAGGACCTTTCCAGAAGTCAACTTCAAGAGTACTTTCCCTTTACCTGCAATAGGAGAAGATCTAGAATTTCCCATAAAAACTTGCTCACTGTTCTTAACAGGTTCATAGGAGGAAAACATACTCCTCTCATAACAGATGTGTTTAGTGGCCCCTGTGTCCACTATCCAATCCTTTCCATTGGAAACCAAATTTACCTCCGAAACAACCGCAGTTATAACCTCATCAATTTCAGAAAGGTGAGCTTGAGACCTGTTAGAACCTTGGCCCTTTCGAAACCTGCACTCATTCACATGGTGTCCTGGTTTTTCACAGTTAAAACAATTGCCTCTCTTTTTCTTCTTGAATTCTTTGTTTTCCAGTTTCTTGAACCGGTTGTCAGAATTTTTATGAAATTTCTTCCCAGGTCTTCCCTTAGGTGTTCTTCCATCCTTGGTCTCAATGAGGTTAACCTTAGAGTATGCTTCTTTGGCTTTCGCATTTTGGTCTCGAAGTCTATTAGTCTCTTCAATTCGGATATGAATGACAAGATCCTCAAGGGACATATCTTTTCTTTTATGTTTCAAAGTCATTTTATATTCTTTCCAATAAGGAGGTAATTTTTTAATAAGGGTTGCGGATTGAAAACCCTCATCAATTACCATACCCTCTTTAAGTACTTCACTAACAAGATGCTGGTATTCATGAATTTGTGCAGAAACTGGTTTTTCATCTATCATTTGAAAATCTAAAGAATTGTCAACAGCAAATTTTTTAGTTCCAGCATCTTCAATGATGTACTTTTTCTTAAGAGCATCCCAAATTTCTTTAGCATTTTTGTAAACACAATAAACATCATAAAATTCATTTGTCATACTATTTAAAATATAATTCCTACAAAGATGGTTGGCCTTGTCCCATATCCGAATTGAATGAGACTGAGCAGGCTCAAGAAGTTCATCATCAGCTCTTGGGTTTGTAAGCACAAACTCAACATGCATAGTCTCCAAAATAAATAAAAGTTTCGAACTCCATCTCTTGTAATTGGTTCCATCAAATGGTTCCAATTTTGTAATATCCGGAACTTAAGTGATGATATCATCCATTGTGCAAATCGGTTTCAAGATTGTTGGAAATATTGCACAATGAGATATAGAATTACACTCCAAATATTAAAAATTCTTGAAGATACAAATAACCAAAACTAAAAATAAAAGGAATGACTTATCGCGATCGTGGTTTGATAGCTGAAGCACGGAAAAGAACCGTTGTCCTTGAAACCGATTTTTCCCCCTCAAGAAATCGTCTGGTGCAGTCAGGGTTGTGGTGGCTGGCCTCCAGGATTCGACAGCCTAAAGCGTGCCGGTAAGTGTGCACTCACAATACCGGGTTGCAATGAAAGTATTCAACCCAACCCAACTCAACTCTTTTAAACTAAATGAAAATTAGAGAGATAGAGATAGAGGTTTTGAACTTGTCTCTTTATAACTAAAAAATGCTGAAAAATATATATTGAAGTAATGTAAATTTGGGCAGCTCAAAACCAAACGCCACAAAGGTCAATATTCTAAAATAATGATAGCAGTTACATATTATTAAAGTAATAAAGAACCAGAATTTATTTAGAAATATATTATGGCAATAGAGTCTAACGGCTATATGTGTTAATACACTTAATTGCTTCTAGGAAGGCAAACAAGAGCCAAACGGCTCAAGCACATGTATATGTGCAGTAACAGAAAGTCCAATAACTCAGGTTCTTAAACAACAATTATAAGGCATGTAAGGGAATTGGTAGAATATATCCACTCACACCAAATAAAAGATGTTCTCTGTTATGTATTAATATTTGAATCATATTAAAATAAAGGGGAAATATCCAAAAACTCCCTAAAAAATAAATTCATATCCAAAAACTCCATTAAATATTTTTCCTATCCATTTAATCTAAATAAAAAAGAATTATATCTATTAACTCCAACCAGTTAATTTTTTGTTTATTGTTGTTAAAAGAAAAAAGTGATTCGACTGAAATACCCTTCTTTGACATTAATATGTTTAATGAAAAAATTGCATATTTAATTGAATTTCTACTTTTATCCTTTGTAATGTAATTAGAGAAATTAATTATCATTAATTAATTCTTCTCTAATATACACATGAGAGAAGGGAGAAGAAAAGCACAGTGGAGAACCAGTATGCAAGTTTGGGAAAAGAGGGGGCAAAAGGGAAAATTCACTTGAATATGCATTTTTGTCATTAAACATATTATTATGAAAGAAGGGCATTTTAGTCGGATCAGTCTTCTTTTTTTTAACCGTAGTAAACAAAAATTTAACTGATTGGAGTTAATGGATATAATTCTTTTTCATTTGGATTAGATGAATAGGAAAAATATTTAATGGGGTTTTTAGATATGATTTTATATTTGAGGGAGGTTTTGGATATTTCCCCTAAAATAAAAACTAACAGAATATATACTTAAGCATCTCAGAACCTCATGATAAGAAAAATCCTACCATCTGTTTTTGTGTGTGTGTGTGTGTGTGTGTGTGTGTGGTGGTGGTATTAAGAGCAAACCAAGTTGTGGGACTTTTGGTCAACTATAATAACTCTTCTCCTTTTTATTTTTTTCCTTTTTTGGGCTATAATAACTCAATTACTGAAACAAAATGCATTTTAGTCATCATTCTAAAATAAAAAAGACTTGGGCCACAACTTGACCGTCACCTTTCTGCTTGAATAAGTTGGTCACTTTGAATTCCAAGTATTTAATAAATTGTCAAAATTCTAATCACTGAGTCTTGATTTCCACGTAAGCAATGACTCAATCTAGAGACATAGTTTCTGTACGTTGGATATTTAAATAATTATATTAATATTTTATAACACATAAATATTGCTAATGGTTGTCTTTGGCCAGTTTGGTGTGAAGAGGTGCTTTATGCACCCTTTTTGGTTATTTTTAATTGTACCGGTGCTTTGGCACCCATTGGTTTGGAAGTACAAGTGCTTAAGCACCTTTTTCCCTTCTACAAATTCTAGTCCCACGAGTGGGCATTAAGATATAAGCAATTGTTTTTCTTTTCTTCTTTTTCTTTTGGTATTTTTCCTGTGGGAATATCTTGTGGCATTCTTTTATTTTGTTCTAAAAGTTCAGGCTATTTCAAGGTTGTGCAAAATCCTTTAAATAGTAATAGGTGAATTTGTGTCCATTGTATTCTGGGGACAATTCGCCTTATAACCCTTTTTGTACTCGCAATTATATTAGAAGGGCAGCAAATTTGTCTTAAAGATAGCGATATAATCGTGCCTTGGATTTTGGATTTCACCTTTTGTCTCCATTAATTAGTGTATACTTCTAACAATTTTAAGACAAATTTTTCTACATTAATGGAGACTTTGGCTTCAACCGTTCAATCAATTCAAGTGATGAATCAAGACTTGGTGTGCTTAGAATGATTTGATGGGCAATTTTTCATGCAGTGGCAACAAAAGATTTTATTATTTTTAACAACTTTAAAACTCCCCTACATTCTGGAAGATGATCTTCCACCAATTCCGAAGGAGAAAGAAGATGAGTCCGAGGAGATAAAGCAACAAAGGAAAAAACGAATCGATGATGATTTTTTGTGCAAGGGACATATTCTCGATCGATGCGTTGTCCAAATCTCTCTACAACACATATCGGCACACACCATCAGCCAAGGAACTATTGACGCGCTTAGAGAATAAATATAAGACCGAAGAAATTAGTGCACGTAAGTTTATAATTGATAATTATGTTCATTTTCAAATGGTTGATGGAAAATCTATCATTTCTCAAGTGGATGAGTTACAACTCTTAGTGGATGATATCATCATTGGAGGACTTAAAGTGGATGAGGAATTCCAAGTTGGAGTGATTATTACAAAATTGTCTATTTCTTGGAATGACTACAAAAAGAAACTTAAGCAATAGGAGAAGAAGTGTTCTTTATAGGATCTAATGTGTTATCTTCGTATTGAAGAAGAGTCTCGAAATCGAGATCGCTATAGGGACAAATTAGATCATATCTTTAGAGCAAATTTGGTTATAGGGGAGTCTAATAACAAACCTAAGAAATTCAGTATTCCTCCTAAAAATGATAAAAGTTCAAGAAAAGGAAAATTCACACCAATGAACCAAAGAAAAATAACTGTTTCTTTTGCCAAAAGTCCAGCCAATTTTATGAAGAATTTTCGACTTCACAAGAAGTTTCTCAATTCTCAAGTGAATGTGACCAATGAAAATCCTAATTTTACCGCAATTGTAATCGAGGCAAACTATGTTTATTCCGATGAAGGATGGTGGCTTGACACTGGGGCTACTATTCATATTGCACAGAGTCGCAATGCCTTCATCAAGAATGAAAGTGTCTCCGATGGACAACAAGTTAGAATGGGAAACAATAGAACGGTAAAAGTTATGGGAATTGGGTTAGTTAAACTCAATTTTACTTTAGGCAAGATAGTAACTTTAAAGAATGTTCGCTATGTTTCGGAAATGAACAAAACTCTTGTATCTGGTGATCTCTTGAACAAAGCAGGGTTCAAATTGGTGTATGAATCAGATAAGTTAATCTTGTCCAAAAATGGGATTTTTTTTGGGAAGGGTTACTCTTGTAATGGAATGATTAAATTTAATATTAATAAACTTATGTCTTCTATTTATTTGATTGACTTTTATGTTTGTGGCATAATAGATTAGGTCATGTGAATTATCAATCTATTAAGCGTAAGAGTAATTTAGGTTTAATTTCAAAATGTGCAAATAATAGTATATCTAAATGTGAAGTGTGTGCTCAAGCAAAAATAGTGCGTAAACCATTTCATCAAGTTGAGTGTACTTCAGAATTTCTAGAACTTGTTCACTTGGATTTGAGTGATCTTAAGGGTTTTGTAACTCGTAGAGGAAAGAAATATTTTCTTACCTTCATTCATCATTTTTCGAGATATACTCATGTATATTTGTTGTCTAGCAAAGATGAAGTATTTAGTAAATTTAAAATTTTTAAAGCCGAGGTTGAAAATCAACTTAATAAGAAGATAAAAGTGTTCAAGAGTGATCGTGGGAGAGAATATTTTCCAACCGAGTTTAATATTTTTTGTGGAACTCATGGCATTAGACATGAAATGTCGGCTCCCTATACTCCTCAACAAAAGGGTCTTACTAAAAGAAAAAATAGAACTTTGATTGAAATGATGAACTCACTTTTAATAAGTTCTGGGCTTCCTAATAATTTATGGGGAGAAGCTATATTATCAGCATGTCATATTCTTAATAGAATAGCACGCAAGAAACCCAATATGACTCCTTATGAGTTGTGGTGTAATAGGAAACCGAATTTGGATTATCTTAATGTTTGAGGGTGTCTTGCTTATGTAAGAATACCTGATATTAAGAGATCCAAATTAGGACCTAAAACCTACAAATGTAATTTCGTTGGATATTGTAAGGATAGTAAAGCTTATAGATTTTTAAATCTTGTATCAAATGAGATTATAGAATCTAGGGATGTTGAATTTTTTGAGCATATAAATGTTAAAGATAAGTTAAAACAAGATATTTCTCTTAATAAGCACACTAGTGCACATGAAGATAATATATCTTATGAACAAAATTTGAAAGATGATCCCAACCCACGAGCTTTGAAAAGGGCAAGAACTAAAAATTATTCGTTTGGTCCAGATTTCTATCTTTTCCTAGTTGAAGGAAATAGAAACGAAATTGAAAAGAAAGTAAGATTTGTAATAATGCAGAAGGGGATCCAATTTCCTATAAAGAAGCTATGACTTCACCAAATGCGTCTGTATGGAGAGAAGCAATTGAAGAAGAGTTAGATTCCATTGCGTCTAATAGAACATGGAAGTTAGTCGATTGCCTTCTAGGATCTAAACCAATTGGTTGTAAGTGGGTATTCAAAAGGAAATTGAACACTGATGGTTTAATTAATAGGTTTAAAGCTAGGCTTGTGGCAAAAGGCTTTTTACAAAAAGATGGGATTGATTTCTTTGACACATATGCACCTGTGCTACGAATTAGTTCAATTCGTTTACTTATTTCTCTTGCATCAATTCACCAATTAGTAATACATCAAATGGGCGTGAAGATGGCCTTCTTGAATGGTGATTTAGATGAAAAAATTTACATGGAACAACATGAAGGGTTTGTTCAACTAGTTCAAGAAAAAAAAGTTTATAAACATATAAAGTCTTTATATAGCCTGAAGCAAGCTCCTAAGCAATGGCATGAGAAATTTGATGAGGTGATATTGTCAAAAGGTTTTTGTATCAATAATGCAAATAAATGTATATATAGCAAATTTGATAATAATGGTGGTGTCATTATTTGCCTATATGTGGATGATATGCTCATTTTTGGAACTAACATATGTGATAGAAACTAAGAAGTTTCTTTCCGCTAATTTTGATATAAAGGATATGGGAAGGCTGATGTGATCTTAGGGATTAAGATCAAGAGGAATAGTGATAGCCTAGCACTAGTGCAGTCGCACTATGTAGAAAATGTGCTAAAGAAATTTAGTCATTTTGATTAAAAACTAGTCTCAAATCCATTTGATCCAAATGTCAAATTAATAAAGAACACTAGTAGATACACAGGGCAATTAGAGTATTCCTGGGTCATTGGGAGTCTAATGTATTTGATGTATTGTACTAGACCTGATATTGCATTTACAGTCGGTATGTTGCGCTAATTTACTAGTAACCCAAGTCAAGAACATTAGGATGGAATATCCTGAGTGTTGAAATACTTAAAAAAAAGTATGATTGATTATGGATTGCATTATCAAAGATATCCGTCTGTGCTAGAAGGGTATAATGATGCTAGCTGGAATACTAATACGGAATCCAAATCAACTATCGGGTGGATTTTTACCCTCGGTGGAGGAGTGATTTCTTGGGGATCCAAGAAACAAACATGCATATCACACTTGACGATGGAATCCAAGTTGATAGCTCTCAGAGTTGCATGTAAAGAAGGTGAGTGGCTTCGTAATTTAATTATGGAAATTCCTTTGTGGAAGAAGCCATCTTCGTCGATTACTATCTATTGCATGTGATAGTCAGGCTACCCTTGCTCGTGCTACGAGTAAGATGTATACTAGGAAGTCAAGACATATTAGTCTTAGACATAATTATATTAAAGAACTCTTAAGAGATGGAATAATTAGTGTGACATATGTCAAATCAATTGAGAATTTGGTAGATGCTTTGACGAAAGGACTTGCCTATGAGATGATAAATAAAACATCAAAAGGAATGGGACTAAGGTCTACATAATATCAATCACATTTGATGGCAACCCAACCTAGGTTTTGAAACATAGGCTAGGTTCAATGGGAAAAACAAGTCGAACGAGTGGTTATGTTGGGATTTCGCTAGAACTTGTTTTAGTTCCATTCTTGGATGTTAAAATCTAGCGAATTTTGGACACTTGTCATTTTGGAAGTTGAGTATTTACTCTTCATAAGTTTATAGTGTTATACAGGGATGATAAAACAAGGACATCCTTGATAGACTTACTTATATGAGTGAGGAGGTTTGGCCGCTTCCAAAAAGATCGAGACCTTTCTCAAGGGATACTCATGAAAACGGGATATGCACATGGCTATAAATGTGTGGACTTAAGAACTTTAGAACTAATTTTGAAACAGGTATGTTTGATGTGTCCGACTAGTCACATAAAGTCCTTGGTTTAAAACTGCGGTTACCAAGCACTTAACGAAACTTTGATGCATTTGTACAAACTAGAGGTTCAAGTCCAAAAGACACCAATATTTGTTTCTAAGAGTGCCATAATTTTTTGTATAATTTTTAAATAGGGAAGGATTGTTGGATGTTTAAATAATTATATTAATATTTTATTACACATAAATATTGCTAGTGGTTGTCATAAAAGATCTGGAAATACCTAGGGAGGATTTGGCCAGTTTGGTGTGAAGAGGTGCTTTATGCACCCTTTTTGGTTGTCTTTGACCGAACCGGTGCTTTGGCACACATTGGTTTGGAAGTATAGGTGCTTAAGCACCTTTTTCCCTTCTATAAATACTAGTCCCACGAGTGGGCATTAAGATATAAGCAATTGTTTTTCTTTTTTTCTTTTTCTTTTGGTATTCTTCCTATGGGAATATCTTGTGGCATTATTTTATTTTGTTCTAAAAGTTCAAGCTATTTCAAGGTTGTGCAAATCTTTTAAATAGTAACAGGTGAATCTGGGTCCATTGTATCCTGGGAACAATTCGCCATATAACCCTTTTTGTACTCGCAATTATATTGGAAGAGCGACAAATTTGTCTTAAAGATAGCGATATAATTGTGCCTTTAATTTTGAATTTCACCTTTTGTCTCCATTAATTAGTGTATACTTCCAACAGTTTCAAACAGTCCGAATCAATGAGTATGCACTACGAGTCACACATCAACGATTTCCACAATCTAAATGGTCTGAACTTATGCAAATGTTCCATTTACTATTTAAAAAAAAAAATTGTATACTTGAATTCAATATTAATAAATTAATTCTCTATTGTGGGTGATAAAAATCTACACGTAGCCATGTGGCAAAAGAATAGGGGCACTTCCGAAAAAAAAGGCCCTTTAAGGCTTACTCAACAAACTAAACATTTATTAGAACAAATTGATGTGACAGACTATAGGTGTAACAGTCCTATGGGAGAATAGAGTACTAGTTTATAGTAACTCAAACATTAATGAGGAAACGACAAAGCTTAATCCTAACAACCAAGAAAAAATGGGATATGTCCGGGCTAGAAAGAATATGCATGGAATAACAAGGAGGAGTTGTTCATTTCAGACTTGAAAACTCATGAGATAATCAACTCAGCAAAGGAACATTGATCTTTCACCACATTTTCAATTTAGCCAAACTTTTCGTGAAAAAAATGTTGTGCCTGAAAAATGTGGTAATATAGGATTAAGATTCACTAGTTTTCAATAGTGGTGGTCTACCCCCAAGGAAATTATGCCTCTTCTTCAACACGATTCTTGTGATCTGCTTTCGAGGGTTTTTACTTCTTTTTCTCTTGTGAATTTTGGGACTTGGCCAAAGCTTGTAAACTTTTATCTTTTTTCTTATCTTGTACTCTTATTTTCTTTCATTAATAAATTATGGGTGAATAATACATAATTTAGATCTCCTAGGATGCCAACCTAGTTGGGATGCTGGGTTGATTTATGATGCTTGAAGCTCTTTTATTTGAGTTCAAAAATAAAATAAAATAAAATAAAATAAAAAAATGATCTTTCGCCACATAAGTTAGCAGAAGGGGCCCGCAAGAATGGCAAGAGCTCAATCTTCATTGATAAGCACTCCTAAAATCTGCACGGAACTGTGCCACCACAGGACAAGCTGTGCAATCTCCCATCATCCAAGCTTAATTGGGAGAATAGTCTAAAATACCATACAAACTCTGAACAACCCACGTGAATGTAAGCATTGAAGACTGTGACGGTTATAGGCGACATGATAGAACGTCCCACTATCACTTGTAACCACTTGAGACACAGAATGTGATGGGCCTCGAAACATCTCCACGTGCCCTACAGGTTGTCATCATGAAAAGACAAAATTACCCAATTAAGAGGTGAAAAAATGGAATTCATGGAGCGTGAAATCTATGCCACCCCTAGAATCCTAGTAGTGAGATATAAATAGGGTCAATGATTTGTAAAGGCATGCACATCCAATTTAAGAAATTCTCTCTCTTTTTTAGCCTGCCTTGACTTGGGCATTGGAGATTTGTAGGTCCCAATCCAACCCTGGCCTGAAGGAAACTTGGAGAACGAGTGGAAGATCAAGATCTCCAGCTTAGCTTATCAACAAATTCGAAGAAGGGAAATTCCTGGAAAGCTCCACCAACGGAAAATATCCCCCACACATATAATACAATCATATTGACCCAGATCACGACAACTTTTCAAACCCAGCAACCTTATAGAGAAATCAATGTTTGGTTATATATATATTAATTCTTATTCTTATCAATATTTTAGTTCTATATATTTTAATAGATCCACATTCTCAATTCGTTTTTCATTTTTTTAAACGAAAAACGTTGGTACCTGGCAAATAAAATAATAATAATAACAAAATATCCAAATATTAGTAGGTATAACAAGTGTAAGGTCTGTAGTCTTACTGGCTTAGGTCTTGTAAATACTTTGTATGAAGAATGAAAGAAAACAAAATTAGCAACTATTAGAGGGTTTAAATTTTTGTTTCCGCTTTGTTTATACCTCTAATTTATTTATTTTTAATATTTTTTAAATCACACCGTTCTTTTAGTTCTTTCAATTGTTTTTGCATTCATCTTTTACTAATGCCAGTTTTGTTTTAACAATTGCAAGTTTGAGATTCTTACATTGATGAAGAGAGACATTCTTATACTATAATGTAGGAAATTTCTATTATAGATGATGAGCTTAAATTTCTTTCTATGATGAAAACCCTTCCTCAAAGTGATGAATTTCGTAATGGGCAATTGTATATTTGCCTACCTGAATTTTTTTAGTGTATTTGTAATTATGGTGCAGTGAATTGTGCTATTGGATCGCTAGAAGGAGAAATAGGATAGGTCAATGGTAGGGCTTGTTTGGGAATTTTAAAAACTGGATCAAATTAAGTCCACTCCATAACTTTTATTTAGTTTTTAAATAAATCAATTCACAGTTGGTTTGAAAAAAACTATATCTATGCCTTATTTTCAAAGTACAACTGAACTGTTTGACAAGAAAAATAAACTTACCAAACAGAGTGAAATTAAAACTAACTAAACTTATCCTTAGCTGGCCAGATTTTTAGACTTTCCAAAAAGCCCATTAATGTTCCATTTAAAGTGGGATTATTCCCATTGCATTGTGCAGCTGATTTTTTTTTTTCTCCATTCACATAATTGAGTTATTTCTCCACCATGGAGCTCGGACTAATACTTTTTCAGTCCACGGAAGTTCTTGAGAAGTTACAGTATGACTTATAGATTTTTCTTTTTCGCTTCTTTCATAGAGAGTAAGCTTTGTTACGGCACTATGTTTCATTATTCTTGATTCTTTGCGTTTTTGCTAGATTGAAATTTTTGTGTGCTTGGTGCAGCTATCAAGAACTTTTGGTTCATTGGACTCCAAAACAGTGTTTGCATAAGTAATTGATATTTATATGTGCTTTTAATTTCTTGAGCTTCCTAGATTTTAAGCTTTTTTCTAGTAGAATCATTTAAAATTATCCCATAAATTTATTCTAGGGCTGTAACTAGTTAAGAATTGGACAACGTATTTGGGTCAATGTTAGAAGTTTAGTTCTAATCTTTGGAAGAATGCTACATAAAATTTTTATACCCGAAAAGACGAAACCTTACTTCTTTAAAAGTTAAAAACCTCAAAGCCCCATGTCACACCCCATTTTTGTACAAGCTTACTAGGGTTTGTTATTTCATGTAAGTTTTTGTTTTGTTTTTGAGTCTAGGCACTTGCATTGAGTTATTAGAGTCCTAAGGATAATAGATATGAATTTTAATTCAATTTGGAGTTGATCTTGAGGTTAATAAGAGCTTTTGTGACTTGAAGGGTATAATCGTCTTTTAGGTCATAAACTTTTTATTGGACCTTGAAATGATCTCCAAATTATCAATTGGAGTTCATATTGGTATACATGTGGTGTTTATATGTTTAATTTGTTGAATTAATGAACTAGGATTAAAACGGCTTATAATGGTTCAAGTTGGTTAAAAGACCCATTTCGAATTGGCTTAATTCGGCTCACAATTACCAATTAATTTTTTTCAAATTGATTTTAATTAGTCATCATTTTATCCCTAAAAATGTTTTTGAAGGTTTAATTTTAGTTTGGAAAACATATGGTTCAATCCTATGTACATACTTAAGCTTTGCGACGGTAGTGTATTGCGGTTAATCGCCTTTGTAAAACCCAATCATGTACCCATGGTTAAGGATTTTTGTCTTAAAATGTTTAAAAATGTGTTTCTCATCGAAATACAGTCGTTTTGGCTTTTGTTTCATAAAAAACGGACTTAATTTAACCCCTGAAACACTTCGAGAAGGAAACAAGTGCAAAAAAGGCAAAAATATAACAGCGTGCTCGGTTGACTGGCCAGGGGCTGGCTGGCAACTGGCTGGGGGTTGCCTAGTTACCCGAGGCTGTTTCCTTATTTTTGTTGAAGCAGGATTTCTTGCCTATTTTGACGAACTTTGACTCTTATGCACGAATTTCCTTCTTGTTTTTTGGTAACTTTGAGTTCCTTGAGCCCCAAGTGAGTTATTAACAACCCTTGGATTAATTTTTAGGGTTTTAATTCCATCCATTAATTTATTCAAACTTAACTCTATAAATACCCCACTATGTTTCAACATTAAGGGGAGCCACTTTTATGCATTAATTCTAGTTCTAAGAAAGAGAAGAGAGAGTGTTCTAAGAAACTAAGAGCTGGAGTTTGAGAAAGAGGTTCAAGAGGAAGGATTCTTCAAGCCAACTACAAGAGGAGAGAGAGTTTACAGTAGTAAAAGACTCTACTTAAGGTACACCTCTAACTCTAGTGGTGTTGAAATTAGGGTTTCTCTTAGAATAAGGTTATTGCATGTTAAAGCTTGATTTTTTATCATATATTAATACTTTAGTTAGTTATTATACATGACTTAAATGCTGTCCATGATGAGTTTTACATGTTTTAAGGTTATTCTATAGGATTTAATGCATATTTGTGAGATTAGGGTTTCCATTATTCTTATTTTAGGTGAGTTTTATATAGCATGTTAGTTTAGGTAAAATGAGCAATAAGACTAATAGCACTCACTAGCACTTCCTTTGGTATGATTTCAGATGCCATTTAGCTTGAATGATAATGTGTGCAGGTTTTATAACAGACATATGAGTTTGAATCCCCCATTGAAAAATTGGATTTTATTCCCATTTATCCGATAATTATAGATTACTTGTATCCCCAAAAAGGAAGAAGAGACAAAAAGAAAAACAAAAAGAAAAAGAAAAAGAAAAAAAGGAAATTTCATGACAATTAAAGAAGCACAACATTCTTTCTCTCCCCCTAAAATCTTTGTCTAATTAAAGTGTCTTATGATAAATCAAGGACCAACTACAATTCCTCTTATGGAATATTCCCTTGTTCCAACTGTTTGTTGGCAGTTATGGAACCAAAAAGACCAAAAGATTTCCTAAAGCAAATACCCTAACCCATACTTTGTCTGTGCTCCTCTATGATCTCCAAAGCTCTTGAGTTCTTTGCCATGGAGGGCCCCTCACGCTCTAGCATTCTTAGGGAATCCTAACCCCCGCCAGCACCTTACAGGAGACTTTTGTCATTTTTACTACTCCTCCTTGGTATATTGGGATTTGCTTGTGGCTTTCGGTCTGCTTTGTTCTTCTGTACCTTTTATTCCATTGTACCCGAAAAAGAAAAAGGAGAAAAGAAGGTTGGTTTTGAACTTTTGATAGAGATTGCTACCAGATCAGGGACCGTGTGGCCCAAGTGATCTCCGGGCTACCCATAGTTGTATTTTTCCATTTGAATTTCTTGTCCAGTTCCAAAAAACCCAAGACATGGTTGGGCCATGGCCCTCCTTGATACCCAAATAAAAACGACAAAACAAAAACGAAAAAAAGAAAGAAAAAGACTTGTGGTTACGAGAAATCATTAATTCAGATTGCTTAGGCTGTTTAATTTTCCAATGATATATATATATATGGTTATTTTGTGTGAAATTTTACAAAGAAACAAATTAAAATAATAACTGGGTAACAATTAACGGTCTTGCTCGGGCTCAAATTCACGACCGTCAAGTCCAGAACTAGTAGCCTCAGCCAGGTCTCAGCCCAATCATGATAATGGCTAGGAGCTGCTCATCATCTGACATATAGCCCAATCACTACCTTGATGATCTAAAGCCCAAACTTGGAAAGGTCTTCATGGTAGTCATTGCCCAAAAATTACAAACATTGAGTTTAGGTACAAATTACAAACATATATAACGAAAAGTTTAGGTACAAATTACAATACATACATTAACCCTAATGCTCTAGATTTAATGGATAAAAAATCTATACATGAGAGCAAAACTTCTAACATGTGCCCTACAATACCCAAGCTAGATTAAACTCTAAGTTCTAGGAATATTGAAGAACATCATCAAGGAAATAAACCAAGAGCAAATATAGTGGGTAGAGCAGGTATGCTATGATCGATGACCAAACCGGGAAGGCGGAACAAAAATTGGCAGAAAGACCCACTATGGAACAAACTATTACAACAACCAATACTTCGGCAGAAAAATCTCATGTCGACCCACGTGCATAAATTAGGGATAAGAGAACACAGAAGCCAAGAATATTGTTTATGAACACTCCACTGTAAATCTGCATTATTCTACAATTCAATATGTCACAACTTTTTAAGCCCTAATGAGAGATTGTATCATAGTTTATTGTTCACATAATTAATTAACAACTGCTTTTTATCCATATGAGTTTTCCGGTAGCGTCCGAGTCGACTATGTTTCCTAATTTCAGTTTATTTATTACTTTTCTCATTTAATTAGGGAGTAGCTAGTGTTATTGTACTTATCACTTGTACCTATCGGTCTGTTTTCACTTGACGTGGCAGCCAAAGTGTCGATTTTTAAAACAGAAAAATAAAAAATAAATCAAATTGTGGGAAATGAAAATTTTTAGGAATTAGGATTTTGACAAAATCCTATGTGTCATACCATGTCAGTCTACATCAATTACCCTATTAGATGGGGTTGGACCAATGGGTATTTCGGTGGGTATACCAGAATTTTCCTTAATTCAGATCCATGCATATTTTTTCATTTAGCTAGCCAAACTATTTATGTTAGTAGTGTATCTATTTTGTTTAGCCAAGTTGAGTCCCAGTGAAACTAACAAGAGATTTAACCAAAAAAAAAAAAAAAAAAACACTAACAGAGGGACAAACCTTGGAAAATGTCAAAGAAGTAGTTCTTGATTTCTTACGACGAGCAGCTTTGATTGCTGAAATTGCTGCTCTAGCGGTGGTAGCCAATGGGACCAATATAAAAGAGACGAAGAAAGATGGTATACTTGCAGCTTTGGAGAAGTTTTGAACACTCTCTATAAGTGGCTCAGCTAGAATTGCTAATATAACAATTCCAATTAACCACCAAAAACGTTATAGCCTTTAACCATGCCCACGGAGACTTCTCATCGAGAACCCCTTTTCTCTTCTCATCATCCACCAACATGTCGGTTTCTTCCCATGCTTTCTGCATTTTCATGACTTTGAAGATTTCATATCACATGCAGTTTTAGTCCTAAATTTCAAAGAAAGTGCACCATTGTTTTACTTACTTGATAGACATCATCTTGATAAGTTGGCGTGTGAGGATCTTGATTGTTCAATGGATTAATTCATGATAAGCTGTTTTAATTCGGGTTGTGATATACAATTATCTCCATCAAGATCAATTTTTTCAAACAACCTAAAATTCAAGGATTCAAGTATGTCAGAAACCTAATGCAAAAACCTAATATAAGAAAGAGTGATTAATATATTGTAACCAAATGTGGCCTAACCATCTTATATTAGGTGTATTGGGAGTGCCATCTTCTGCGACAAGGCTCCCTAGTGCATGGCTTTGAACCTGTCTTACAATTCCTGATATTAGCTCTTTCCTCATTTCATGTTCTCGCCTTCTGTTTTGAATCCAAGGTTGAAAAACCTGCAGAGTTATATAAAGAAACATTAGTACACATGTATGAAAGAATAAAATTGTATTGTAATTAGTCTTATGGGGTTTGTTTTAACAAAAATCTTGGCAGCTGGGGTTGAGTAAGAGCGCTTCTAATTTTATCACTATTTTTTTGAGTTTCTTGCAAACATGCACTATGGATTCCATGCCATATACAAGGTGATCGAATATTACCTCATATAAAGACTTCAACGATTTCTTAGAGTAATATTCCTTATTGATGGTTTGCTTTGTCTCATCAAGCCATCTCGTTAATCCATCCACAAATTCTTCCGTAGTTATTTTCCGGTCACCATCCATGTCAAATTGTTTTAGCACTTCCGCTATTGCTTTATCCTTATCGGCATGTGATTTTCTAAATTTGATTTGGAGGAGGAGTTCTTTTAATTCAGAAGGCGAAATAAAATCATCGCCATCTTGATCTATTTCCTCAAATAACCTGCAATTAATATATTGATTAAACAAGACACATTTTATATTAACATTTACCCATAAAAAGTACTCGTCAAATTGAAATTTTACGAAAACCGACCTTCTTATTCCAAGCACGTTTGGTGCCCCATCATCGGTCAGGATTCTTGCGAGTGCATGATTTTGCACATGTTGTAAAATTTTTAATATTAGGTGCTCATGTTTCACATATTCTAATCTTCTCTTTTGAATCCATGGCTGAAAGATCTGCACATTTTGTCGAAGAAAAAAAAAATATCATAATTACAAAAAAAATAAAAAAAATGTAAATAGAAAATCCAGCATGCAAAAATATATTATAGGAGGGTGCACGGTTGATAAGAAGTACTCCAATTAGTTCAATGTATTGCCATTTTATGTATAAGAAGTATAGAACTAAATTTTTTAGCTCAAATCTCCAACCCAAATGATGTGTCAATCACCACATCAGATTGTTCAGGACAAGTATTTTGTTACGTTATGTTTGGATAAGGAATTTCTAGTTGGAATTTGTTTTTGAGATGGAATTTGTAAAATTTTTATAATAATTTTGTCTATCTCATCCTTATAAAAATTTTACAAATTCCATTTTAAAAACAAATTCCACTTAGAAATTTCTTATCCAAACATAGCGTTAGTGAAATTTTTATGTGATTCGCCCATTCATCACATCATTTGGGTAAAAAATTTGAACTAGGCAGCATTACTCTTTGGTGTACGTCTTTTATTTAATTGAGTGTCGCATCTACTCAAATGTTTGATTTTACGTGTGGTTTTCATATCATGTATGTAAGAATTGTGTAAGTACACTTGTGAAAGAAATTTGCTATTGAAAAGGGAGTGAGGAAGATGATACCTGATAGAAGAAATACAAAAGTAGGAATACGTACAACAGAAACAGATAGAGCAACCAAGGTCGCAATGTTCTCTACAGTAGATGATGGGAAGATTTTAGGGATTTGGATGATAATAAAGGGTATCACTGAGAGAACCATGATCCTCGCAGTGTAGCTGGTCTCTAAATCCGTACTGATACCGGAACCTGTAAATCAAAATTTTTAAAAAGAAAAAGAAAAAGGGAAAAAGGTCATTATATTACTAGCGAGGCCAAATTAGTTGTTTGTTAACTACCCTTTGTTATTTGAATATTTACTTTCAATTCAAAATCCAATACCAAAAAGGTGAGGGTATTTTTGGAAAGATAGAATTCAATGAATGACAAGTTAATGTAATGATGACTTTTTCTTAAACACCGTGTTTTATCAACCATGACCTTTCTTTGTGGGATGGAGGGAGTATAAGTTATTAAGCTTACCAAATCATTATATATATATCTATATATATCTATATATATGTATCTTTTAATTGTATCCCGTGGAAGATTTCGGACCTCACGAGTCCATATACCATTTTGGCATTTTGTAGTAATGTCATTTTTATAGGATTAGGTATATATCTTTTAATTGTATCCAGTGGAAGATTTCGGACCTCACGAGTCACCATATACCATTTTGGCATTTTGTAGTAATGTCATCTTTATAGGATTAGGTGTGATTTGATGCTTGATGTTCTAATATATATAAAGACCATGCTAGGCATCTGAATTGGGGCTGCATGTCCAGCTCTACTCTATGCACGAAGCAAAATGAATAGGAAAGAGAGAGAATGATAATTAGGTGTACTAAGATGACTTATATCAACACTCGCATTTGGGGTTGTATCTCGTGTGTTAATAGGTTATGAGATACATAAGGTCAATGCACAAGGTATAACCTCTAATGTATAGTGTTGATATAACTTATATCAATACATGCCGATCTGAATAGGAGTTTATAAAGATTTGTTTAAGTGTGGGATATCTAAACTATTCCGCACAATCACGGTCGTACATGCATGGGTGATCATGCACATATCACTCCCGGATGACTGTGATCATACGGATATTATATATAGACACATGTATGTATGTATGGATGAAGATGGAATTTTAGACTAGTGATCCAAAGAATGCTTAAAGTGGAAGGAAAGAGAGAATACCAGTCAATGGGGAGAATAGTCCTTCACACGTTTCTTTTCTGGTATCTGAGCCATCAGAAAGGTCGGACTCCGAGTATTGGACAAGTTTTGACTACCAACAATGACACAAGTTCCCCAAAGCACTGTTAGAAGCAAAATGGTGGATCCAGCCAGCAACCCAACTCCAGTGAAGCTAGACATACTCTTCAGCAACCTCTTTAGTATTTAGCTGCGCAGATGCTGAAAGCAGTCATTAGAAAAATGTCAACATGTAATTTCATCACGCAATTAAAGCATATTTTATAGGGCAAATACCTTCTCACTTTATGGGATAATCATGGCCATCAAATCAATTGAATATTTTTTTTCTTTGGCAAATTTTGCCCAGTGATGCTTGGTTACGTGTAACCATCCAAATTTTGACAGTTTAAAGCCATAAATAACAACGTTTATTATTGTCAATATGTTCTTAATTGCGTCTATTTGAAGTTAGTCCTAGCCCTACTTTAGATTATTCAGCAACTAGGCACCAAATCAACCTAAGCCCATCATCTTTTCTTTTCTTCTTTTTTTCTTTATTTCTTTTTCTTTCTTTCTTCCTTCCTTTTATTTTTTTATTTTTTTTTCAATAAAATTTGCGTCATATGGGCAAGTGGTGCAATAATATCGTATTAAAAAATTAATAATGATAGTAATAAGTTAATAACAGTACTTAAAATAATAATTGAGGTAATATATATATTATGTGGGGATTTTATAGGCAAGTGCTGGATATGCATCGTTGGACCCTTGTTTTTTTTTCTTCCTGGTTGGGAATGGCTATTGCAACCCCCCATTCTTATCACCCAACCCTCATTCTTTAGGTTTTTAAGCTTTTATGCAAAATATAAAAGGTTTTTATGAAAACCAACCGTGATGTCCACTAGAAACATCATTTTAAACAACTTTGTAGAAGAAGGTTTTTCCTAAATCTATCATTTAAATATATTTTTTAGTCATTTATAGCCTTTATTTCATTTTTTTGCCAAAAAGTTTACTTAAACGATAGATTTTGGAAAAACTTTCTTCTACAAAGTTGTTCAAAATGATGTTTTCTAATGGACCAAATTACCGGTTTTTGCAAAAACCTTTTATATTTTTCATAAAATCTTAAAAACTAAAAATAAAAGGGTGGGGTCATAAGAATGAGGTTTCAATAACCGTTCCCTTAGTGTCATGTGACTTTAGGCCCGAGCCACGTATATATGGGGCCTGTACGGTAGATCCACGCGCCAAAGTCAAGCCGAAACAGAGAATCACACCGCTGTCTTGAACATGTATGTTTGTAAATAATTGTTGCTCCAATAATATTTGTCGTGATAACACCATAATAGGATGCAATTTAAATCAACAGAAAGCTTCCCACTTCGTCTTTCTCTATTCATTTATTTAAAATATTTATTTAATTTTATAAAATCTTAGATATATAATAATTGTAAATAGAGCTAGCGTGGTGCCGGTAGGTCCTATGGTGGGCCAAAATTCTGGCTGATGTAGGCTAATTAATTCATCTCAACGTGTCAATTCATTTATAATAATGTATAATATTTTCAAAATGATAGAGAATTTATTCAAACAAAAAATTAATATTTCAAAAAAAAAAAAAAAAAAAAAAAGGTTGCAAGATACGAGTCAAAAATAGAAACTGGATTTTCTGGATCTTGCAACACTGTTTGCCAAACTTTTCCAGATGCATACGGTAGTTATTCAATGTATAGTTTTGCACCATATTTACAACAAACAAAGACGGCAAAATTGAACTAAAATATTAAAGTTTTAATTGAGAGAGATTAATTTGTGCTTGTTTTGGGTGTGCAAAAAATATGTACAAAAAAGGTAGCTTAATTATTGTTTCCGTTAGATTTGAATTTTGGTAGGAGACTTTGGGATTGGTCCACATGGTTGGCAAAAGGAGCTTATTGGCTGGAGACTTTAGCTTATAGCTGAATGACAAGTGGCAAGAATCTTGCATGTGCTGATTTTTTGTTTTACACCTGCTATTGCATGAGTGAAGTAAAACAGAGCATGAGGCTATAAAAACAGGGGTTGTTGCTAATGTGGAGAAAAACAAGGAGTAAACAGTTGAGGAAGTTGTGGGTGGTGGCTGCAATCATGGGGTGAATATGGAGCATAGAGGAGTTATAAATGTGAGAGGAGCAAGCTTAAATCATGGGTGAATCAAGGCTGAATTTTCTGCAAAGGGGAAGCAATTGCTGTAGTAGTTGAGAGAAGAAAACTACCGTGGCAGTTGGATAGAAGCAAGATTTCTATAAAATGCAGAATTGAAGACTGAATGGAGGTTCCACAACCAACAATCCTTCTCAGGATCTCTCTATCTTAGGAGTAGTTTAATTAGAATTGCTTCCAGCAAACAATCATCTTTTAATTTCGTGTTACTTTGCTTTTAGTTCGTGTTTGGAGTTCAAGCTGTTGTGAATTTTAGTTCTGAATCATGTTTGGTAATGTATTTCCTTTCATTTTCATTCAGTTCTAATGCTTACATGTGTGTTTGATTTTCTTTTATGATATTCATGCCTGAACCTTGTGGAAAGAACCCCTTTTTCCTTCTTCAATCACCTGAAATTTTAAGCATCAATTCGTAAGGGGTTGTGAACGCACAATTTTGGGCCTAACTTGGCTCTGGCATGCCCGCAAAATCCATTGACCTAGGAAATCCATTTTTAGTGCGAACACCATTTTGGCACGCCTGGTGGGACCATAGGTGTCAATGTTGAAAAGAAATACACGTGCAACTGGAAGCACCTTGGAAGGACAACAACCTTTTAAGGAGGAATGCCCACTTGAGGATGTCCCTCTTAGGAATTCTCTATGTTAAAACGGTTGGATAATTCCATCAAGGATATGTCCGAGGCTATGCGAGGCTTTGTGGCTTCAAGTAGAAAAAATGCAGATTCAATGGAAAGCAAGATATCTGAATTATCTGAAATACTTAAGGAGTCTTCTAAAGAGGCTTTTAAGGCAGCGGCTAAGAATGAATGGGCAATTGGTTCTTTGACTAATGCTATTCAAGCACTTATAAATAAAAAATGAAGCAAGAGTCCAACGGACTCAAGCCAGGAAAAGATGAATAGGGTAGGTGTTGTCAATCCTTCTTCAGGGTCACTATTTCCTCGGGTTGATGAAGTTTATGTGCCTCCACCTTTTAGGGTTGGTCAAGTAGACCAACTAGTGACTGAGACTTCCAAGGGGGGAAGGGGCAAGAAAAATGGTAATTCTAATGGCCAAGAAGTTGCAGGCTGAATTAATGACCAAACTCCTGCAAATATGCAAGTTCTGAAGGGAAAATAAGTTGTTGAAAGGGTGACAAATCTTTTGTTTGAAAATGAATCCAGGCCTTATGGAATTCAAACTCCAATGGACTCTACTAGAGGTTGAAACAATAGGTAGTCTTCTAATTTTGTACCAAATGGTGGCCACTTTAGGCCACCGAAGCAGATGCCTGATAATTATCATATGCCTATTGTAGAATATACAGGCCAGAGAGTTGTTTCGAGAAATTATGGAAATCCTTAGTTTGGTTGACCTGACCATAATGAAGTGATGAATATGATTGAGAATTATGTTGGTCATTACCCAAATAGAAGAATTCGTAGGCCAATGTATAGAAAACCTTATCCAAAGTGGATAGACCAATGTAATGAATTTCTCAGAGGCTTTAGATGTCCTAACTTTTTTTTTATTCTTTGGAGAGGAATGTCATTCCACAATCAAACATATTGGTTGGTTTACAATTCAATGTGGTGAGTTAGCAAATAATGAATTTTATAAACTCAGGTTGTTTGGGAATTCTTTGATAGGCCCTGCTTTTGTTTGGTATATTAGCTTGCTTCCAAATTTTATTCATTCTTGGGGAGAAATGGAGGAGAGTTTTCATATGCAATTCTATTGGTCTAAACCAGAGGTGACCATGGCAGATTTGTCTAGGTTTAGACAAATGCAAAGGGAAACTTTAGAACAATATATTGCTCGTTTCAAAAAGGCTAGAACAAAATGCATAGTAGCTTTACTAGAGCCCGAATTTATTAGGTTGGCTCTAAACTTTGATCTTAGGAAGAAATTTGAGGGTGTAGATTTTGAGGATCTGTTTGAATTATTAACCAGGACCTCGAGATGTGAGAGGTTATTGAAAGAAGTTGAACCATATAATAGCTCTTCTTATGCAACTTATTTTCAGGATCCTAATCATGAGATTGATCTTGTAGAAATCATTGGCCAGAGGCTAATGGTATGCCCAGCTTTGCAAAGAAAAGATGTTGAAGTGCCTTCCCCAGCAACAATAACGGTCAGGAGCAACCCAATGGATGTTGGAAAAAGTACACATTTGATATCTCAAAAGCAAGTGATATTTTTGATCATTTGTTGGTAGGAAAATACCTCAGAGTGCTAGAAGGACATAAGGTGCCAATTAAAGAAGCTGAACACTATTGTAAGTGGCATGAGGTGAAATCTCCTACTACCAACAACTATGTAGTGTTGCGGAATCTTGTTCAAGATGGTATTAATCGTGGGATGTTGAAATTTCTAGAAAATAAAGATGCGATGGTGATAGTTATAGATCCTTTTCCACCTGTTTTAGAAGTGAATGTCACTTCTACTGATTTAAGAAATTTCAGGAATCATAAAATTCATGGGGTAAGGATTCCTTCGAGGCCTAAATATAATCTGAGGCTTGTGATGTATTAACTAGGAAATCAATTCCAGATGTGTATTCAATGCCAGTAGCAGTTTAGGCCTATTACAATAAGCCTAACTTCAATAACGGTGCAAATCCGCGGTCTTATGTTCTTGCGAGGCTAATGCCTCAGGTTAATAAAAGGAATTGGTCATGACATAGAAACCTTTGCCCCATATTAACAATGTTTTGCAGGTGAATGCTGATGAAGGTAAAAGTTTTAGGCCTATCAAAACAGTAAAGCCTCTAGTGACCAGAGAAGGAGTCTGGATAAAGCTGCAACATCCAGAATTTCCTTAACTTCCTTCTAGAAGCTAGAAAAGAAGGATGCAGCGTCGAAGAGCCTCAGAACGAAAGGAGAGAGAAGGCCGAGCAAAGCAAGAAGAGGAAATAGATGTTGGCAAAGTCGAGTCAAAAGTAAAGGTTGGGATTTTATCTATTGTGGAAAGAATCGAACCAGAAAGTGTTGGAGAGTTGTTTAATATTCAGTTTAGTTCTTTACCACCTTCTGTTGGTTGTAATATGGTTTTTACTTTACCAATCTCTTTTCAGGCCAAGCCAGATCAAAATGAATACATAGCTGGAGATGTGGTTGATGCTCAGGCCCCAGCGGCCTTGGTAAGTTCAGTTTTGTCAAAAAAGAAAATAGAAAAAGAAGGAACAGAAAAGATAGTTTTTGAAAAACCAACTGAAGATATGACACAACATTTGAGGCCATTATACATTAATGCTCATATGAATGGCAACCCTGTTCCACGTGTTCTAGTGGATAATGGGGCAGCCGTTAATATTTTGCCTTCAAATATGCTTAAGACTTTGGGGAAAACTGAAAAAGACTTGATTCCTTCAGAAGTTACAGTGGCAAACTTTTCTGGTGGGGTAACTAAGACAAAAGGAATACTTCCAATGTATCTGGCCGTTGGAAACAGGGAGTCTTTGTCAACCTTCTTTGTGGTAGATTCAAGTTCTTCTTATAATGCTTTGCTTGGTCGTGATTGGATACATTCCAATTGGTGTGTTCCATCGTCTTTACACTAGTTTCTGATTTTCTGGAATGGTGATAAGGTAGAGGTCATGAAGGTAGATCAGAAACTTTTTATGGCCAAATCAAACTCAACAAAAGCATATTTTTATGACGAGGAGGTTGGTCCAATCAAGTTTGTAGGGACTAATAAATATGGGAACCCGAAGAAGATGACTAATGAAGTGACTTCTTTTCCTTTTACAACTTTAGAAATGTGATGAAAGAGATTCCCCAGCCTAATGTTATACTTCTAACTAGGCCGATGCAAAAGTGTTCTATTGAAAAGATTCCATGAATAGTATAATCAAGGAGCATAAGCAAGAAGGGTGTTCGGCAGCTCTTTCTCAAAGATTGTTCGTATATGCCAAAGAACAGAGTTTGTTTAATATTTCTGAAGTAGAATGTGTTATGGAGTCTGAGGAAGATTCAAAAGAGGAAGAAATTGGCTTAGATGAACTGGAATTGGCACCAGCTAAATTTGATGATCTTAAGGCCGATGTTCAAGACCCATTGGAAGAGGTAAATTTAGGAGAAAATGGAGAACAGAGACCTACTTTTATAAACCAGCTGCTAGATGATGGATTTAAGGTAGAATTGATCGTTTTGTTGAAAGAATTTAAAGACTGCTTTGCTTGGGACTACCATGAAATGCCTGGGCTGGATCGAAAGCTAGTGGAGCATCAGTTACTGATTAAACTAGGTTTCAGGCCGTTCAAATAACCACCAAGATGTATAACAGCTGAAGTCACTATGAAGGTCAACGAAGAGGTGGAACGGTTTCTCAAAGCAGGATTTATTCTACTAATCAAGTATGCTGAATGGGTACCAAATGTAGTCCCTGTTATTAAGAAAAATGGCAAGTTAAGAGTATGTGTAGATTTTAGACATTTGAATTTGGCAACTCCTAAATATGAGTATCTCATGTTGGTGGCCGATGTTTTACTTGATCGGGCTGCTGGTCAAGAGATTTTGTCTTTCATGGATGGCCATTCTAGATATAACCAAATTTTCATTGATGAAGATGACATACCTAAAACAGCTTTTAGGTGTCTAGGGGCTGTAGACACCCCATTTTGTACCGGTTGTCATCTTAAGTCCCGTGGCCCCGAATATGAGTTTAGTGTGGTTATTTACGGATTATCCTTTAAGAATTAGTGTGAATCACAGCATGGGATTTTTGGTTAAAATAAAAAGAAAATTATTTTTATTAAATTAGCCATTTTTATCATACCACTAACACGTGTACGTATGTGATGAGTGTGTGTACGCACATACGATACATGTGCATGCGTGTTAGCGGTCAGTCTCCCAATTTTTACAAAAGACAATTTCCTTTTCCTATTCAGATTAGAAGTCTTTTATCATTATAAAATACCTTTTGATTATTCTCCAAAGAAACCTAGTCTAGGAAGGAAAAGGAAACTCCATATTTCAGTTATAAATACTCTTTTAATGCCTTAGAGATGGAGGGGAGGAGAATAGGATTTAGAGAGAGTGAAATTCGTCATAATTCAGCAGCAGTTTTTTCTGAAACCAGCAGTCGTATTTTAATCATAACTTTTTCATCCGAAGTCGGAATTTGATGAAATTGGTCTTGTTAGAAAGATAATTCAATTCTCTACAACTTTGTATTTCACGAGATTTATCCAATTCCAACGTTTTCATACCCAAAAACGCGATTGAAGTTGCTGCTGCTGCAAAGTGACGAAAATCACTTTTCTTTTCTCTTGTTCTCTTTTTTGTTTTCTATTTCTTTTCAAAGTTGAGTGAGTTTTGATCTCTTTGCTGTGATACCACTTTGACGAAGAGGAGGATTCGTGTTGGTTTGATTCAATCTAAAGACCTGAGGAGCCACGAACAATTACAAAGTCGGTAAATTTACTTTTATTTAGCTTTTATTTTAGTTCTTCTTTTTATTATTTTTATTTTATTTTATTTTTGTATAAAGCATGATTAGCATGATTTAGGTTTAGTTTTCATATTTGCATTTATTTGTTTTTAGGTTTAGTTTTATTTTATTTATTTTGGGATGCATGATGTAGACTGATATGTAAGTTCTGTAATTCTGTGTGAAATGCCTATTAGGTGCGTACGTATATATCAATGATGCGTACGCACCAATCAGTGATGCGTACGCACCTTACCTCGGCAGACAGATTGTTTGTTTATTATTTTATTTAGTTTTGTTTTTAGTTGATTAGTATCTGGTTGGTCTTTTATATATTCTGATCTCTGCTTTCTAATATATTCTTTTATTCTCTTTTCTTTATTTATTCATTATTTTGGTCATTGTGTGTGCCATTGTTATTGCATGATTTAGGGTCAATTTTAATTGAGCATTTAGATTAATTAAAGCCATTAATCATGTGTGGGGGCCGGTTCCGACCGGGCGTGGCTGGGTGCCTAACACCTTCCCAGCGACATACCCTAGCTCCGAACCCGAATCTCTGGTTATGACGAGCTAGACCCTGCTAGGGTTCACTCGTTCCCAATATTGGGTGGCGACTCCTCTCCGTGTTAGTCCTCTGAGGCTAATGCGTATTTTTGAGCTATGTGGTATTTAGGGCGTGGCGCTCACAGGGGCCATAGGAATGTTCGCTTGGAGAGTAATGCCCTTCGGCTTGAAAAATGCAGGGGCAACTTACTAGCAGACTATGAATACAAATTTCCATGATATAATAGGAAAATTTTTAGAAGTGTATATTGATGATGTTGTTGTCAAATCCAAGGGAAATAAGTGTCATTTAGAAGATTTAAAAAGGGCTTTTATTAGAATGAGAAAACACTAATTAAAATTAAATCTTTTAAAGTGTGCCTTTGGAGTAAAGGCAGGGAACTTTTTAGGATTTTTGGTTCATCAAAGGGGAATTGAAGTAGATAAAAACAATGCTAGGGCTATCATGGAAGCTAAGCCTCCTCAAAATAAGGAGTTGCAAAGGTTTTTGGGGCAAATTAATTATCTGCAGAGATTTATTTCTAATATTGCAAGGAAAATAGGAGCGTTTTCGCCATTGCTGAAGCTACGGGAGACAGAAGAATTCATTTGGGAGAAGGAGCATTAAGAGGCTTTCAATCAGATCAAGCAATATTTGACTAGTCCACTGGTCTTAATTCCACCTTCTCCAGGCCGTGAGCTTAGACTTTATATTTCAGCAGCCAAGAAGTCTATCAGATCTATGTTAGCTCAAGTCAATGACAGAGGACAAGAACAAGCTATTTATTATCTTAACAAGACTTTAACAAGTGCTAAGCAAAATTATAATTTTATTGAAAAGTCTTGTTTTGTAATTTTTCACATTGTCATGAAGTTACAGCATTACTTTGCTAATCATACTATTTTTGTTATATTTAAGAATGATTTGGTGAAGTATATGCTATCTAAGCCTATATTTGGAAATAGAATAGGCCGTTGGTCTTTTGCAATCTCTGGGTATGCATTGAGGTATGTACCTCAAAAATCTGCAAAAGGTCAAGTGCTAGTAGATTTTCTAGCCGATCATCCTCTGGACATTGAAGAAAAGGAAATTGAATTGGATCTGGGGTATACAGTCTTGTTGGCCTGGACACTAGAGTCTGATGGTTCTAGGACTGAGAGAATGTGTGGAGCAGGAATTGTCATTACCTATCCAAGTAGTCAAAGGTATAAATATGCTTTTCAATTAGATTTTAAATGCAGTAATAATTAAGCCGAGTATGAAGTATTAATCATCGGCCTGGAGATTATGAAAGAGATGAATGTGGTGAATGTGGAAATAATTGGGGATATCCAATTGGTCATAAACCAATTAGCTGGTACTTTTAAATGTAGCAGTTGGGCATTATCACTTTATTTTGCCACTGCTTCCCGATTGCTAGATCTTTTTGATGATGTAATTTTAAAATTTAAACCAAGGGATCTTAATAAGGAGGCTAACAAGTTAGCTCAGTTGGCCTCAGGTTTGAAAATAGGAGATGGTTTAAGCCAAAGAACTGTTTTGGTGGAAAAAAGGGTTTTGCCATCTGTAGACACCCCATTTTCATCCCCTAACATTTGACCTTTCCACCTCAAGAGCATTATCACATGTAGAGAATTACATTATTTTGGCACTAAATCTTTTTAGTTAAGCTCTATACATCCCAAAGAATCTATGGTATCTTCCAGGGTTCAATTTGGTTAAGTCTTGATAACTAATAAGAACTTTTGCGACTTGGAGGGCATTTATGTCATTTCACTTGCATAATTCTTATTTAACATCCAATTCTCACCAAATTCATCCCAAGATAATCCTAATGACCTTAGAATGTCATTTATAGGCTTGGTTTAAAATTTGGTTAAGTTTGGAGACGATTTGCTTAAAGATGGTCCAAAGTAGGCTCGATTTGACTTCGTTTGTCGACCCTTCTTATAATTGCTTCTTAATTTGATCCAATTGAGTCCAATTAATACTTCATTGATGTCAAGTGGGTCTTAATTAATGTGTATTAATGCTTGAAATTATTTTTGGGAGAGTTTGATTGTAACTAGGACTCTATTAGGGTTCAAACCCTAATGTTTTCCTGGTAAGATTTAATTGATCTCTATGAGCCATATGGGCTTAATCCTTGATTAATTGATTAAGTATGGCTCAATTAGGATTGTTTTAATTAGATTTTAAGTAGAGAATTGAGCCATGGTTGTTTTAAATCTAAAATCGATGAATTTGGACTCAAAATGGGCAAAATACATAGCATAAAAGGGAAAAAATGCACAAAAGAGCACAAAAATGCACTAAATGGGCTACTGCTGGCCGTATGGCCACCAAGGGTGCCTAGTTGACCTTTGACGGAGTTGAATGCACAAAATAAGGCAAAAATGCACCAAAAAGGTTACTAGTGGCCATATGGCCACTAAGAAAGGCCAAACGGCCACCAAGTGTGAGCGCCATATATGTCCTAAACCACGCTAGCTAGGGAGTACGCCACTAACTAGGAGGGTTAGCGCAGAGAGGGAGTCGCCACCCGATTTGGTTTCGGGAACCGATTGACCCCTAGCAAGGGTCCAACTCGTCATAACCAAAAGATTTTAGGTTTGGAGTTAGGGTAGGTTGTTGGGAAGGTGTTAGGCACCCAACAACGCCCGGCCAAAACTGGCCCCCACACATGTTTTGTTGGCTTTAATTAACAAGAATTATCAATTGGATTTACCCTTATTCATGCGATATGCAATTTAATTCAAATGATATCACGCAATAATGGCAAATAAATAAATGAAGAAATGAATTATACAAAGAATTAATACAATAAAAGACTAATCTAAAGACAGATACAAAGATAAAAAAAGAGTCAAATAAAGAAAGAAATAAATAAATAGACAAATAAGAAAATAAAGTATAAGAGGAAATAATCTACTAATAATGAAAGAGAATCAAATAAGTAAAGGAGTGGTTTAAATAAAGAACTAATCTAGAGAAATAAATAAATAAAATATGGAACTTATCTAAATAAAGAAATGATAAAAAAAGAAGATTAACACAAAGAAAGAAAGAAATATGAGGGACAAACAAATATGGTAATAACCTAAACTAGGTAATAGATAAAATATGGAATCAAATGAGTGCGGAATGAATAATATAGGATAAAATAAATATAATAAAAGAGTCAACCGATCATACAAAGGAAGTGTGTACGCACAACCGTAAAGTGCGTACGCATTTTCGATTTATGCGTACGTGCATTCCGTTCACGAAACCCCAAAGTTAATGGCATGCTTCCACAACTAATAAAATATGTAAATATATAAAAGAACTATGATAATCAAGTCCTAAATCTATATGTGTACAACTAGAAAGATTAAAAATATAAAAATAAAATTAAGAAGGGATGGGAATAAATCAAAGAGAAGTAAGAAAAAAAAAAGAAACTTTAATCTAATGAATGAAAATACATATACGGAGATGAATACACCTATTCTACTATGCGATTACATAAATTGATCGATGCAAAAAATTACTTATCATGTGGAAGACGAAATAAACAAAAATCAAAAGAGAAAACTAAATAAATAAATTTACTAAGAAATGAGAAACAGCTAAACAAAATAAATATACAATCATGGGGAAACAAGAATCATGTAAATAGCATGTCCGGACATTTGAAAATAATAACAAGCTATCTCAAATAATGGAGAAAGAGATGGAAAAGTAAGCATTACCCTCAGGTTTAGTGGTGCGTAGGATGAAACTTTGATGAACTCTCCTCTTCAAGCCTCTGTGATCACAGCCGTCCTCTCTCTTAACTTTTAGGTTTGTAGAAGTGGTGTCTAGGGTTTGCAGAAGTGGTGGCTAGAGAATGGTTCCCCCTTTTTCCAGGTTGAAAGTGGTCTATTTATAGAGGCAATATTACAGTTTTAGAGAAGCTAGGTTAGGGTTTCTGGCTTTTCTAGCCGTCACAAGGTGGCTAAAAAGTAGGTCAAACCTTCATAAGGTAATAAAGGGAATGGAGGGAAAAAATCCGGATTTGGGAATTAATGTGCGTACGCACAATTGAAAGGTGCGTACGTACAACTGAATTACACGTACGTACAAATATCCGATTGTGGGCTTATGCGGGTTGTGCTATGATTGTGATCACGTCGGCTCTTCAAGGATCATTTATCAATTATTTCAAACTAGATCACCCTTTATCACTGGGCTTAAAGGTGGTCTTAAATGTTAGGTGGTACAAAATGGGGTGTCAACACCAAGGGAAGGCCAAATGGCCACTCAAGGTGCCCAAACAGCCACCCAAGGTGCCCATTGGCCTCTAATGCATTTTTACCCTAGTCTGAGCCCAATAGAGTATTTCTCTTGTTGGAATTCGAATTTCCTCTAGATTTTTAAAGTGTTTGAGATAGGAACCAACTCTTGTAAGTGTTTTAGAGCCCTTGGATCATCCCTAGCTAGATCTAATCTTGGCCATTCATTCCACCTACCTTTTACAATAAATAGGGGTCTTTCCTTCATTCTTCACCAGGTTTTAGTAGAGTATTCCTAAGCAAATGAAGAGATTGAGTTCTTGAGTGTGGGTTGAACATTCCTATTAATATCCTTTCATTTGAGACTCATTCTAAAGAAGAGTTTGGCTTAATAGTTAGTGGGGAACATTCCTATTAGTACCCTCTAGCTTGTGACCCATTCTAGAGTTTGAAGGCGCGGAAGCTCTACCCAACTTGTAACTCCCTCCCTTGAGGCCATCATAAAGCTTGTAAAGCGTTGAACCCCTGCCTGATTTTTGACTCAAAAACCTCAAGGTTGCAAACAGAACTCTGCCTCAGTTTTGTCAAGTATAATCTCTAAACGCCATTGCTATGATGTAGTTGTTTATGTGATGATGCATGCTCCCATGAGTTTTATTATTTATAGGATTATATTAGGGTTTTGATCTAAAATTAAACAAGTTTCTAAACTAAAGTTGTTTGTTTCAAAGCAAGTTATTTTCAAAAGTGTTTGATTATGGATTGGATTCCAATAGAGTCCTACAAGGAGTGAAACTTTTCCCCCCAACATGTTTGTTCAAACTACGTGGACTTTGATCTTTGTCAGAAGTACGTAGGACGCTCACTTGAACTTAAGTCCAACTTAGCTTAATTTTTATCTTTTAATTTTTGTAATTTTTAGTTATTACATGGTTGAAATTAATTAAGCCCAATCAATAAAGGAGACCAATTTATCGGGCAAAATGGGTGCGTGCGAGCCGTGGCTAGAAACCTTCCCATTTCATAACCTAGCTCCTGAATCCTTGTTTTTGGTTCAAGACTTGCCTATTTCCATTAATGGGGTCAAACTTGTTTTTTTTTTTTAAAAACAAATCTTTTAGTGGTTTCCTCGTACCCTAAAAATGAGGTGGCAACTCTTTTCTTTTTGAAAACCTCTTTTAAGAATGGATTAAAAACTCGATTCCCCGAGTCGATTTCCTGCGTCCACACCATCTATTCGTGATGAGGTTTAGATTTGGAAGTAATGACAATTGATTCAAATACTAGTGATTGGAGAATGCCAATTATGATTAGATTGGTGAATCTAGGTGGTGTAAAAGATAGAAAGTTGAGGTTGTTAGCTACTCAATTTGTAATGTATGAAAGTGAATTGTACAAAAAGAGTAGTGATAGTTTGTTGCTTAGATGTCTTGGGAATGATGAGGCAATGTTAGTTATGGCTGAGTTCCATGAAGGAATTTGTAGTGCTCATCAGGCTGGGGAAAAAATGAGATGGTTAATAAGAAGACATGGTCATTTCTGGCCATCGATTTTGAAAGATTGTATGGAATATAGTAAAGGGTGTAAGGCTTGTTAGAGACATGGCCTAGTTCAACATGCTCTAGCTATTGATTTGCGGTATATTATAAAGCCATGGCCTTTTAGAGGTTGGGCAATTGATGTCATAGGCAAGATTCACCCTCCTTCTTCAGGTCAACATAATTTTGTGATCGTGGCCACTGATTATTTTTCAAGATGGGTTAAGGGCATTCCAAAAATTCAATTGATCAAACGGCTATGATTAGTTTTATAAAGGAGCATATTGTCCATAAGTTCGGATTGCCTGAAGCCATCAATACTGATCAGGCTAAGTCTTTTTGTGAGGAGCAAGTTAAGGCCTTTGCAACAGAGTATGGTATAAAGCTTACAAATTCTACTCCTTATTATGCTTAGGCCAATGGTTAGGTAGAGGCTATCAATAAGGTATTGAAAAATATATCGAGTAAGATGATGGTAGATAAGCCTCGAACTTGGCATTTGCAGTTGTCTGAAGTTTTGTGAGTTAATAGGACTTCATACAAAGAAAGTATAAAGACAATCCCTTTTGCTTTAACCTTTGGGCATGATGCTGTTCTACCTTTAGAAGTCATTATCCCTTTTTTAAGAGTAGCTTTTCAAGAGAAATTATTGCCTTCTGAGTATAAGGAAGCGATGATTGTGGAGTTAGAAAATCTGGATGCTGAAAGGCTTAGGGCCTTAGATTCTATTGAGGTGTAGAAAAAGAAAGTTGCAAAGGCTTATAACAAAAGAGTCAAGTTCAAATCTCTTACTGTTGGTGATTTGGTTTGGAAAGTAATCTTGCCATTGGGCACTAAAGACCCAGCCTTTGGTAAGTGGTCCCCAATTTGGGAAGGACCATTTAGAGTTAAAGTTGTGATACCTGGAGGAGCCTTTGTAATTGAAGATCTGGTTTCAGGTAAAGAATGAAATTCAATCAATGGACGGTATTTAAAAAAATATTTTCCTACTATGTGGGAAATCGTCCAACAACAAGAGTAGTTACTTAAAGCAAAGGCCGATTAAACTTGAAATAAGAAGTTCCAAAAAAGCAAAAGATACATTGTTCAAAAAGAGAAATAATTGCAAAATACTTAAAGAAAATTATTGGCCTAGGAAAAGAAGTCTTTAAGGAGGCTTGATTGAGCTGAAGTCCAGTTTCTTTGAAGGCGATCCATTTCTGCATCAGCACCTCTCTTTTCTTTTTCCCAAACAGGAGCTTGTGCATTGGAAATCTGATAAGGAATCTTTAGTTTGGTGACAGCAGAAAATTCCATTGCTTGAGCAGACTTCTTTGCCTTTAGTTGAGCCTTCTCACTTTCAAGCTCTGAGGCCATTTTATTCTTCTTCTCTTAGAGCTGTAGAATTTCCTTCTTAATTTCTTCAATGGCGATGGATTTGGTTTTGATGTTGGCAGTCAAGGTTTGAACTTCCTTTTGAACTACTAGCATTTTGGTCTTGGCAGACTCCATCATGGCTTTGGTGTTCTCTCTATCCTCAAGATTATTTTCTGCTTTGTTCTTTTTGGAAGAGGTGTTTGAGAACTCAGTCAGAAGATTTTTCAAACTGATAGCCATGTCATTGATTTTCTCTTTCTCTGAGTTTTCAGTAGCAAGTGAAGAAAGGAATATGCTGATAGATTCAAACTCAGCAAGTAAATCTGCAGTGAAATCAGAAAGCTTTAAGGCCATTAGTTCTAGAAATCTATACTTAACTTTCTCAAGTTCAGTATTTGAAAAAATAGGAGTAGAAACAGGAGCATCTTCTATAAGAACAGCATCTGGTTCAATGTCTTCTAGTGCTGTAAACCATTCTTTAAGATCATCTGGAATTTCAATAGGATTTTTTTCTGATGTACCTTGGTGTGGAGTTGTCTTCTTGGTTTCCATTGGGCTAGGATCCTGCAATTTTTCTTCAAGCTGTTCAACTTTCACTTTCTTGGAGGGAGGAGAGTTTGAAGATCCTGAAGCTTCCATGCTGTCATCAATGATTTTTACTGGGCTAGAACTGGGCTTTCACTTGAAGTTGGTAGAAGGTTCAGTCTACCAGAAGATCTAAAGCCAATTGGTTTTTTGGTAGGAATGGTTTTGGCAATCTTTGGCTTGGGAGGTATGTCTTTTTCTGGGAGAGGAACTGGTAGAGAGCTTTCGGTAGAATCTTCTGCAGCCTCACAATGGCCGGATAAGGACTCTCTAGGAGGCAAAGGTTGGGCAGTTACTGCAAAAAGACATAAATCAGGCCACTGTTATAAAAGTATAAAAGAAACAGTAAGAAGTTATACCTATGGGTGTTTGTTGGCTAGGGATAATGTGAACAGCTTCTTTGTTGGGCTCAATATCATGGGCAGTGGAGTAGAATTCAGAGAATTTAACTCCATTTCTTTGTCTTGGAGGCTTCATTGGATCAAAAACAGCAAATGGTGCAGTGGGTATTATAGGAAGTTTCTTCCCAAATGGTCTGAGGTATCTAGTTGGGTTTGTAGGCTACCTAGTTCCTAGTTTATTGGTGTGGGCCTTGTTTGAATAACAGGTTGTTTGTAAATTTTGTATCATCTCAAATAGGGCTTTGGCTATCTTTTTAGCCATGACATTTTTGGGATCTTGTGGGTTCCACTTTATTTTGGAAAACCTCTCAAACATTTTAATTTCACTAATGTGTTTAAAGAAGTTACATTTCTTCTAAGTTTTCTAGGATGCCTTGACTTGTGATTGAGTGCCAAGCTTCCTTACTTTCATGGTGGAAGGTGGAGAAAGCCTCTTCAGATAATCTTCTTTTGTGTCTGTCACCATAATAGAGTAGGACTTGGACCACTAATCTTTGAAGTAGGCAGTGGCAATGGGGGTATTAACGAGCTCAAATTTTATGGTGGTTATTCTCTGCAAATAAGCCGAATCCATTTTGGCCAGGATGTCGGGCTTCTTGATTAACTTCTTTTCTATAGGGGAATAATTTGTGAAAAAGATGTGAGATGGAATGGGAAGGTGCTCGATGAAACTGAACTGCCTGCAAACCAGGTTCGGGCTATATATTTCAACCCCACATTTTAAAAACCTGTTTTCAAAGTTCCTAGCAAAGTGTAGATCCCTCACAATTAAGTAAGAACCCCATACTTCTCTTTGGTGTTCAATGACTTTTTCTTGCAAAGTCATTTCTGTAGTATACCAATCTGGGCCGCGGCCACCAAAAGGGAAAAAGAGGTTGTTTGATTAATCAGTAGACAGATTATAGAAGAAAAAGAAGTAGTCTTGAAAGGAAGAACAAGCAGGGGTTTGTTGCATCCATCTTTGCCCATAACATTTCAGATTTGTCTTCTTGGAAAAGAAGGTAAATTTCTCAAGGAAGTATTCATACAACCAGAGTTGGAGGATCCAAAAGGGACCTCGAACGATCTTCAAGTTATCTTTGGTAACTTCATAGAGGCCTCTATATAGATGGGAAAGAAGGAAAGGGGCTAAGGCCAATTTATGGCTTGAAGCAAGAGCAATAGTGATTTTGTGATATTTTTGGCTCATTTGACCCAAGGAACAACAAGTTACAAATCTGTAAAGCCACATCAAAAGAAAAGCACAGTGTTCTTGGTCACTAGTAGGTTTTAAATCATTATGTTTAATATTTATGTCACTACCCCATGCAACAGAAGTGGCTTTTTCTTTAAATCTGATGGTTGAATCGGAGGAGTAGGCTGCACTAGGAATGTCTCTAGTACAGGGAAGACTAGTAAGGGAGCAAATGTCAAAGACTGTAGGAGTCATTGGTCTACAAGGGAAGAAGAAAGTATTAGAAATTGAAGACCAAAAGCAAAAAGCAGTGGCTAAGAGAGGTTTGTCTATGGCTAATGTGTATCTACAGAGTTGCAGAAAATCGAAAATCCCTACGGATTTCCACAGATGGCCATACATAGGTTCTAGAAAGTCCATCCAACTAATCCAATTCTTAGTGGCTGTGGGCTAGGATCGATTAAACTTATTTTTCATCCAGATTTCCCAATTCAGGGATGGGGCGTTCATCATCAAGGTTTCATGGTAAGCCAAAGGAAAGTATGGTTCTAAGGCTGGAGGAAAGGTGTTTTACAGTAAACAAGGACCTATGGAGTTTGCAGTAGAAATTACCTCGGTTGAGATGCTTTTCTTGGGCAGATTTGCAATGATGGAAATTGTTGGGCTCATTGTCTCCTTGTTTTGAACACCTTTGGTTGACTTCGAGGTTTTGGTGGATTTAGAGGAAGAAGGAAAATTGGTTTTAGCTATAGTCGTTCTGGTTTTTCTTATTTGAATGGTGAAATTGATTAGTTATTGGAGGTAGAAGATGGAAAAGCTGAAATGATGGTGGTAATGATTTCTTATTGGAAACGTAATGCACTTGATGGCCGTGTTTAATGAGGATTTTGGTTGTTAGTTAAGGATTAATTACTCTTTAGATAGGTGAGAATCCCAGGGGTCTTTATCTTTTATCTTGTATATTTTCAAGATAGAGATAAAGGGGGAAAAGTGTTTCCGTTGAATTTGAATTTTGGTAGAAGACTTTGGGATTGGTCCACGTGGCTGGCAAAAGGAGCTTATTGGCTGGAGACTTTAGCTTATAACTGAATGACAAGTGGCAAGAATCTTGCATGTGTTGATTTTTTGTTTTGCACCTGCTGTTGCATGAATGAAGAAAAACAGAGCATGGGGCTATACAATAGGGGCTGTTGTTGACGTGGAGAAAAACAAGGAGTAAACAATTGAGGAAGTTGTGGGTGGTGGCTGCAATCATTGGGTGATTATGGAGCATAGAGGAGTTATAAACGTGAGAGGAGTAAACTTAAATCATGGGTGAATTAAGGTTGAATTTTCTGCAAAGGAGAAGCAACTGCTGTAGCAGTTGGGAGAAGAAAACTGTTGTGGCAGTTGGATAGAAGCAAGATTTCTATAAAATACAGAATTGAAGATTGAATGGAGGTTCCACAACCAACAATCCTTCTCAGGATCTCTCTATCTTAGGAGTAGTTTAATTAGAATTGCATTCAAACTTTTCCAGCAAACAATCATCTTTCAATTTCATGTTACTTTGCTTTTAGTTCGTGTTTGGAGTTCAAGCTGTTGTGAATTTCAATTCCGAATCATGTTTGGTAATGTATTTCCTTTCATTTTCATTCAGTTTTACTGCTTACATGTGTGTTGATTTTCTTTTGTGATATTCACGCCTGAACCTTGAGGAAAGAACCCCTTTTTCCTTCCTCAATCGCCTGAAATTTTAAGCATTAATTCGAAAGGGGTTGTGAATGCACAACTTCGGGCCTAACTTGGTCCTGGCATGCCCGCAAAATCCATCGACCTAGGAAAACCATTTTTAGGTGCGAACAATTACCAAGAAGTATGAAGGACTTTGGAAGGGTGCCAAGGACTTGGAATGCACTAGCACCAAAGACACCAGGGCCAAGATTCTTGAAAATCATCTCTTCGCCAGCGGCAACGTAGGATTCTCCATGGAACAATAGGTATTCATATACCACAATTAGGAAAAGATGGCCTAGAGCATTGTTGGAGCATGGCAAAAAGCCGTATAGTTGCTCGCACTCCTCAGAAGAGTACTCCATTCCTCTGAAGAGTAGAAAGGAAGGTTGGTTGTGTTGGACATGATCAACACCATCGAACACCATTTCAGAGGAGCTAGAGCTTAAAGATCGCCCTTTAACTTTGATGATTACCATGAGAAGAAGAAGAAGAAGAAGAAGAAGAAGAAGAGTGCGATATCCAATTCTCGAGATTTTCCTCATTTTTCCTTGTGCAAAGCTGAAGAAGAGAATGGTCAGGGAGAAAAAATAAAAAATAAAAAAAATAAAAAATGAAGACCAAGAACTAGATAGAGGATGACTTTCGAAACTTGAGAGTTTATTGGGCGTTGCAGGCAATGCTAAATAATTGAAAATTATACCATATTGACTTGAAAATTCATAAAGGCAAGGTTTTACCTTTCTTTTTAAATGGGTTTGGTAATCAGGTGGCTGTGATTTTTTGTCCTTTTTTTTGGGGGGGGGGGGGGGGTACAAAATACTTGGCTACACTTTGTGAAAATTATTGATGAGGTGTATATTTCATTTGATTTAGATTTAGGCTAGCATAAGGTTCCTTGATGGCTACTTTTTGGCGGCCAGTGTTTTAGTCTTTCATACAGTTGACCCAGCTGTCCAGATAGCATATTTGCGATGTTCATGTGGTTTGCTCATCACTTCTTCCCTTATTTTAATTTATTTTATTTTGAAAACAAGTTGCCACCTACTTGCCTTGTTGATTTAATGAATTAGATTTTCTTTTCTTCCTTTTTTTTTTCTTTTTTAAAATAAAATTTGGACCCTCAACTTTTCCTCCATGACTTTGGATGGAATTAGTATCTAATGCCGCCAAGCAGAATAGGACATAGGGGCATACCCACAACTCACACACCAATAAGTGGGAGGATATTCTTCTTTTCCATAGGCATCTTTAGTAACTGAATCACGTAAATCCGATATTCTTTGCTTATATAATGATTGAGATAGATTTATTGTAGGTATGCTTATAACCTAACTTTATCATCTTTAGTAGATGATATATATCAGTAGCCACCAAGCAGGTGATCGAGGAAGTCATTTTTCTTCAGAAAATCTTACCGGCTGCTTGAATGTTTCAAGAGGTTGCGTAATTAAACAATCTCAGTACTTTACGGATCTTGTGACCCATAATTGAAGGTGTCTCATTGAGCACAGCCCTACTAGCAAATGTTTGGGAAGCCCAATCACAAAAAGCAATATTCTCAGGCTTCTTGGCTCAAAAACAGGATTGGACTTGTAACTTTTTTTCCCCACTCTTTCTTTTGGTTCAGGGATTGGAATAATAAAATGATTGAATGACTCAAAATACAGTGGAGTATGGCATGCCTTAAACAAGCAAAGCATTATGCAAAAACAAGCACAATCCTTCTCTTCCTTCTTCTCTCGGGCCCGTCTTCTTCTCACCTAAAGCCATGGCATCTTAAAACCATTCATGATCGACTAATACCAGCAACACCATCACACAAGATCCATCCTAAACATTTACATATTTTTTCCTCATTATACAGAGTCTCCTTTTTCCCCATAAAATGAGTAATTCATCTTTTAATTTTCTGGGGTCTTTGTGGGGATTGTTCTTCTTTCGATTGGCTTCCTCTGTTACTCCTTTTCCATTGGTAATGACAATTGGGTTTGGGGGGCTCATGATTACCATAGAAGAAGATGTTTCTGATTTAGCCCCATGAATTTCAGAACATACAAGCACTTTGATTGTCATTGCATTGGCACCACAATATTTCATATAATTCAACGACCAAGACTTTTTTTTTTTTTTTTTTTTTTTATCGACCAAGCACTTGGATTGTCATTTTTTTTTTATCCGACTTTTTTCCCTCTGTTTGTTGAGACTAAAAGTTGTTGTATACTTATCAAATTGGATATGTCTATGCACGTTGGGGATGGAAGACCTCCAATGCAGAAGTTGTAATACAAAAAATAGTTGTGCAGCCATATGAGCACGCAAAATTTTTATAATGGAAGCAAGTTGTATGATGATAGTAAGCGTTGAAACAGAGAGATCGGATCGAGATTCATTATTCCTCAAGGCCTTCACATTTTCACAACGGCCATGTGGGTTCTAACTTGTAAGAGACGCTTCACAATTGCCATTATGGGGTTTATATGTTTTTGATAGTATCCCAGACCAAGTCGATTGCCACTCTCTGTCACGTATGATTCCGGTTTTAGAGGATAAGATCATGTCTTCAAATCCTATGAGAGTGACAGTGAAATCATCTCATTTCCATGGGACTTCTAATTAGTGTGCCTCATTTCCATGGGATGATATGTGCGCGTGTGGCTCATGCCTTGTGGACAGATATTCTAGATATCTCGCACATGATTAAAGCTATATATATATATATAAGAAATTGTATTTTCTTTTATTTTGTTGCAATGAAAAATTAGAAGAAGAAGCAAAAAAAAAAAAAAAAAAAACAAAAAAAAAGAACAAAAGAAAAAAGAAAAGTGAAATGGAATAATTTTGGTTTGATATAATTTTATCTTATCTTTTCATTTTCTTTTCTACTCATACTCATTATTTTTTCCTTTTTTATTATTTGGTAGAGTCCAAGAATCAAATAAAGGGTAAAAAATACTGATTTCTAAGAAGTAGTTACATGGTGGAAATTGATGGATCTATACTTGGAGGACCAACTAATCTATCACTAGACCAGAATTAAATATTGATGACTTTGGCTGGTGGTAAAGCTAAAAAAGATTCACCTTTTAGCGAGTACAAAACTTGTTTGCAAATTTATTTTACTCGAAAGATAAATTTGGTCAACTGTTACTTTTGGTCAGACAGGGAATTTTTAGTCAGTCTTGCAAAAATAAGAATTTCGGTCCAAAACATTAATTTTAAAATCTAGGTGTGAATGAGAAGATGTCGATATATAACTATATATTGAATTATTGATTGATGGATAAGGAAGTTTTTTAGCCCGCGTTAATGGTTGTTGTAGCGCTTATAATTGAATATTGGTCAAGAAGGGCTAGATATCTAAATATTTGATCCAATTTGGGAAGGTCATCCATTGCTCATTCTATATTGATTTATGCTAACGATAAACTTAATTGATGGCTGACCTTGATACAAAATGAGAATTTGACCAAGACATTCAAAACCATTAATCAATTCGGCCCTTCATTGAAAACGAAAAATAATAATAATAATAATAATAAATAAAATAAAATGGAAAAGGGTTAGAGCTACAAGGAAATAGACTTTGCCCTCATTTTAAATATTAAATAAAATTTAAAAAAAAAAAAACTAGTAATCGATAGTGTTATAGTATTTTTTTTTTGGTTGAAATTTTATAATTTTGAGAGCCCTTCAATGGTGCAAGATTGCTGAATTCCTATGTCATACGGAGTATAGAAGATATGGGCATCAAACAATATGAGTATATAAATTTTTGCATGTAAAAAACTACTTATTCACTAATCGCAAAAAAACAGAAGAAAAAAAAAAAAAAAAGGGGTACTAATTTGATCAAGATTCTCCAAACTGCTTGCTCAAAGTTAGAGAAAACATATACTCAAGCGATACGTACCGCTCTTTTTCCATTTTTTATTTGGCCCATGCTAGACTGCTTTCAACAAGGAATAATTAAATAATCAACCATGCATGGTGAAGGAGCCCAACAAAACAAAACTTAATCCATATTGAACCTGAGGATATGTGTCCATGTGCATGCATGTTGAGGTGGACTCATATCGAGCAAAGCTTTCACACATCAGCCCTGTTATAGTTAAATATAAAATTTTCTCTCTTTTCATATTTTGCATCTCTCTCTCAAACTTTTAAAAAGAAAAAAATTTTGCCCTAAATTAAGAACCTTGATAAAGCCATTTCTCCGGCTTAAATTAAATAGGTCAAGCTATGGAAATCAACAGTCCCAAAATTTTGTTCTACGCAACGAATCCATTGTCAAGATTCTAAGTCTAATTTTGTTTGTGGAGATTTTCTCATTTCAAGGAATGACTCGGTCTGAAGACTGGCTCATTAATAGTTTCCAGTTTTGCAGTGTGAATCGACGCGCAAGTGACCGGAGGCATCAACATTCAATGCCCACAATATATCTCGACTGTCTGGATCTATATGCACATGTTGCACTTAAATTTGAATCATTCAGCCCTTTGCTCCTCTCAAATAAGCAAATTGTCCCATCCAATATGAATAGTATGTCTTGAATTTACTGATTTTTTTTCTTTTGTCTTCAGCCAGGCGAGTCGCATAGAATTTATTTCTAATCCTTTTCGCAAGACTCCAAACAGCTAGACCTTTCAAAGTCTTACGTTTGGACAACGCATGAACGTTACGAAGAAATTCCCTCATGCGTCCCTCGGATATTCACGGGAGAGATTAGAATGGGATGCAATTTTTGTCTTGTATAGTACGCGTACTTGGACTTGGTATGCAGTCTAGAAGCAAGAAATGGTATTTACTCCAATCACAGTTGAAAAGAGAATGCACTTCCATGTGGTCCCAACGTTGGAGCTGGCACTGCTTATAAATAATGACTAATATTGGAACTTAAAGGTATCTCAATTCAATGCAAGTGTGATTAACTCTAGTTACCCATTTTGCACAAGATGATTACATTTCCTTCTCTTTTCTCTTTCATGGCCTTAGTTTTGTTGTTTACACAGAAGGCGATATCTGATGGAGACGGCAGTGCAATGCAAAAAGACCATATCAAGGGCATCATTGGTGCCATTGTAGACTATAATTCGCGTATTGGTAAAGAAGAGAAAGTAGCGATGGAGTTGGCGAGAGAGGATATCTATGGCTATAATAACCAAAGTTTGGTTTTGCACATAAAAAACTCTCAAAGAGATCCCTTCCAAGCAGCTCTTGCAGGTAAAATTATCAGCTATTCACCCTTCACAAGATTTTAATTATGTGGAAACCTAGCTAGTAAGTTGATCTATTCAATGGTAGTTCTTGATTCAGAAAGCATGTTTAGGCAAAGCTTCAATTATTATACTTAAGCACGTTAATTTAGACACAACCAAAGCTAGTAATTAATCTAAGAAAGCAATGAGTGATATTGACTAGCTACATCTGACTATCCAAAAAATATTAGTGAAAGATATGATTACGTACTACTTGTATCATGACCGTATTTTTTTGTAGAAATTTTCTTGGAACATTTTTCTTTTCCTCTAAGCAAAATCTGGGGAATAAGAAGCTTAAGTTTCTAACTATATCAATACATTTATATGCAGCCGAAGATCTTATCAATACGCAGCAAGTGGAAGCCATTGTGGGAGCACAGACATGGGAGGAAGCATCATTAGTTGCAGAGATATGTAGCCAAGCTCGTATCCCTATTCTTTCCTTTGCTGATGCAACTCCACAGTGGGCTACTGAACGGTGGCCCTTTCTTTATCAAGCTTCACCAAACCAATATGCACAAATGAAAGCCGTAGCTGCTATCGTACAATCTTGGGAATGGTATCGGGTCACTGTAATATATGAGGACACTGAATCTGTGGCCACAGGAGTTATCCCTCCTCTCTCTGATGCCCTACGAGAAGTAGGGGCAGAAATAAACCAATTGGTAATATGATACCCCAGATAATTATTTTATATTAAGAAGTAATTTGAGATTTTATTAGGAAATGTTAAATTTTGTTATTGGTATAGTATATTGTGAGGTATAATATTAATTAGAAGAAAATTTCATATTTTTGTCAATTTATTTTCTAGTTGATTGATAATTTTGATAGTGGAAATATTTGAAGTTATTTTTATTATTCACGCTTCAAAATTCGGGGCCTGACAGGTAGCCCTTCCACCTTTCACTTCTTCTTCATTGTCCGAAGAGCTAGAGAAGCTTAAAAGAGGGCAATGTAGAGTCTTTGTGGTGCATCTGTCCTTGCCATTAGCCTTGCATCTGTTCAAGCTGGCAAAGGAAATGGAGATGATGAAAGATTATGTATGGATCACAACAGACCCCATCACAAGTCTTGTCCATTCCATCAACGCATCCAGCATTGACTCTATGCAAGGAATTTTGGGAGTCAAAAGTTACTACCCTGAAACCGGAGACCATTTTCATGATTTCTATCATCGATTTCGCCAAAGGTTTAGCTCGGAATATCCCAAAGAGGATAACCATGAGCCAGGGAAATATGCAGTGCAGGCCTACGATGCCATACGAACAATTGCACTCGCAATGGGGGAAAGCAACATGGGGGGCAGCAAGAAGTTGTTACAAAAAATTTTCTCAAGTGATTTCCAGGGCTTAAGCACTAAGATCCAATTTACAGACCGCAAATTATCGCCAGCGCATATATTTCAGATCATCAATGTGATGGGAAAGAGCTATAGGGAACTTGGGTTCTGGTCGGAAGGGTTAGGTTTCTCGGAACGCATTGACAAAAGAGCTACTTACGACAACTCTTCTATGAAAACTTTGGGGCAGATTCTTTGGCCTGGGGGCCCCTTGTATACTCCAAGAGGATGGACTGTACTGAAAATCGGCGTGCCCACTGGATCCACATTCAAACAGTTTGTGGACATCGTATATGATGATCACTCTGAAAATAAGACTTCTTTCTCTGGGTTTTCAATCGAGGTCTTCAAAGCAACCTTAGAGAACTTGCCATTTGATTTGCCACACAAATTGATTCCCTTCTATGGCACATACGATCAAATAGTGGAGGAGGTACATTTAAAGGTGAGAGACTTCATTCTTTCATTTAGTTTCCTTCATATTCAATGTCAAAACACAGATTAGTTTTTTTAGTAATAGATAAGAATATCATATATATACCTATTGAAAATATATCACATTTCACATCGATTAAATATCAAATTAAACATGTCTTCATATACGTGTTTGGACTTTCCACTTATAAGTTGGAAACTTCACATAGTATCAAAACATGTCGTTCCGAGCCTAGACTATAGCTAGTTACTTAATTAGGTGAAATTAAATACCCTCCTAAACTAATAAAACTGGCCTAGCTTCCCTTACCTTCAATTGGACAAATAGTTTTGGGGCAAAAAATTGGGCTCTTTTAGCATTTTGCATTTTGATATCCCTACTCCATAAATCCATAGTTATGGCACCTTTGATCTCATGCAAACGAACCTTGCCCCTTAATATATAATCTACTTGATTAATTAGCAAAAATTTAAAAATATATCGACCAAATAAAAATTAATTGTTGGGTATCAAAAGCCAACAATTTTTCTTTCACTAGACACAAAGGGCTAACCATATTTAAATATTTTGGAATAATCTATGCATGGGAGTAGAAATTCGATGCTGTAGTTGGTGATGTAGCAATAGTGGCCAATCGATTTCAGCATGCCGAATTCACACAACCCTACACCGACGCTGGTTTGGTGATGATAGTCCCCATTCGATCGCGAGAAAGCAACAAGGCATGGCTTTTCATGAAGCCTTTCACAAGAGCCATGTGGCTACTCGTTGTCATAATTAATGTCTACAATGGCTTTGTCGTATGGCTCATTGAACGAAATCACTGCCCCAATCTCAGCGGCCCAATATCGAATCAAGTGGGAACCTTGCTTTGGCTAGCCTTCTCCACTCTCTTCTCTTTACAAGGTAAAATAATTTTTTATTTTTTGTTTTCAATTTCAGAATTCTATTTTGATAGAATTTAGATTTCGTAGATGTTTTTTTTTGGGTGGGTAATGAGTAAGATGGTGAGTCAAGACCACTAGTACGATAAGATTGAGAGGCATGTTTATATTCTAAAAGTTTAGATGACTTTCAAAGGCACAAATTCCTATTTATATACCATTTTTAATACCCTCTAGACCAGAATGGATTTTTTCTCTTCTATTTTTTTGGGGCAATATAAATTGGTCAAGCTACAGGTACGTAAACAATTACAATGTCATTCTTAGATAAGTTAGTAGTCATTTTCTAGGAAGTTAATACTCATCTGTATTGACTGTAATTATTTTCCCATAGCTCGACCAATCTAAATCCCCCCCCCCCCCTCCTTTTTTTTTTTTTTTTTTACTTTTTTGGCAAGTAACATCACTTTGTTTTTATTTATTTGATGCATAGGAGGAGGACTACATAGCAATTTAACACGTATGACAATGGTGGTGTGGCTGTTTGTGGTACTAGTCATCACACAGAGTTACACGGCTAACCTCACCAGCATGCTCACCGTCCAAAAGCTTGAGCCCACTGTAGCTGACGTTGAGTCACTACTGTATACCAATGCAATGGTTGGGTATTGCAAGGGATCCTACGTCCGAGCATATTTGGAGACGGTCATTGGATTCAAAAGACAAAACATCAAGAATTTTACCTTGCCCGAAGAATTTGCTCAGGCCCTCAGAAGCAGAGAAATAGAAGCTGTATTTCTTGAAGCACCTTTGGCTAAATTATTCCTCGCCAAGTACTGCAGGGGTTTTATTGCAGCCGGGCCAAGATACAAAATTGGAGGATTTGGATTTGTAAGTTTCTGTGCTTCTTTCCCGGCCTTTTATTTTCCATACAAGTAAGGGTAGAGTTAGAAATTTAGTCTTAGAGGATCAAGACATTAACTCGCAGAAAAACAGGTGCCTTGCTCTTATAGTTTAGGTGACAAAATGTAAGTCAGCCAAAAAATTAGGCTACAAGTTCAAAACAAAAGAGTTTTTGATTTTTGAATTTTATGAGAGGGTCAAATATACAAAATTGTCGAATTTGAAGGAGGGTCAAATTTGCAATTATTATATATATATATATATATATATATATAGATAAAATAAAAGGGAGGAGGGTACATTATTTAGACCTTCTCACCACACCCCTTGCCCCGCTTACACGTAGAATAAACCTAAGTTGTCACAAAAGGAGAACGGACTACACGCACTCATAGTTGGATTACTTAATAATACATGGTTGAGTTTGGCTTATATGATGGTCCATTATTATGAAAATCCACGATGAACATGCACAACATGTCCAACATATGGGTCTCATTATGAATGTGTTTTCTCATGTTTACATATTCATTATTGCAAAAGCAAAAGGATTGTCACATAAGGATGCTTCTTGGTTAGTTTTGTTCTGATAATTTAATTTGAGAGGCTTGAATAGGAGTGCCAGACTAAAATTGATCAAAGCAGCCCAAGAACCTACCCCAATTTCATAATGATTTGGCTTTCCTTTATCCCCAAGAAAAATTTCAAAACTCTGAATTCAGTAAGAAAAAAAAAATTTCAAAACCATTGATGCAAGCCTATCTAATGCGTTTCTGTGGGTCGTGCCTCAGGTATTTCCAAGGGGATCTCCACTGCTTCCCGGTGTATCCAAAGCTCTTCTAAAGGTATCCGAAAGCGGCAAGCTACGTGACCTAGAGAACAGCATGCTTGCATCTGAGACATGCTCCGAAGTAGAATCGAATGACGAAAATTATAGACTTAGCCCTAACAGCTTTTGGGCACTGTTTATAATAACAGGAGGGACATCAACAGTCACTCTAGTGATCTATGTGTTTTGTCACAGGTGGAACGTCCATGACTCCACGCATGAACACAAAACCATATGGAGATTAATGTTGGCTGTAATGAAATATTGGGGATATCGAAAGAGGCGATTTTCAAGAAGAGTTAGTGATACGGCAAGTCCTAGAAGTTCTCCAAATGCATCGGACTCGTGGGTTCAAGTCTAGACGTCAAGGCCAGTGGACTAGAATGGATAACTCTTCAAAAAAAGAAAAGAAAAAACAAACCAACCACTCCCAAGTTATATTAGAGAATTTTTGTACGCAAGGGCAGCTTATAACTCATGCCAAGTTACAGGTAAATGAAGATTTTAAACTGTCTGTGTAATAAGCTAAATATATACTCGATTCAGAATTTCAAATATTTGTTTTCAAGAGTTTAAATTGAAAGTTTTTGTGCCATGGTCGTTTCACTGTAAAACAAAACAAAACTCTAGAAATAAATAGTTTGTTGTTTGTACATATGTATACAGAGTTTATTTATTTATTTTTATTTTTTTATAATTTCTACTAGTAGTATGTGACCCATGTGAATGTGCGATCGATGCATTGAGCCTAAAATAATTATGTGTTTATATTTCTAAAAGTAGTGACCCGCCATCAATGCATATATTGGAACCGAAAATAATGTATTGTGGAGAGAACTAATGATACCATGGATTCCAAATACATATTACCATCAATCCTATAATTCTTAATCTTGAGGGGTGAATCAAGTGGTCCAAAACTTTTTTCCAAGCAAAAGGTCTTGAGTTCAATTCTCGTCACTTCCTCTTAAATCCATCTCATGGACTTTATCTTATAATTACCTAATGCATATAGAATGAGGGATGTCATGTATCCAAGAGGACTATTAGTTGAATATATACTTGAGCATCTCGAAACCTCCTGATAGAAAAAGTCCTACCATCAATTTTTTTTGTTCTTTTGTTTTTTCCTCACCGTGGTGGTGGTGGTGTTAAGAGCGAGCCAAGTTGTGGGACTTTTGGTCAACTATAATAACTCTTCTCTTTTTAATAATTTCCTCTTTTGGGCTATAATAACTCAATTACTGAAACAAAACGCATTTTGTTCATCATTCTAAAACAAAAAGACTTGGGCCACAACTTGACCGTCACCTTTCTGCTTAAATAAGTTGGTCACTTTGAATTCCAAGTATTTAATAAATTGTCAAAATTCTAATCTCTAATTCTTGATTTCCACGTAAGCAACGATTCAATCTAGAGACATAGTTTCAAATAGTCTGAATCGATGAGTATGCACTATGAGTCTGTTAGCATATAGAATTCATTGACATATACTTTCCTTGTATATTTGATTTCATGTATCTTTCCTTGTTATATACCTTCTATTCATTATAAATATTGTAATATAATATTCTAAAGGGTGAAAGGGAAAACGTTTGGTTTTTCACCCATCACTTTCTCAAGTCTCAAGTTTGTATCAGAGCCATCTTTTTCGTCTTGACTATGGCTTCTTCTTCTCAACCTGTTGTCCCTTTAACCTCTTCCCAACCCGTCACCACCATGGCTTCTTCTACCCTCAGCACCATCCCCTCTCTCTCCAAGCCCTCTTCTTTTCACAACACCCATCACTATATCTCTCTCAAACTCTCTTCAAAAAAAAAATTTGTATTGAAAAACTCAACTCCTACCTTGTCTCCGTGGTCAAGACCTTATTGGCTTTATTGATGGTTCCAAACCCTGTCCTTCTTCTGCCATCCTTTTCAATGATCAATTAGTTGCCAATCCTGCTCATGCTGATTGGGTCTGCCAAGATCAACTCCTCATGAGTCTTCTTATTGCCTCCTTATCCAAAGAAATTATCCCTCTTGTTGTTGGTCTTGAGACCTCCCGAGCAGTTTATACCACTCTTAAAACCTTTCTCACCTTTGCTTCTAATATCTGTATTATGCAACTTTACATGAGTCTTCAAAACTTGAAGCAGGATAACAAATCCGTTTCTGTCTACTTTCATGAAGCCAAATCATATGTCGATGAACTCATTGCTGCTGCTGGTCGTTCGCTCTCTCTCGCAGACCTCAATATCTATATTCTTCGGGGCTTTTGATATGATTTCAAGGATCTTTCTACCACCATCATTGCCAGACCTGATCCCACCTCCTTTGCCGAGCTTCATAGCCTTCTTCTCAGTCATGAATTTTTCAATGTCGACTCTCTTGCCAAATTGGCAGTTCCTCCCCCTGAGCCTGTTCCGGTTGCCAATGTTGCCAAGTGTAGTTCTCCTCTCCTAAACCACTCCTATCGTGGTCGTGGTAATATATGGCAGATCAAACCGTTCTCACGGTCGTGGCTGTGGTGGTCGTTATAACCGTGTAGTAATCGTCACTGGTATCCGAGAGAGGAATTTGCTGCATGAGGTGCACAACACCGTGAGCTGCAAATGGAACAAATCACAGCCATTCCTATCTTCGCCTTGTAATGTGTCGTTCATCCGATGGTTACTACATGATGCAATTAAAGTGCAAAACTGTATCAAATCCAAATCCGAAAAGGATTAAGAGGTTGAGAATACAAGTTTACATATAACTAGTATCTGAAATCCCTTATAAGATCCAAGATTGTAAGAACGGGACCTTGAATTTTTGGATGAACCAAGAACCTCTAAGAAACTTGGTTAATGGGCCTTTAGCCTGATGAATTTGATATTAGAGTCGTCCACTTGAGGTATGATACTGATGAGTGAAATCTAGATATTTTCCGATTGTGACTTCCTTCAGAGGAAAGAATGTCATGACTCATGACCAACTCCCATAGAAACTCCCATCTTCGAGTGACTCCTCATTCAAAAAAGATTATAGCTTGGCCCAAGTATTGGTAAGGTAATCATTCTGATTATCAATTTTTCTTTTTTTTTTGAAAAGTCTGATAAAAAAACCAGTGGTGTACATATGTCAACACATCACTTTTTAAAATCATGAAATTTTTTACTTAGTCTATGTATACGTGTGGCAATATAATCAATTGTTACCAATGTCTCATGTCACAATATTGTCACATAATCATTACTGGGCCTCGTATTATCAAAGGACCAATTATAAGGAATTTGATTTAGAAAATTCCCACCAACCCTCACATTTAGCATTAGAAAATGCTAATCTTACAGCCTACCTTTTTTTTTTTTTTTTTTTTTTAATTTAAAGTTTTTATTATAGTTCTAATTTTTTTTACCACCTGGCATGGTGATTTAAATAAGATATGTTGTTTTGGCATGAACACGTTCAAGTTTTGTTGGAATTTCATTTGTTTTGGCTGATATGGCAACACCATACTAGCCACCATGAAAAATATATATATATATATGGTAAAATGAGTGATAAGACTGATAGCACTCGCTGACATTTCCTTTGGTATAGATTTCAGATGCCATTTAGTTTGAATGATAATGCTTGTAGGTTTTATAACAGACATATGGGATTGAAACCCACATTGAAAAATTGGATTTTATTCCCATTTATCCCATAATTATAGATTAGTTGTATCCCTAAAAAGGAAGAAGAGACAAAAAGAAAAAGAATAAGAAAAAAAAGGAAATCTCATGACAATAAAGAAGCACAACATTCTTTCTCTCCCCCCAAAATCTTTGTCTAATTAAAGTGTCTTATGATAAATCGAGGACCAACTACAATCCCTCTTATGGAATATTCCCTTGTTCCAACTGTTTGTTGGCAGTTATGGAACCAAAGAGACCAGAAGATTTCCAAAAGCAAATACCCTAACCCATACTTGTCTGTACTCCTCTATGATCTCCAAAGCTCTCGAGTTCTTTGCCATGGAGGGCCCCTCATGGTCTAGCATTCTTAGGGAATCCTGAACCCGACCAGCACCTTACAGGAGACTTTTGTCGTTTTCACTCCTCCTCCTTGGTTTATTGGGATTTGCTGGTGGCTTTCGGTCTGCTTCGTTCTTCTGTACCTTTTATTCCATTGTACCCGAAATTAAAGGAAAAAGCAAAAGAAAAGAAAAGAAGGTTGGCTTTGAACTTTTGATAGAGATTGCTACCAGATCATGGACCGTGTGGCCCAAGTGATCTCCGGGGTACCCATAGTTGTATTTGAATTTCTTGTCCAGTTCCAAAAAACCCAAGACATGGTAGGGCCGTGGCCCTCCTTGATACGCAAATAAAAACGACAAAACAAAAACGAAAAAAAGAAAGAAAAAAGGCTTTTGGTTACGAGAATCATTAATTCAGATTGCTTAGGCTGCTTATTTTTCCAATAATATATATATATATATATATATATATATATATATATATATATAGATGGTTATTTTGTGTGAAAATTTTACAAAGAAACAAATTAAAATAATAACTGGGTAACAATTAAAGGTCTTACTCGGGTTCAAATTCATTACCGTCAAGTCCAGAACTAGTAGCCTGAGACAGATCTCAGCCCAATCATGATAAGGGCTAGGAGCTGCTCATCATCTGACATATAGCCCAAGTACTACCTAGATGATCTAAAGCCCAAACTTGGAAAGGTCTTCATGGATCTAAAGCCCAAACCTGGAAAGGTCTTCATGGTAGTCATTGCCCAAAAATTATCACCATATTATTTTGAGTTTAGGTACAAATTACAAACTTATATAACAAAAATTTTGAGGTCTTGCCAATATTATTATTATTATGGGGAAGGATCCATTTATACCTGGTGTAAAATTTTTTACTCTTTTACTTCTTAATATCTTTTATTTGTAGGATTGATATTTAACAAAACCAATATTTGGATTGAATACTAATCTTATGGAGATTGTGTACGCCAAATTTCATATTGATTAAAGATTTGGAACTATTCCATCTATCAAATAGCTTAAATTATTGTTTTATTTGCAAAAAGAAAAGTAAATTTATAAATGAGATGTTTATGAGTATCCAATCAGTGTGAAATTTGGTGTTAATGATTTCCATGAGATAGTATCTAATCCAGTTGGTTTGGAAAAAATTTGATCTTATAAAAAAATATTGAGAGGTGTAAAAATAATAAGTTTTACACTAGGTGTAAACGAATCCCTCCCCTATTATTATGATTATTATTATTATTTAGGATGGTATATCTGGGGTACCATTGAAAACAACTTTGTAGAAGAATAAGAACGCTGCCAATTATACTTGAATTTAGAAATGAGGTCAATTAGGATAATACTTGGCTCCTCATAGTGGAGGAGCAACTACTTCTCCCTCCTACTCATATTATGTCACGTGTTTAATAAACAAATTAGAATTGATTATGTATATGTATCCCTATGTTATGTTATTATAAACATACATTTATATGTCCATATATATATGTTTATATGTCTAAATGAATATGATTATATGTCTATATATTTGTATTCACGTGTCTACATATTTGTATTCACATATCCATATTTTTAAAATTAACTATTACATGTGGCATAATACGAATGAGAGGGAGGAAGAATTGCTCTTCTACTGTGAGGAGCCAAGTATTGTTTGGTCAATTAATGTCATCTTTGTAAAAAAAGTCACCTTGAATAAGATTGATAAAGAGGTTTCTCCTCTTGAATTTTATATTGAGCAAGATCATTTACATATTGAACCAATGCATACATTACCTATAATGCTCTAGATTTGCTCCAGATTTAACAAATAAAAAATATATGTATAAGAGCAAAACGTCTAACATGTGCCCTACAATACCCAAGCTAGATTAAACTCTAAGTTCTAGGAATATTGAAGAACATCATCAAGGAAATAAACCAAGAGCAAAGATAATGGGTAGAGCAGATATGCTATGATTGATGACCAAACCGGGAAGGCGGAGCAGAAACTGGCAGAAAGACCCACTATGGCACAAACTATTACAACAACCAATACTTCAGCAGAAAAATCCCATGTCAACCCACGAGCATGAATTAGGGATAAGAGAACACAGAAGCCAAGAATATTGTTCATGAACACTCCACTGTAAATCTGCATCAGTATACAATTCAATATGTCACAACTTTGTAACCCCTAATTAATGAGACATTGTATCATAATTTATTGTTCACATAATTAAATGACAACTACTTTTTATCCATATGAGTTTTCCCGTAGCGTCCGAGACGACTATGTTTCCTAATTTCAGTTTATTTATTACTTTTCTCATTTAATTAGGGAGTAGTGCTATTGTACCTATCACTTATACCTATCAATATGTTCTCACTTGACGTGGCAGTCAAAGTGCCGATTTTTAAAACACAAAAATAAATAATAAATCAAATAGTGGGAAATGAAAATTTTCAAGAATTAGGATTTTGACAAAATCCTACATGTCACGCCACGTTAGTCTACATCAACTACCATATTGAATGGGGATGGACCCATGGGGGTATTTCGATGGGTCTACCAGAATTTTCCTTAATTCAGGTCCATGCATATTTTTCGTTTAGCCAAACTATTTATGTTGGTAGTGTATCTATTTTGTTTAGCCAAGTTGAGTCCCAGTGAAACTAACAAGAGATTTAACCCAAAAAAACAACAGAGAGACAAACCTCGGAAAATGTCAAAGAAGTAGTTCTTGATTTCTTACGACGAGCAGCTTTGATTGCTGAAGTTGCTGCTCTAGCGGAGGTAGCCAATGGGACTAATATAAAAGAGACGAAGAAAGATGGTATACTTGCAGCTTTGGAGAAGTTTTGAACACTCTCTATAAGTGGCTCTGCTAGAATTGCTAATATAACAATTCCAACAACCAAAAACATTATAGCCTTTAACCATGCCCACGGAGACTTCTCATTGACAACCCCTTTTCTCTTGTCATCATCCACCAACATGTCGGTTTCTTCCCATGTTTTCTGCAGTTTTAGTCCTAAATTTCAAAGAAAGTGCACCATTGTTTTACTTACTTGATAGACATCATCTTGATAAGTCGGTGTGTGAGGATCTTGATTGTTCAATGGATTAAGCCATTTTGCAAACCCGGCGACAAATTCCTCCTCACTAATTAGATGGTCTCCACTTGTGTCAAATTCTTCCATCATTTTTGAAACTGCTTCGTCCGCGTCTAGAGGTATATCGCCAAACTTGAGATCCATGATAAGCTGTTTTAATTCGGGTTGTGATATACAATTATCTCCATCAAGATCAATTTTTTCAAACAACCTAAAATTCAAGGATTCATGTATGTCAGAAACCTAATGCAAAAACCCAATATAAAAAAGAGTGATTGATATATTGTAACCAAATGTGGCCTAACCCTCTTATATTAGGTGTATTGGGAGTGCCATCTTCTGCGACAAGGCTCCCTAGCGCATGGCTTTGAACATGTCTTAGAATTCCTGATATTAGCTCTTTCCTCATTTCATGTTCTCGCCTTCTGTTTTGAATCCAAGGTTGAAAAACCTGCAGAGTTATATAAAGAAACATTAGTGCACATGTATGAAAGAATTAAATTAAGGGTATAAATATTAAAAATGAATATCCTAATTCACTATAAGTTGGTTCACATAAAATATATAATGGGCATTCAATCGTTGTTGACTTTTTCACACTTGGAATGTGAAATTGTATTGTAATTAGTCTTATGGGGGTTGTTTTAATAAAAATATTGGCAGCTGAGGATGAGTACGAGTGCTTTTAATTTAATTTTTTTATTTATTTAAAAAAAAAAAACACAATTTAAAAAACTATATAGCATTAAGAGAGTGGACCCAACTTAATCCAATTTTCAAGATTCCCAAACATGCACTATGGATTCCATGCCATATATAAGGTGATCAAATATTACCTCATATAAAGACTTCAACGAATTCTTAGAGTAATATTCCTTATTGATGGTTTGCTTTGTCTCATCAAGCCATCTCGTTATTGCATCCACAAATTCTTCCTTAGTTATTTTCCGGTCACCATCCATGTCAAATTGTTTTAGCACTTCCGCCATTGCTTTATCCTTATCGGCATCTGATTTTCTAAATTTGATTTGGAGGAGAAGTTCTTTTAGTTCAGAAGGCGAAATAAAATCATCGCCATCTCGATCTATTTCCTCAAATAACCTGCAATTAATTTATTGATTAAGCAAGACACTTTTATACAAACAGTTACACGTACATAAAAAGTACTTGTCAAATTGAAATTTTACGAAAACCAACCTTCTTATACCAAGCACGTTTGGTGCCCCATCATCGGTCAGGATTCTTGCGAGTGCATGATTTTGCACATGTTGTAAAATTTTTAATATTAGGTGCTCATGTTTCACATATTCTAATCTTCTCTTTTGAATCCACGGCTGAAAGGTCTGCACATTTTGTCGAAGAAAAAAAATGAATCATAATTACAAAAAAATAAAAAAATGTAATTAGAAAATCCATGCAGCATGCAAAAATATATTATAGGAGGGCGTGCGGTTAATGAGAAGTACTCCAATTAGTTCAATGTACTGCCATTTAATGTATAAGAAGTACAGTACTAAATTTTTTAGCCCAAAATCTCAAACCCAAATGATGTGTCAACTGGGGCTACAACTTGGGTGGGTTGAGCCTGCCCAACCCGGTCAATAAACGGGTTGGACAAATAGTTTTCATACATTGGGTTGAGTTTGGATTGGAAAATATCAACCCGATTTAAATCGGGCTGGACTTGGGAAGGGGTTAGGCAACCTGAACCCGAACCCGAACCCGAACCCGACCTATATAATATATAATTTTTTAATACTTTTATATGCATTAAATATGACATTATCTAGTTTATACTAATAAGTTACTTGAATATATGAACTTACTTTAGAGATATATACATCAGTTTATTATTACTTTTTTCATTTGATCTATGTTAACACATTTTAATGTTCCTTGTATTTCTCTAAGAATGTTGATGGAATTGAAGAATTGATATGGCTTTAATGTTTGAAGAACTGTGTTTGGACAGTTGCTTAGTTGGGCATTACATGTGTTCGTGTTTTGATGCGTTTTGAACCTTTAGTTTAATTCTTTGGGTACTCAGTCAGTTAGACAATTATATATGTTGCTTGTTTTGAATTTAATTACTTTGATGCTTTCATCTTTATTTTTATTTTGTTGAAAAAATTGTTACTTGAGTGATTTGATTTCTAGGTTAATCAATTGAGTTTGGATGATTAAGATTTGTGGGCATATGCAATAATGCATTTTTATTTTATTAAAGCAGGTTTACTAAAGATGAAAAATAAAAAATGAAATTAATATACTAACCCACAAAACCCGCTCAACCCGTATAACCCTTGCCCAACCCATGCCCGCCCAGCCTAAGCACGGGTTGAGCTTAGGCTAGGAAAGTTCAACCCGAAGTATGGGTTGGGCTGGGCTTGGGCGTAAAAATTTACACTTAAGATTGAGCTTGGGTTGACCTTCCAACTCGCCCTAGTGTCGCAACCACCACATCAGATTGTTCTGGACAAGTATTCTATTAGTAAAATTTTTATGTGATTCACCCATTCATCACATCATTTGGGTAAAAAAATTTGAAATACGTAACATTACTCTTTGGTGTACGTCTTTTATTTAATTGTGTCGCGTCTACTTGAACAATGTGTGTTAGTACACTAGTGAAAGAAATTTGCTACTGAAAAGAGAGTGAGGAAGATGATACCTGATAGAAGAAATACAAAAGTAGGAATACAGCAGAAACAAAAAGAGCAACCAAGGTCACAATGTTCTGTACAGTAGATGATGGGAAGATTTTAGGGATTTGGATGATAATAAATGGTATCACTGAGAGAACCATGATCCTCGCAGTGTAGCTGGTCTCTAAATCCGTACTGATACCGGAACCTGTAAATCAAAATTTTAAAAAAGAAAAGAGAAAAAGGGAAAAAGGTTATTATATCAACAGTGAGGCCAAATTAGTTGTTTGTCAATTACTCCGTATTTGGTTAACAGCAAGAAAGGGCTTGTATGCTTTGTTTTGTTTTCTTCTCAATGCTCAATTTTAGCATGCATTGATTATTTTTGCTAATATTGTTGTCATTATTTTTCTAGACAAATTCAGGGGATTACAATTATAAGGAGGATAAGCAGTACCCATAGTGACATGCACCCTCAGGGATTGGGATCCTATCCAATTAATTAAGCGCTTATCATGTTGTCATGTTGCCAATCACATTGCATCTTATAATGAAATCAAAGGCCGAGCATGTGTTTTAGGAAAAAAATACACCATTTTCTGTTTTTTTTTTTTTTTAATTTTTAGCCCTCTTATATTTTCACCAGGTGGCATTACATTGCCCTCTTCTGTTCAAAGAAGATGACTAAAATCAACGGCAAATAACTTATCTACATGAAATTAAAGGGTATTAAGTGTAATTTTAAAAGTATATACGGGGTAAATTGAGAACTGGCAAAATTTGAAGGGAGGTAAAATAAATATAAGCTTACCTGATCATCATCATCATCATCATCACACACATATATATATATATATATATCTTTCAATTGTATCCGGTGGAAGATTTCAGACCTCACGAGTCACCATATACCATTTTGGCATTTTGTAGTAATGTCATTTTTATAGGATTAGGTGTGATTTGATGCTTGATGTTCTAATATGTATAAAGACCATGCTAGGCATCTGAATTGGGGCTGCATGTCCAGCTATACTCTACGCACGAAGCAAAATGAATATATATATGGAAAGAGAGAGAATGATAATTAGGTGTACTAATATAACTTATATCAACACTCATATTGGGGTTATACCTCGTGCGTTAATAGGTACGAGATACATAGGGTCAATGCACAAGATATAACTTCTAATGTATAGTGTTAATATAACTTATATCAATATATACTGACTTGATTAGGACTTTATAAGGATTGTTCAAGTACGGGATATCCTAATTATTTCGTACGATTATGGTCGTACATGCATGGGTGATCATGCACATATCACTCACGAATGACTGTGATCATACGGATATTATATATACACACATGTATGTATGTATGTATGTATGTATGAAGATAGAATTTTAGATTAGTGATCCAAAAAATGCTTAAAGTAGAAGGAAAGAGAGAATACCAGTCAATGGGGAGAATAGTCTTTCACACGTTTCTTTTCTGGTATCTGAGCCATCAGAAAGGTCGGACTCTGAAGTATCGGACAAGTTTTGACTACCAACAATAACACAAGTTCCCCAAAGCACTGTTAGAAGCAAAATGGTGGATCCAGCCAGCAACCCAACTCCAGTGAAGACATACTCTTCAGCAACCTCTTTAGTATTTAGCAGCCCAGATGCTGAAAGCAGTCATTAGAAAAATGTCACATGTAATTTCATCACGCAATTAAAGCATATTTTATAGGGCAAATACCTTATCACCTTATGGGATAATCATGGCCATCAAATCAATTGAATTTTTTTTTTTTTTTTTTTTTTTTTTTTTGCAAATTTTGCCCAGTGATGCTAGGTTACGTGTAACCATCCAAATTTTGACAGTTTCAAGCCCTACATTTGACTAATAACAATGTTTATTATTGTCAATATGTTCTTAATTACGTCTATTTGAAGTTAGTCCTAGCCCTCCTTTAGATTATTTAGCAACTAGGCCCCAAATCAACCTAAGACCATCATCTTTTTTTTATAAAAAAAAAAAAATTTGCGTCATATGGGCAAGTAGTGCAATAATATCGTATTAAAAAATTAATAATGATAGTAATAAGTTAATATCAGTACTTAAAATAATAGTTGAGGTAATATATATTATGTGGGGATTTTATAGGCAAGTGCTGGATATGCATCGTTGGACCCTTGTTTTTTTTTTTCCTTCCTGGATTAGTGTCATTTGACTTTCGGCCCCAGCCACGTATACATAGGGCCTGTACGGTAGATCCATGCGCCAAGTCAAGCCCAGAGAATCACACCGCTGGCTTGAACATGTATGTTTGTAAATAATTGTTGCTCCAATAATATATATTGTGATAACACCATAATAGGATGCAATTTAAATCAACAGAAAGCTTCCCACTTTGTCTTTCTCTATTCATTTATTTAAAATATTTATTTAATTTTATAAAATGTTAGAAATTCTGGCTGATGTAGGCTAATTAATTCATCTCAACGTGTCAATTCATTTATAATAATACATAATATTTTCAAAATGATAGAGAATTTATTCAAACAAAAAATTAATATTTCAAAAAAAAAAAAAAAAAAAAAGGTCAAAAACATAAACTGGATTTTCTGGATCTTGCAATACTGTTTGCCAAACTTTTCCAGATGTATAAGGTATTTATTCAATGTATGGTTTTGCACCATATTTAAAACAAACAAAGACGGCGAAATTGAACTAAAATATTAAAGTTTTAATTGAGAGAGATTAATTTGTGCCTGTTTTGGGTGTGAAAAAAATATGTACAAAAAAGGGTAGCTTAATTACCAAGAAGTATGAAGGACTCTGGAAGGGCGCCAAGGACTTGGAATGCACTAGCACCAAAGACACCAGGGCCAAGAATCTTGAAAATCATCTCTCCGCCGGCGGCAACGTAGGATTCTCCATGGAACAATAGGTATTCATATACCACAATTAGGAAAAGATGGCCCAGAGCACTGTTGGAGCATGGCAAAAAGCCGTATAGTTGCTCGCACTCCTCAGAAGAGTACTCCATTCCTCTGAAGAGTAGAAAGGAAGGTTGGTTGTGTTGGACATGATCAACACCATCGGACACCATTTCAGAGGAGCTATAGCTTAAAGATCGCCCTTTAACCTCGACGATTACCATGAGAAGAAGAAGAAGAAGAAGAAGAGTGCAATATCCAATTCTCGAGATTTTCCTCATTTTTCCTTGTGCAAAGCTGAAGAAGAGAATGGTCAGGGAGGAAAAAAAAAATGAAGACCAAGAACTAGATGGAGGATGACTTTCGAAACTTGAGAGTTTATTGGACGTTGCAGGCAATGCTAAATAATTGAAAATTATACCATATTGACTTGAAATTCATAAAGGCAAGGTTTTACTTTTCTTTTTAAATGGGTTTGGTAATCTGGTGGTTGTGATTTTTTGTCCCTTTTTTTTGAGGTACAGAATACTTGGCTGCACTTTGTGAAAAATATTGATGAGGCTAGGTCTATATTTCATTTGATTTAGATTTAGGCTAGCATAAGGTTTCTTGATGGCTACTTTATGGCCGTGTTTTAGTCTTTCAAACAATTGACCCAGCTGTCCAGGTAGCACGTTTGTGATGCTCATGTGGTTTGCTCATCTCCTCTTGTCTTATTTTAATTTATTTTATTTTGAAAACAAGTTGCCACCTACTTGCCTAGCTTGTTGATTTAATGAATTTGATTTTCTTTTCTTCTCTTCTTTCTTCATTTTTTTTTTTTAAGAATAAAAATTTGGATACGAGGATGAGCTAAATATCCTCAATCTTTTTTCCATAACTTTAGAATCAATACCTAATGCTGCCAACCAGAGTCGGACATAGGGGCATACACACAACTCACACACTAATAAGTCGGAGGATTTTCTTCTTTTTCATAGGCATCTTTAGTTACTGAATCACGTAAATCCGATATTCTTTGCCTATTTAATGATTAAGAAAGATTTATTGTAGGTGTGCTTGTATCAGTAGATGATATATATCAGTAGCCGCCAAGTAAGTGAGGAAGTCATTTTTCTTCAGAAAATCTTACCGGCTGCTTGAATGTTTCAAGAGGTTGCGTAATTAAACAATCTCAATACTTTACGGATCTTGTGACCCATAATTGAAGGTTTCTCAATGAGCACAGCCCTACTGGCAAATGTTTGGGAAGCCCCATCACAAAAAGCAATATTCTCAGGCTTCTTGGCTCAAAAACAGGATTGGACTTGTAACTTTTTTTCCCCCTCTTTTTTTTGGTTCAGGGATTGGAGTAATAAAATGATTGAATGACTCAAAATGCAGTCGAGTATGGCATGCTTTAAACAAGCAAAGCATTATGCAAAAACAAGCACAATCCTTCTCTTCCTTCTCTCTGGCCCGTCTTCTTCTCACCTAAAGCCATGGCATCATAAAACCATTCATGATCGACTAATACCAGCAACACCATCACACAAGATCCATCCTAAACATTTACATATTTTTTCCTCATGATACAGAGTCTCCTTTTTCTCCATCAAATGAGTAATTCATCTTTTAATTTCCTGGGGTCTTAGTGGGGATTGTTCTTCTTTGGGTTGGCTTCCTCTGTTCCTCCTTCTCCATTGGTAATGACAATTGGGATTGGGGGGGTAATCACGGGCTCATGATTACCATAGAAGAAGATGTTTCTGATTTAACCTCATGATTTTCAGAACATACAAGCACTTTGATTGTCATTGCATTGGCACCACAACATTTCATATAATTCAACGACCAAGACTTTTCTTTTTTTTATCAACTTACTTTATGCTGCTTCCTTTTTTCCCTCTGTTTGTTGAGACTAAGACTTGTTGTATACTTATCAAATTGGATATGTCTATGCACATTGGCGATGGAAGACCTCCAATGCAGAAGTTGTAATACACAAAATAGTTGTGCAGCCATATGAGCACGCATAATTTTTTATAAAGGAGGCAAGATGTATGATGATAGTAAGCGTTGAAACAGAGAGATCGGATGGAGATTCGTTATTCCTCAAGGCCTCCACATTTTCACAACGGCCATGTGGGTTCTAACCTCTTAGAGATGCTTCACAATTGCCATGTGGGATTCATATGTTTTTCATAGTATCTCAGACCAAGTCGATTGCCATTCTCTGTCATGTATGATTCCGGTTTTAGAGGATACGATCATCTCTTCAAATTCTATGAGATTGACCGTAAAATCATCTCATTTCCATGGGACTTCAAATTAGTGTGCCTCATTTCCATGGGATGATACGCGCGTGTGTTGCTCATGCCTCGGGGATGGATATTTCAGATAGGCTACACATGATCAAAGCTATACATAAGGAATTGTATTTTCCCTTATTTGATTGCAAAGAAAAAAAAAAAAAAAAAAGAAATGGAATAATTTTGGTTTGATATAATTATATCTTTTCTTTTCACTTTCTTTTCCACTCATACTCATTATTTTTTCCATTTTAATTACTTTGGTAGAATTCAAGAATCAATTAAAGGGTAAAAAATACTGATTTCTAAGAAGTAGTTACATGGTGGAAATTGATGGATCTATCAATATTTGGAGGACCAATTAATCTATCACTTGACCAGAATTAAATATTGATGACTTTGACTGCTGGTAAAGCTAAAAAAGATTCACCTTTTAGCGAGTACAAAACTTGTTTTCAAATTTATTTTACTCGAAAGATAAATTTGGTCAACTGTTAATTTTGGTCAGAGGCGCATTTTTGGTCAGTCCTGCAAAAATAAGAATTTTGGTCCAAAAAATTAATTTTAAAATTTGCAAAATGGGGAGATCAAGCTTTGACGCAAGTAACAAACATATCCCAAAAATCAAGGAGAGCAAGGGTTTATTCTCACAAGAATTTTGACAAATTGTGGAAAAATCTCCTTAGAAAGATCACCACATTTTCTATGTCTAACCTAGTTCAACAATACAAAACTAGGTGTGAATGAGAAGATGTCGATAACTATATATTGAATTATTGATTGATGGATAAGGAAGATTTTTAGCCCGGGTTAATGGTTGTTGTAGCGCTCATAATTGAATATTGGTCAAGAAGGGCTAATTAGATGTCTAAATATTTGGTCGGATTTGGGTAGGGTCATCCATTGCCCATTCTATATTGATTTATGCTACGGATAAACTTAGTTGATGGCTGAATTGATAAAAAATGAGAATTTGAGCACAAGACATTCGAAACCATTAATCAATTTGGCCCTTCATCGAAAACAAATAATAATAATAATAATAATAATAAATAAAATAAAATGGAAAAGGGTTAGAGCTACAAGGAAATAGACTTTGTCCTCATTTTAAATATTAAAAAAAAAAAAACTAGTAATTGATAGTGTTATAGTACTTTTTTTAGTTTTTTTCTAAATTTTATAATTTTGAGAGCCCTTCAATGGTGCAAGATTGCTGAAATTCCTATTCATGCGGAGTATAGAAGATATGGGCATTAAACAATATGAGTATATAAATTTGTGCATGTAAAAAAGTACTCATTCACTAATAGCCAAAAAAAAAAAAAAAAAAAAAAGAAGAAGTACTAATTGATCAAGATTCTCCGAACTGCTTGCTCAAAGCCAGAGAAAACACATGCTCAAACGATACGTACCGCTCTTTTTCCATTTTTTATTTGGCCCGAGGTAGACGCTTTCAACAAGGAATAATTAAATAACCAACCATGCATGGTGAAAGAGCCCAGCAAAACTTAATCCATATTGAACCTGAGGATATATGTCCATGTGCATGGGGATTCAGATCGTGCAAAGCTCTCTCATATCAGCCATATAAATTTTTCTCTTTTTTTATATTTTGCATCTCTGTCCCAAACTTTTTTTTAAAAAAAAATTTTTGCCCTAAATTAAGAACCTTGATAAAGCCATTTCTCCGGCTTAAATTAAATACTTCAAGCTATGGAAATCAACAGTCCCAAAATTTAGTTCTACGCAACGAATCTATCGTCAAGATTCTAAGTCTAATTTTGTTTGTCAAGATTTTCTCATTTCAAGTAATGACTCGGTCTGAAGACCGGCTCATTAATAGTTTCCAGTTTTCTACAGAGTGAATCAACGCGTAAGTGACCGGAGACATCAACGTTCAATGCCCACAATATATCTCGATGGTCTGGATCTATATGCACAGGTTGCACTTAAATTTGAATCATTCAGCCCTTTGCTCCTCTCTAAGCAAACTGTCCCATCCAATATGAATAATATGTCTTTAATTTACTGATTTTTTTTTTTTTTTTTTTTTTTTTTTGTCTTCAGCCAGGCCAGTCGCATAGAATTTATTTCTAATCCTTTTCGCAAGACTCCAAACAGCTAGACCTTTCAAAGTCTTACGTTTGGACAACGCATGAACGTTACGAAGAAATTCCCTCATGCGTCCCTCGGATATTCACGGGAGAGATTAGAATGGGATGCAATTTTTGTCTTGTATAGTACGCGTACTTGGACTTGGTACGCAGTCTAGAAGCAAGAAATGGTATTTACTCCAATCACAGTTGAAAAGAGAATGCACTTCCATGTGGTCCCAACGTTGGAGCTGGCACTGCTTATAAATAATGAGTAATATTGGAACTTAAAGGTATCTCACTTCAATGCAAGTGTGATTAACTCCTGTTACCCATTTTGCACAAGATGATTACATTTCCTTCTCTTTTCTCTTTCATGGCCTTAGTTTTGTTGTTTACACAGAAGGCGATATCTGATGGAGACGGCAGTGCAATGCAAAAAGACCATATCAAGGGCATCATTGGTGCCATTGTAGACTATAATTCGCGTATTGGTAAAGAAGAGAAAGTAGCGATGGAGTTGGCGAGAGAGGATATCTATGGCTATAATAACCAAAGTTTGGTTTTGCACATAAAAAACTCTCAAAGAGATCCCTTCCAAGCAGCTCTTGCAGGTAAAATTATCAGCTATTCACCCTTCACAAGATTTTAATTATGTGGAAACCTAGCTAGTAAGTTGATCTATTCAATGGTAGTTCTTGATTGAGAAAGCATGTTTAGGCAAAGCTTCAATTATTATACTTAAGCACGTTAATTTAGACACAACCAAAGCTAGTAATTAATCTAAGAAAGCAATGAGTGATATTGACTAGCTACCTCTGACTATCCAAAAAATATTAGTGAAAGATATGATTACGTACTACTTGTATCATGACCGTATTTTTTTGTAGAAATTTTCTTGGAACATTTTTCTTTTCCTCTAAGCAAAATCTGGGGAATAAGAAGCTTAAGTTTCTAACTATATCAATACATTTATATGCAGCCGAAGATCTTATCAATACGCAGCAAGTGGAAGCCATTGTAGGAGCACAGACATGGGAGGAAGCATCATTAGTTGCAGAGATATGTAGCCAAGCTTGTATCCCTATTCTTTCCTTTGCTGATGCAACTCCACAGTGGGCTACTGAACGGTGGCCCTTTCTTTATCAAGCTTCACCAAACCAATATGCACAAATGAAAGCCATAGCTGCTATCGTACAATCTTGGGAATGGTACCGGGTCACTGTAATATATGAGGACACTGAATCTGGGGCCACAGGAGTTATCCCTCCTCTCTCTGATGCCCTACGAGAAGTAGGGGCAGAAATAAACCAACTGGTAATATGATACCCCAGATAATTATTTTATATTAAGAAGTAATTTGAGATTTTATTAGGAAATGTTAAATTTTGTTATTGGTATAGTATATTGTAAGGTATAATATAAATTAGAAGAAAATTTCATATTTTTGTCAATTTATTTTCTAGTTGATTGATAATTTTGATAGTGGAAATATTTGAAGTCATTTTTATTATTCACGCTTCAAAATTCGGGGCCTGACAGGTAGCCCTTCCACCTTTCACTTCTTCTTCATTGTCCGAAGAGCTAGAGAAGCTTAAAAGAGGGCAATGTAGAGTCTTTGTGGTGCATCTGTCCTTGCCATTAGCCTTGCATCTGTTCAAGCTGGCAAAGGAAATGGAGATGATGAAAGATTATGTATGGATCACAACAGACCCCATCACAAGTCTTGTCCATTCCATCAACTCATCTAGCATCGACTCTATGCAAGGAATTTTAGGAGTCAAAAGTTACTTCCCCGAAACCGGAGACCATTTTCATGATTTTTATCATCGATTTTGTCAAAGGTTTAGCTTGGAATATCCCGAAGAGGATAACCATGAGCCAGGGAAATACGCGGTGCAGGCCTACGATGCCATACAAACAATTGCACTAGCAATGGGGGAAAGCAAGAAGTCGTTACAAATAAATTTGTCAAGTGATTTCCAGGGCTTAAGCACTAAGATCCAATTTACAGACCGCAAATTATCGCCAGCACGTATATTTCAGATCATCAATGTGATGGGAAAGAGCTATAGGGAACTTGGGTTCTGGTCGGAAGGGTTAGGTTTCTCGGAAAGCATTGGTAAAAAAGCTACTCGCTACAACTCTTCTATGAAAAATTTGGGGCAGATTCTTTGGCCTGGGAGCCCTTTGTATACTCCAAGAGGATGGACTGTTCCAACAAGCGGTGGCCAAGTACTGAAAATCGGCGTGCCCACTGGATCCACATTCAAACAGTTTGTGGACATCGTATCTGATGATCACTCTGAAAATAACATTTCTTTCACTGGGTTTTCAATCGAGGTCTTCAAAGCAACCTTAGAGAACCTGCCATTTCATTTGCCACACAAATTGATTCCCTTCAATGGCACATACGATGAAATAGTGGAGGAGGTACATTTAAAGGTGAGAGACTTACTTCATTCTTTCATTTAGTTTCCTTCATATTCAATGTCAAAACACAGATTAGTTTTTTGGGTAACAGAGAAGAACATCATATATATACCTAATTAAACCTATATACTCTAACACGACTCAAAATTAATACTAAGGGCGAGCCATTAGACCCAAAGACCATGGGTAATCACAGACTATAGCTAGTTACTTAATTAGGTGAAATTAAATATCCTCCTAAACCGATAAAACGGGCCTTGTTTCCCTTACTTCAATTGGACAAATAGTTTTTGGGCAAAAAATTGAGCTCTTTAGCATTTTCCATTTTGATATCCCTACTCCATAAATCCATAGTTATGGCACCTTTTTCTCACGCAAGCAAACCAGATTGTTGTGGATCTCATGTATATCCCACCACTACGTTTTCATAGCCAGATCAACCTTGCCCCTTAATATATAATCTACTTGAGTAGCAACAATTTTAAAATATATATATCGACCAAATAAAAATTAATTGTTGTGTATCAGAAGCCAACAATTTTTCTTTCACTAGACACAAAATTAAGGCTAACCATATTTGAATATTTTGGAATTATCTATGCATGGGAGTAGAAATTCGATGCTGTAGTTGGTGATGTAGCAATAGTGGCCAGGCGATTTCGGCATGCCGAATTCACACACCCCTACACCGAAGCTGGTTTGGTGATGATAGTCCCCGTTCGATCGCGAGAAAGCAACAAGGCATGGCTTTTCATGAAGCCTTTCACAAGTGCCATGTGGCTACTCATTGTCATCATTAATGTCTACAATGGCTTTGTCGTGTGGCTCATTGAACGAAATCACTGCCCTGATCTCAGAGGCCCAGTATTGAATCAAGTGGGAACCTTGCTTTGGCTATCCTTCTCCACTCTCTTCTCTTTACATGGTAAAATTATTTTTATTTTTGTTTTCAATTTCAGAGTATAATTTTGATTGAAATTAGATTTCATAGATTTTTTTTTTTTTTTTTTTTTTTTTTGCTTGGTGGGTAATGATTAAGATGATGAGTCAAGACCACTAGTACGTAAGATTGAGAAGCACATTTATATTCTAAAAGTTTAGGTGACTTTTAAAGGCACAAAATCCTGTTTAGACTCCATTTTTAATACCCTCTAGACCAGAATGGATTTTTTCTCTTCTTTTTTTTGGGGGCAATATAGATTGGTCGAACTACAGGTAAATAATTACAATGTCATTCTTAGCTAAGTTAGTAGTCATTTTCTAGGAAGTTAATAGTCATTTGTATTGACTGTAACTATTTTCCCATAGCCCGACCAATCTAAATCCCCCCCCCCCCCCCCCTACTTTTTTGGCGAGTAACATCACTTTGTTTTTATTTATTTGATGCATAGGAGGAGGACTACATAGCAATTTAACACGTATGACAATGGTGGTGTGGCTGTTTGTGGCACTAGTCATCACACAGAGTTACACGGCTAACCTCACCAGCATGCTCACCGTCCAAAAGCTTGAGCCCACTGTAGCTGACGTTGAGTCACTACTGTATAGCAATGCAATGGTTGGGTATTGCAAGGGATCCTTCGTCCGAGCATATTTGGAGAGAGTCATTGGATTCAAAAGACAAAACCTCAAGAATTTTAGCTCGCCCGAAGAATATGCTCAGGCCCTCAGAAGCAGAGAAATAGAAGCTGCATTTCTTGAAGCACCTTTGGCTAAATTATTCCTCGCCAAGTACTGCAGGGGCTTTATTGCAGCCGGGCCAAGATACAAAGTTGGAGGATTCGGATTTGTAAGTCGCTGTGCTTCTTTCCCTTAATTTTATTTTCCGTACTAGTAGGGGTGGAGTTAGAAAATTAGTCTTAGAGGATCAAGACATTAACTTGCAGAAAAACAGGTGTCTTGCTCTCATAGTTTAGGTGACAAAGTGTAATTCCGCCTAAAAATTAGGCTAAAAGTTCAAGACAAAAGAGTTTTTGATTTTTGACTTTTGTGTGAGGTTCAAAATGTCAAATATACAAAATTGTCAAATTTGCAATTATTTAAAAAAAATTAGAAATAAAAGTTAGGAAACAAAAGATGTTTTAACTTTTGACTATTGCCTTTTGGGCAAGGATCAAATTTTTGGAAGCAAAATGAGATTTCTTATTTAAAAAAAATTAGAAATAAAAGTTAGGAAACAAAAGATGTTTTAACTTTTGACTATTGCCTTTTGGGCAAGGATCAAATTTTTGGAAGCAAAATGAGATTTCTAGGAAAGTTAAATTTGCAATTATTATAATATATATATATATATAATTAAAAATAAAAGGGAGGAGGGTACATTGTTTGACCCCTCTCACCAGCACCCCTTGCCCCGCTTACAAGTAGAGTAAACCTAAGTTGTCACAGAAGAAGGGACCATACGCACTCATAGTTGGATCAGTTAATAATACTTAGTTGAGTCTAGCTAATATATATGATGGTCCATCATTGTGAAAATCCACGATGAACAAGTATAACATGTCTAACAAGTGGGTTTCATTATGGCTATGTTTTCCCATACCTACATGTTTATTATTGCAAAAACAAAAGGATTGTCACGTAAGGGAGTTTCTAGTTTATTTTTGTTTGATAATTTAATTTGAGAGGCTGGAATGGGAGGGCCAGACTAAACTTGACCAAAGCAGCCCGAGAACCTACCTCAATTTCATAAAAATTTGACTTTTCCTTTATCCCCAAGAAAAATTTCAAAACTGTGATTTCAGAAAGAAAAAAAAAATTTCAAAACCATTGATGCAAGCCTATCTATATAACGCGTTTTTATGGGTCGTGCCTCAGGTATTTCCAAGGGGATCTCCACTGCTTCCCGATGTATCCGAAGCTCTTCTAGAGGTATCCGAAAGCGGCAAGCTACGTGACCTAGAGAACAGCATGCTTGCATCTGAGACATGCTCCGAAGTGGAATCGAATGACGAAAATTATAGACTTAGCCCTAACAGCTTTTGGGCACTGTTTATAATAACAGGAGGCACATCAACAGTTACTCTAGTGATCTATGTGTTTTGTCACAGGTGGAACGTCCATGACTCCATGCATGAACACAAAACCATATGGAGATTAATGTTGGCTGTAATGAAATATTGGGGGTATCGAAAGAGGCGATTTTCAAGAAGAGTTAGTGATACGGCGAGTCCTAGAAGTTCTCCAAATGCATCGGACTCATGGGCTCAAGTCTAGACGTACATCAAGGCCAGTGGACTAGAAGGGATAACTCTTCAAAAATGAAAAGAAAAAACAAACCAACTACTCCCAAGTTATATTAGAGAATTTTTGTACACAAGGGCAGCTTATGAGTTGTTAGCATGCCAAGATACGAATAAATGAAGCTTGTAAACTATCTGTGTAATAAGCTAAATATATACTCGATTCAGAATTTCAAATATTTGTTTTCAAGAGTTTAAATTGAAAGTTTTTGTGCCATGGTCGTTTCACTGTAAAACAAAGAACAAAAAACAAAAACAAAACAAAGCTCTAGAAATTATAGTTTGTTGTTTGTACATATGTATACAGAGTATATTTTTATTTTTATTTTATTTTTTTAATTTCTACTAGTAGTATGTGACCCATGCAGATGTGCGATCAATGCATTGCGCCTAAAATAATGCATGTATTTATATTTCTATAAGTAGTACGTGACCCGCCATCGGTGCACATATTGGAACCTAAAATAATGTATTGTGGAGAGAACTAATGATACCATGGATTCCGAATACGTGTTACCATCAATCCTATAATCTTTAATCTTGAGAGATGAATCAAGTGGTCCAAAACTTTTTTCCAAGCAAAAGGTCTTGAGTTCAACTCTCATCACTTCCTCTTAAATCCATCTCATGGACTTTATCTTATAATTACCTAATGCATATATAATTAGGGATGTCATGTACCCAAGAGGAATATTAGTTGAATATATACTTGAGCATCTCGGAACCTCCTGATAACAAAAATCCTACCATCTGTTTTTTTTTTTTTTTCATCGCCGTGGTGGTGGTGGTGTTAAGAGCGAGCCAAGTTGTGGGACTTTTGGTCAACTATTATAACTCTTCTCTTTTTTATTTTTTCCTTTTTTGGGCTATAATAACTCAATTACTAAAACAAAATGCATTTTGGTCATCATTCTAAAACAAAAAAGACTTGGGCCACAACTTGACCGTCACCTTTCTGATTGAATAAGTTGGTCACTTTGAATTCCAAGTATTTAATAAATTGTCAAAATTCTAATCTCTGATTCTTGATTTCCATGTAAGCAACGACTCGATCTAGACAAATAGTTTCAAACGGTCTGAATTGATAAGTATGCACTACGAGTCACACATCACCGATTTCCACAATCTAAATGGTCTGAACTCATGCAAATGTTCCATTTACAAACAACAACAACAACAACAACAACAACAACAAAATGAATACTTGAATTCAATATTAATAAATTAATTCCCTATTGTGGGTGATAAAAATCCCCACGTAGCCATGTGGCAAAACAATAGGGGCATTTCCCAAAAAAATGGCTCTTTAGGACTTACTCAGCAAACCAAACATTTATTAGAACAAACTAATGTGACAGACTAGAGATTTAACAGTCATATAGGATAATAAAGTACTGGTGTACAGTAACTTAAACATTTATGAGGAAATGACAAGGCTTGATCCTAATAACCAAGAGAGAACGGGATATGTCCGAGCTAGAAAGAATAAGAACAGAATAACAGGGAGGAGTTGTTCAGCTCAAACTTGAAGACTTATGAGATAATCAACTTAGCAAAGGAACATTGATCTTTCACCGCATTTTCAATTTAACCATATATACAAGGGGTGCAACTCGGTATGGGACAGTTTGAGATAGGGGTATTTCTGGACCATCTCAAAGTAATTCGGGACTTGAAAATTGGTACCGAAATCGAACCGAATTGTATATTGTCCCATCCCGTACCGTCCTAAAAAATATCAGTCCGGGACGGTTCGATTCTTGATATTTATTAGTTTGTTTTTCCTGAGTAAAAAATTAAAAATAACTACTTCCAATTAAATATCGTCAGCTTGATTAGCCACAAAAATGGGCTACTTCATTGCACATTTGCACTTGGCCATCACGGATTTACATATACCTACTCTTCCACAAAATAGGCTACATAAAATCATAAAGTCATAAATACATAATCATTAAGTATAATTCATTGATTCATTCATAGTAGTGATAGCACAATAAACTAATAAGTCCAATTGTCCACGCTTACTCATAATTCAAAACAGAAATATTCCGAAATTATATATATATATATATATATATATATATATATATATATATATCACCGGTACTTGGTTCGGGAATTCGGTTTGGGAATTCGGTACGGGACAGTTCTGAACACCCCTAAACCAAGTCCCATCTCGAAAAAATTCGGTTTTTAAAAAAAGTCTAGAGTCCCGAACCGAACACTGTTTGTCCTATCCCGAACCGGACCGAATTGCTTGGAACAGTCCGGTCCTCGGAATTCCTTGAACCAAGTTGCACCCCTAAATTATATACTTTTTGTGAAAAAAATGTTGTGGTTAACAAATGTGCTAATATGGGATTAAGATTCACTAGTTTTCAGTGGTGGTGGTCTGTCCCGAATGAAATTATGCCTCTCCTTCAGCACGATATATTCTTATGATCTGCCTTCTTACAAATTTTAACCTTAGAGGTTTTTTACTTCTTTTTCTCTTGTGAACTTTGGGACTTAGCCAAAGCTTGTAAACTTTTATCATTTTTCTTATCTTGTACTCTTATTTTCTCTTATTAATAAATTACGGGTAAATAGTACATGATTGTGATCTCCCAGGGTGCCAACCTTGATGGGATGCTGGGTTGATCTATGATGCTTGGAGCTCTTTTATTTGAGTTAAAAGTAATAATAAAAAATAAAAAATTGACTTTCGCTACGTAAGTTAGCAGAGGAGGCCCGCTCGTTGTCCCAACATTTCAAAAGATTAGTTTAGACAACATCATTCTTTAAGTAACAATATTAGCTCTTCTACTTTAAACAAACCTAGAGAGTATCAACCTTACCTAAAAGAAGACATTTCAGGATATTACATAACACAAAAGTATGGTTCATCCACTTTATCCCTTTAAGCCAATTCCTTGATTTTAAAAAGATTAATATTTGTAATTTCTTTTTTGTCTCCCGGAGATATAAGAGAGCTATAGTATGCAATTTTGTCAGCCATTTGGTTACCCTCCTTGAATTGAAAGTTGGCTCTATAGTCCTTAAAATTCTCCAATATTTTGAAGATCATTCTGCAAAATATTAAGATATAAATGTTACTTTACAATAAATACAAAGTAACTTTAAAAGAAAAAAGAAAGTCCAAAATTAAAATTTTAAAAAACATAAAGGATAAATGAAGGTATAACAAACTAATAAAGTATATCTATAACGTTCCATGTACTTAAGAGGAATATGGGAGACTCATTTCAAAACATTGATAATCTCCTTATTGTCTCCTATTATGATTTCACAATATTGGAGTTTTCAAGCCAATAACAGACCTAAGTAGAGTCACCAAAGTTCTACTTCCATTATGTTCTTAGTATTTGGAACCACAAGATGATCAGAGCATCTCCTACCATGAGAGGCATTTATGTGAGCTATATGTATTTTTTGCATCGCTATAGTGTAAAAATACATTGCTACAATGAAAATGTGTCACATGAAAAAAATGACTACTCCAATGCATGTGAGCCATTTTTTTTGCCTCAGCCACCTTTTCCTCCACTTCCAACCATTTTTTGGGGATGATATGAAAATTTTGCATTTGAGCCATTTCTTTAGTCAAATATAGCTGAAGATTTGGCTCGAGCTATATTTGCCTCACCAAATGGCTCACCCATTGGAGCACCTACTTTTCACGCATAAGGCAAAAAATAGCTTTAGCTCACCTTTTGCCTTATGGTTGGAGATGCTCTCATAGGCTATCTATCTCTCCCTCGATATCTCAAACAACAGCACCGCAACCTCCTCTTTTTGTACGTACTTCAGCATCCAAAAATGAACCATCAAAATTTAATTTCAGCCAAAATGGATCAGGTTTTAGTAAACTAAGATTACAGGATGGTAAAGCATTGTGGCAGGATCAAGCTCTTCCTCAAACACAAATATTTTATCATCTAATATCTTTTTCTCCACTAGATGATGATACTTTGAAGACATTTTTAAAAACCAAAGCATAAATTCCTGTACTGTCAAGTACGTTGGCTTCGCAAAAGAAATTAATGAGTGTCAATCTCTATAACTCAAAATTTCCCCAAGGTTTCAAAATTCCTTTCTCCCTTAAATTTTCTTTGTGATTTCTCACAAATATATCTTTAAAACCCTTCAAAATCTACAACTGAAAAATTCAAATTGATTAAGTTGATTTAAACAATTATACTTGAAATAATCATTAAACTATGCACAAATTTATTTTTTTATTTTTTTATTTTTTTTGATAAGGTAATGATTTATATTGAAACCAAAAGGGCTAATCCCTCGATACATATACAAGTGAAAAACTTGGCAACCCTATGACAAAAACAGGGGACCGACAAAAGGGGAAAACAACTTTACCCCATTCATTTACATCTTTAATGGCTTATTGCCATTACCTTCTCTGGTCAACATTGTTATCAGAGCCTAATAAATCGCTTCCTCTACAATTTGTCACTTCATAAACAAACTTGGACGAAATCCAAGAACCTAACTAAATTACCCCAATTGAATTGACCATTGCACTCCCATTCGATGCCGAGGCTGACGCCCACGAAATCAACTTCGAAACCTCCTTCACATTCACCTTCCACTCCTTCACCACCACACACGCATCTTTAAACGAATTCGAACACTTGTCCTTCACAAACTTAACGCAATTCTCTTTCACCGCAACTATACACATCGCCATTTCGCGCTCTTCGCACTTCGCGCTCTCGCCAAATTCAAAGGAAGAAATTCCGCCAATAAGGGCTCGCCACTATGGGGGTTTACACTTACTAGATACACTAATGGAGCACCCAATTCGAGCTCCACCCTCGCACTGTTCAATAAGCTTGGACTCGCACATTGTGTATGCGGATCTCTAGGCTTAGGCGTCTCTAAATGCAAGGACGTACAAACCGGTCGACGGGTCATCAGTTGAACCTGCCAATACCGGTCCACGGAGTTAAGGGAGTGGGCGGTCGAAAGGGATGATGGTTGAAGATGGTGAGTAGTCGTCAAGATCGTATGGTGCAGACATTTCCCAGGTTATGGAAGGTCTAGGGCTTTGGTATGCATGAATTTAGAAACCTATATTTGGGATAACAATATTCTCAAGATAAGATGCCTAAATTTTTTAATGGTCATGATACCTGCAAAAGAAAGATTTCTATAAATATAGGTAGAACATTAAACCAAGACAATCATCTTTCATAGTAAATAAAAACTTTTAAGATCAAACTATAAATATCATATGGACATAAGTAAGAATCCACTCATGTTATCAAATGATCTTAATCATAACATAAAAATTGAAAGTTTGAGAAATTAAATAATAATAATAACAATAAAGGATAAATGAAGGTATAACAAACTAACAGAATATACCTATAACGTTCCAGGTACTTAAGAGGAACATTCGAATCATTTCAAAACACTGATATTCTCCTTATTGTAAACTTCTATTATGATTTTGCGATGTTGGAGTTTTAAAGCCAATGTCAAACCTAAGTAGTCCCCTAAGTTCTGCTGCCATTATGTTCATGGCATTTGGAATCGCAAGATAATCATAGCCCTCTATCTCTTTCTCGACATCTCGAACAACAGCATCGCAACCTCCTCTTTTTGGACGTCCTTCAACATCTAAATATGAACCATCAAAATTTAATTTGTGCCAAGATGGATTAGGTTTCAATAAACTAAGATTACAGGGTGGTAAAGCGTTGTGGGGGGATCAAGCTCTTCCTCTAACATAAATATTTTATCATCTAACATCTTTTTCTCCATTAGATGATGATACCTTCGAAGGAGTTTTTAAAAACCAATGCATAAAATCCTCTACTGTCAAGTATGTTGGCTTTGCAAAAGAAATGAATGAGAGCTAATCTCTATAGCTCAAAATTTCCCCAGGTTTCAAAATTCCTTTTTCCGTTAAATTTTCTTCGTGATTTCTCACAAATATATCTCTAATACCCTTCAAAATCTGCAACTGAAAAATGCAAATTGATCAAGTTAATTTAAACAATTGTACTTGAAATAATCATTAAACTATGCACGAATTTATGAACTTACATTTGGGATCACAATATTCTTAGGATAAGATTTCCTAAATTTTTTAATGGGCATGATACCTACAAAAGAAAGATTTCTATAAATATAAGTAAAACATTAAACCAAGACAATCATCTTTCAAATAAAAACTTTTAAGATCATACTACAAATATCATATAGACATAAGTAAGAATCCACTCGTGTTATCAAATGATCTTAATCATAACAAAAAAATTGCAAGTTTGGGAAATTAAATAATAATAATACCAATAGCAATAATAGATGTGTTTGGGAATAAAAAACTGACTTGACAGTATAAGAAGTTAATATGGTGGAGATTAGTGGCCAACATGAGATTAGTTTTAGGGGGGCTAACACAGTAGTGGAGGGCTGGATCTGATGTAGAGGTCCTAGAGAAGGCAGCAACACCTAAAAAATAATTGGCACTTTTATGAAGGGGATTGATGAAGTGGACATGGTGGCTACTTGTTGCATGAATTTAAAAGCCCTATGGGGAAGCTGGAGTTCTGTCGAGTGCTGTGAAGGTATGAAAAATGGGATTTGTTGAATTGAGGAATTTAATGGAAGCATTTCACAAAGGCAAAGGGGGACCCATAGTATGATAGTAGAACCATGATAGTACTTTACGCCTTGCTAATGAAGAAGGCCTTTGGGGATCACGTAATGGGCCTTTTCTAGTCCAAAGTGATCTGGGCCTTTTTTAAAACAAGTAAATTGTTGGGTCTCAGTTAAGGGTGGCTTTGAGCTTAAAGGTTGGTTCGAAGGTTTTGGAGGTGTAGATTTGCCCCTAAATCTGTTGTGGATCTAGAAAAAACCTGTTAGTGTGGTTCAAGAACAGAGTGATGCTAAAGCAAAAAGAATGATAATAGTAATCATCATAACATAAAATTGCAAGTTTGGGAAGTTCAAAATAATGATAATAATAATAATAATCATGATCGATGTGCTTGAGAGTAAACAAATAAAGTAAGGGACTAATTGGACAATATAAGACGTTAATATGGTGGAGATTAGTCACGAACATGAGATCAATTTCAAGGGGGGTGAGATGGTGGAGGAGTGGCAACACCTAGGAAACAATCCACACTCTATGAAGGGGATCGATGAGGTGGACATAGAGACTGCTTGTGTTGCGTGTATTTTATTGTTCAAGGTCAAATTTTTAAAGTCCTATGGGAAGCTAAAGGGTTCTCTTGAGCGGTGTGAAGGTGCAAAAAATAATGGAAGCATGAAATTATTGAATGAGAAATTCAATGGAAGTAATTCAAAGAGGCAAGGGCGGACTCATAATGCTCTGGGCCTTACTGATCAAGATGGCCTTAGGTAGCTAAATTAAAGATTAATATTCACACAATATAAAGTTAGATTAAAGGTGATATCATTGCATACATATTAATGTATTGATTAATAATGGTGATGAGGCAGCTGCTAGATCATGTGAGCAAGAATATGGACACTTCATTATTTTCCTAAACAAAATATTGCAATTTATAATTTTCTAAAATGTTGAAGTTATAATACTAGCTAGTTCGGCCCATCCGCATGTAGACTTGCTTTGCGGGGCTAGCAAAGTGGTCATATGCATGCCACATGGCAATATGTTTTTTACTAAAATGACGCCATATGATAATTATCCAAAGAATATCAACAACAACCATAAAAAAAACTATAGCCTAGATGATTATCTTAATATGAAACTTCATATAATAATCAAATATCCAAAAGTGAACATTTACCTAATTTTTTTCTACACCACCCATTCCCAAAGAAATTATTGCCAATGAGACGCTAGCCTACAAAAGGAAATATTAAAAAATTAATCTTAATGTTTGTTTCATAATATTACAAAGATTAAAATAAAATGACATAATACTTTAAATGAAGGGAGATCATTTGAATACAATTTAATGCACATTTTCAACTAAACTATTTAGCAAAGTAATATAGAAGAAGAAGGAAAAGAAAAATAAAATAAAATAATGCAAAAAAGTATTGCTTTAAAAGATATTTTCTTTTTCCTCATATTGCTTCCATCACCATTATCAATGCACGATTGCTATTACCACCAATACAACTACCTCAAGATCCATATGAAACCAATTGGACCAAAACTAATGATAATTATTACTATTATACTTTTTAATTGTTTCTTAGCAAACAATTTACCAAACATATGTTTTCATTCACTTTGAATAAAAAGCAAAGGAAAAAATGAAGCAAATATATTGAGGTTTTTGCTTCTTCCAATACCCAACCAAAAGGTGCCTTAATTTATGAAGTGTGAATTTCTACTACTTTCCAACTAAATGAAAAACTTAAGTTACAACAAACTTTTTTTTTTTTTTTTTTTTGATAAGATGTTACAACAAACTTTTATATATCCATATTTTAATTACGCTCATCACTAGACTAAATTAAGATTTCTAGCCTAAAAGTCCCTGATGATGAATAAACCCATCAATAATATATATGATATTTAGTTCAATATATTGCATCATAACTAAGGACCTAAATTCCTTAAACCATATGCCTCAATTAATTTTTATGCCTAAGAGTACATATTTTTGTGCTAAGTTGAATTTTATAATATACCAAATAAGCTATGTACAAAACAAATAAGGTATATCATCCAACAAAAATTAAAAAATAAAAAATAAAAAATAAAAACAAACAAACAAACAAACAAGGCATACCTCCCAAACAAAACAACCCAGGCCCCAAACAAGACGCAAGCAAGCCCAGCAAACCAAATAACACTAAAACAAGAATTCCAGTTACAACAAACTAAAGCAGCCAACTTCTAAAAGGTAGGAATGGCAACAGGGTTGGTCACGGGTCCACCATATACCATCCCCGACCCTAACATTGAAACCCTATGTCCAAACCCGCTCCTAAACCCGAAGGGGCGAATAAAAACCATCCCCAACCCTATTACTTCTTATGAAAACCGTCCCTGCCCCTTCCCTCCCCTCCCCGCAAGTGAACAATTTTTTTTTTTTTGTTTTTTTTTGTTTACACGGCCATAATTCATCCACCAGAGTTCATGTTCCAAATTACCATACACCAAGACAGGTTTCAAATATGTTGATTTATTTATTTATTTTTCTCCTTTTTAAGCTCATCGTGATCGCACAAGATGCGCAAATCCCTTTCTGTGATTCATCAAATGAAATCTAAAACCACCGTATCATCACATAAATGATCTAAACCTAAAATAATATTACTATTTATCGCAAATCAACTTCTTAAAAATCAAAACCAACATCCAAAATGAGGTGAGTTATGGCCGTGTAAAAAAAAAAAAAAGAAACATCAATTCCATCTTAATAATCCAATAAAAAAAAAAAAAAAAGAGTAGCAGTAAATTAAAATTCAGCGTACGTGAGGCGATGAGGGTGAGGTCCATGACTCCATGAGGGTGAAGTGGGGAGGCCGTGAGGGTGGGGATTGCCAGACTCAAGAGGCCGTGCGGGTGAAGGCCAATTGGAGAGGCCATGAGGGTGAGGTGGTCAGGCGGGGACTGGTGACAGCAGCTGGTGTGAGTGAGTGTGTGAGGGTAAAGCACTGAAGCAGAGCCAGAGAGTGATTTGAGTGAGGGAGAGAGATCTGATGTGAGTTAGAGGCGGCTAGGGTTTCTTTGTTAAGTTATATATACATATATATATATAGGATGATGATCAGGTAAGCACGTGCTGATATAACTTATATCAAAACCCACATTGGGAGTTGTACCTTGTGCATTAGTGGGATGTGAGGTGTATTGAATCAATGCAAGGGGTACAACCCCCAATACATAGTGCTGATGTAACTTATATCAGCACGTGCTGACGGGATCACCTCTGTATATATATATATATATGGTAAAATTGTAAAAGCATTATCGGGGCGGGTGGTTCTACAGATCTGTTCGGGCTATGGGTCAGGTATATGAAAACCATAGCCAAATCGTATCCGAAAATTTTATAATTCAACCCATAGAACCAAGAACCAAAAAAATAATTACAAAAAAAAAAAACCAGGCGTAGCGAAGCTCCTGTCATCCTGTGGGGCAAGTCAAAATTACCTTCTCTACTAAAAGATAACATTGGGTGGAAACTTTTCTAGCAACCCTCACAGCCCGCCACTAAACTTGCTCCACAATATGAAGAGATTTAAATAAAACTAGAGCAGGCTATAATTGAAACTTGATAAACAGAAATAATATTACATTTGAGTACAAACTAAAAAAAAAAAAAAAAAAAAAAAAAAAAAAAAAAAGGAGCAGACAAACAGGAGGGTGAGTACTAGTAAAAAAAAAAAAAAAAAAAAAAAAAAAACCTATTCCTAGAGTACTGATTGGGATATATAGGAAAAGTGAGATTATGGGAAGGAGAAAACGTGGTAGAGGAAGAATAACAATTGTGGAGATTAATTCATGATTAGGTACACCTATAAATTAAAGAGTGAGAGTTAAAGAAACATAAAATGGAAAGAAGAGAAGAAAAGAATTGTAGCATAGCTCCAGCTCGGTGAAACCATGAAATTCTAAACCTGAATAGCTCGAGATACTTAATTGGACTAGCAATTAAAGTTTATGTATTATCATGGGTTCATGGCCCTAGGCATCTTATAAACATCTAAATCTTGAGGGGCGGCTATTGCAACCCATCAATTTTATTTGTAAATTTCTTTTCTTTTCTTTTTTTCACTTTTTAAGGTTTTATGAAAAAATATTAAAAAATTTTCATGAAAATTAGTTGCGTTATCTATTAAAAAATATCATTTTGAATAACTTCTTTGTAAAAGAAAGTTTTTCCAAAATCTATCATTTAAGTGAACTTTTTGGCTATTAATATCGTTTATACAAAAATTATTAGAGATTATAAATGGTCAGAAAGTCATCTTAAACTATAGATTTTGGAAAAAAAAATTTCTAAAAAGTTGTTCAAAATCATGCTTTCTAATAAACAGTGCGATCAACTTTCATAAAAACCTATTATACTGTTCATAAAACTTTAAAACATGAATAAAATAAGGTTTATAAAAAAAGTTGAGAGGTTGCAATAGCAGCCCACTAAATCTTGCCAAAATTGAGGGTCAAAGCCTTTACTTATAAAGAAAACTAGCGATGAACCCGTACGATGCACGGAATAAAATATAAGAAGAAAACATATAACATATAAGAATAATGATAACAAATAACATAGAATTTTATTTCAAAATGTTCTAATATATGCACAGAATATAAGAAAATTTTTAACAATGACATAAAATTTATTTGTAAAATTAATGTTGGATTAAAAATCTAAAGAATTGTACTCAAATTAAATACTTTATAATATGCACTGCACAACACATATTATCTTTGAGAGAAAAAAACTAACTAATTTTATTGATTTATTTGTCTGATTGTTGAACAAATCCTATGATCAGAAGTTTGGCAAAAGCAAGAATAGAAGTAAAATCAAAGGATAGAACTATAATTTATAGGATTGGGTAATTCAGATTTTCTTCTAAAATGTCATTTACTAGAAGTGGACTCTATTAGAGGCTTGTTGTTTTGAATTTAATCAATGTACGAATACTTACTATGAATAACATAAAATGTATGTTTAAATTTAACGATTGGCTGAATGCATAGGAGAATTATTAAATTAATAAGAAAACAAATAAAAACCAACTAATAAGAGAATTGGCAAATAGCAAGTGTGTTGATAATTCCCGTGCTGGTCAGTTGCCCTTCATAATCCCGAACTGGTGAAGTCAGCATTGTGCACGCAAAGTGACGCAAGCTCAACGATATTCCCAGTATGGGAAAAGGGTGTCGATACCCTTTGTGTACTGACCTAAAGGACGGGACAGGAATAACCAGCCAGAATAGTAGCGATGACACAAACTCCTCCCACTACGGGCCAAAAGTGAGTAACGAGTCTGAGCTCCACATGAAGAAGAACATGTGACTAAACAGCTATTGCGTAACAAACGAGCAGTCAGTTATCTAAACTACGGTTCAGATCTGATCATGATCAACCAACCCTGGTTACACAGTTATGAATCCAAACCAGGTTAAACTTAACCTAACCAGAACCATTATCTAACCAAACCATGGTTAGATCTACAAGCGACTACAAATAGAACAATACCAAGACTGAATAAGGTTTGTTGCACAATAACCCTAGTCCAATTGCTCCCTTGCCTTATACACAAGTCACTTGACTTAAGCATCGGAGAGGAGTTGGCCAGACACACTCCGGTCATCCCTTCATGATTGTGTTTCTTGTGTGTAGATCAATTCGCTGGTGAATTCGTAGCTCCGCTTAAACCTCAACATATCTACTCAGTACAGGAAAATCACCCGCACAGCAAGTATATGCTTATTAAGTCACTTTGATTACTGTACATAAAACAAATAATAAAATAAAGCCATTATTATAGAGATAATTTGTTGTGGGCAACAAACCTTAGGATATATACTCCACACGATGCTTGGCCAGTTCCCTCAAGATTTGAAATTCCTCCATCTGTATAATATCAAATGACTTTGTCTTCTTATAATTATGTATGGATAAGAATTCTTAAAATCACTTGGAGGCTTTTACAGATTTGGAATCACAAAACCGGCAAAGAAAAAGTGGGTTCGCCATTCTCCAAACTATGCTTTTTTGTATTTTGCTTTTTGCAGATTTGCAGTTTCTTTTCTTTTGTCCTCTCCGTCTCTGTTTTTGTTTTTTTTTTTGGTTGGTTGCATATTTTCAGTTATAGGAACATGATAAATAGGAAGATTATGAAACGTTACCACTGGTATTGGTTGGGTTAAAACATAACTTTTAAGAAATTAGAATAGAGAATGAGCCGTGTGGCAATGTAAAAAATCGTTGAGTGGCAAAATTGAACACTACTTGCACATATATATATATATATATATATAGCAGGCTTTGAAGGGTGAAAACTAGAGTTAGGATGCAATTTATTTGTTTATTTCGGTTCATCAAAAGAACCCAATGGGCTACACAACAGTTCATGGCCCATTCCCTTCCCATTTCCCAGCTACCCAGGTCGTCCGAAGTATCAAACCCACAATCTTTACCTCATAAGAGGTGGTTATGAGGTGAAGAAGTACGGTTGGCGGTTTCTTTATTTACCTTAATATTCAGAATCCATACTGAATGAAGGGTATTTTTCTTTTTTTTTGTAAATTAAATTTATTTATTTTTGTAAATACACTAAGATTGGAACAATAATAAAGGAGTTGGAAGAGTTTAATCCAGCTCGAAGTGGAACACAGAGGTTGGTCCTCAATGATTTCTTGAGATGTCAGGATGTTTTTTTTTTCCATGTTTTGGCACCCTCTAAGCATATAAAGAGGTCCAACCCAAATTCTTCAAGTAAATTCATTTAAAAATAATATTAACCTCATAAGTCATAACTATAAGTAGCTAACTGATAGAAAATTAGTTGGAGCACATGCATGTGACGCCTTTAAAAAAATATGAACATATAAAATAAGAAAGTTCAACGCAAATTGAAGAAAATTCATTAGAGCACAAGCATGTGACGCCTTTAAAAAAATATGAACATATAAAATAAGAAAGTTCAACCCAAATTTGAAGAAAATTCATTAAGCTCTATTTGGCTCCTAAATATTATCAAGGAAAAAGAATAAGATATAAGGAATTATATTTTTCCTTATTAATTGGTTACAATGGAAAATCGGAAAAAGCAAAAAATAATAATAATAATAATTTTGGCATGATAAGAACCAAATAAAACTATAGAAGCAAACAATGGTCTAAGTTTGCATAGATTTGCTTGTAACACAACTTGAAACCTCCTCCATCCAGACTTTTACATCATCTAGATTCCAAGTAAATTGATAGGTCTACCATAATCGAAAAACCAATTAATCTATTACTTGACCAGTATAAAATATTAATGACTTTGACTGGTGGTAAAGCTAAAGAAGATATATTCACCACTTAGAGTTCACTCAAAAGAAAATTCTGGTCAACAGTTAATTTAGGTCAGACAGGAATTTTTGGTCAGTCTTGCAAAAATAAGAATTTTGGTCCAAAGCATTAATTAATTTTAAAATTTGCAAATTGGGGAGATCAAGCTTTGAGTACTCAAGTAAAAACGTATCCCAAAAATCAAAGAGAGCAAGGGTTGACTCCCTCAAGGTTTTTGACAAATTGTGGAAAAATCTCCTAAGAAAGATCAACACATTTTCTCTGTCTAACTTAATTAAACAAAGGATAATAACAAAATGATAGGTTAAAATAAGTAAAGGGCCAAATATTTTTTATTCTATTTAAAATAATAGTAATGAACTTTAATTTCCAAAATAAGGAATCTACCATATGCCATTTTATAATAACCATTCTATCCTCCTTATTTTTTATTTTTTTTTATCCGACCTAAACACCATTCTCACATTAAATCCATCTCCTCTCTTAATTTGAAAGTCTCAAAACATAATTAAAAAAAACCGATCTATATATATATATATATATATACGCACTTGGATTTGAAAAGTTTTTTTATTTTTTTATTTTTTTTATTTTCAGTGGTTGGTTATGTGACTTAAATTTAAATCAAGCTTTTCAACAAGCAATAATAAATAATAATAATAATAATAATAATAATAAAAGAAAAAACACATACATAGAGAATTACTTTTTCTTTTTTTCTCAATCTTTTGCAACACGTAGGAGAAATATTAGTCAAGTTTTATTTAATAAAGAGAGATAAGAACAATCTGATAGGATTTTGGTAGGATAAAAAAAAAAAATTTTTACTAAAATATTATATAGATATTTGACTGTAAATCCCCCTTTTTTTGAATTAAAATTCATTATTGCCACTTTGAAATAAATATAGGAGTTTTAACCCTCTTTTAAGAATTACTTTTATTTTGACCCACTATTTTGTCATACTCCCATTAAAAAAATACAAAACTAGGTGTGAATGAGAAGATGTAGATAACTATTTATTGAATTATTGATCGATGGATGTAGAAGATTTTTAGCCTCGTTTAGTGCTTGTTGTAGCGCTCATAATTGGATATTGGTCAATAAGGGCTAATTAGATATCTAATCATTTGGTCCAATTTGGTTAAGGTCATCGATTGCTCATTTGACATTGATTAATGCTAATGATAAACTTAATTAATGACTAACCTTGATACAAAAAGAGAATTTAAGCACAAGACATTCCGTACGTTGCTTGCTCAAAGGCACTAATTGATCAAGATTCTTTGAAGCCTAAACTGCTTGCTCAAAGGCAGAGAAAACAAATATAGGATACCACTATTTTTCCTTTTTCTATATGGCCTGAGATAGACTGCTTTCAACAAGGAACAATTAAATAAGGGAACGACTATTGCCCCCATTTTAATCTCTTATTGGTTTATCAACCTTAACTAAAAGAAGAGATATTTCAAGATATTGTATATCACGAAAATATGGTTTGTCCACTTTATCCCTTTCAACAAATTCCTTGATTTTAAAAGATTTGTATTCATAATTTCATTTTTATCCCTCGAAGATATAAGAGAGCTATAGTATGTAATTTTGTCAGCCACTTGGTTACCTTCTCAGAATTGAAAGTTGGCTCTGTAGTCTTTAAAATTCTCCAATATTTTGAAGATCATTCTACAAAACATTAAGATATAAACGTTACTTTACAATAAATACAAAGCAACTTTAAAAGAAAAAAACAATCCAAAATTAAGATTTTAAAAAAATAAAGGATAAATGAAAGCATAAAAAACTAATAAAATATACCTATAACGTTCCAAGTACTTAAGAAGAACATGAGACTCATTTCAAAACACTGATATTTTCCTTATTGTAAACTTCTGTTATGATTTCGCGATGTTGAGTTTTAAAGCCAATGTCAAACTTAAGTAGTCCCCTAAGTTCTGCTTCCATTATGTTCATGGCATTTGGAATCACAAGATGATCATAGCCCTCTATCTCTTTCTCGACATCTCGAACAACAACATTGCAACTTCCTCTTTTTGGACATGCTTCAACTTCCAAAAATGAACCATCAAAATTTAGTTTGGGCTAAGATGGATTAGGTTTCTGTAAACTAAGATTACAGGGTGGTAAAGCATTGTGGAGGGATCAAACTCTTCCTCTAACACAAATATTTTATCATCTAACATCTTTTTCTCCATTGGATGATGATACCTTTGAAGGAGTTTTTAGAAACCAATGAATAAAATCCTCTACCGTCAAGTATGTTGGCTTTGCAGAAGAAATGGATGAGTGCCAATCTCTATAGCTCAAAATTTCCCCAAGTTTCAAATTGTTTTTTCCCTTAAATTTTCTTTGTGATTTCTCACAAATATATCTCTAATACCCTTCAAAATCTGCAACTGAAAAATCCAAATTGATCGAGTTAATTTAAACAATTGTACTTGAAATAATCATTAAACTATGCACGAATTTATGAACTTACATTTGGGATCACAATATTCTTAGGATAAGATTTCCTAGATTTTTTAATGGGCACGATACCTGCAAAAGAAAGATTTCTATAAATATAAGTAAAACATTAAACCAAGACAATCATCTTTCAAATAAAAACTTTTAAGATCATACTACATATATCATATAGACATAAGTAAGAATCCACTCCTGTTATCAAATGATCATAATCATAACATAAAAATTACAAGTTTGGGAAATTAAATAATAATAATACCAATGGCAATAATAGATGTGTTTGAGAATAAAGAACTGACTTGACAGTATAAGAAGTTAATATGGTGGAGATTAGTGGCCAACATGAGATCAGTTTTAGGGGGGGCAACACAGTAGAGGAGGGCTGGACCTGATGTAGAGGTCCTAGAGAAGGCGGCAACACCTAAGAAACAATTGGCACTTTTATGATGGGGATTGATGAAGTGGGACATGGAGGCTATTTGTTGCATGAATTTAAAAGCCCTATGGGGAAGCTAGCTGGAGAGTTCTGTTGAGTGCTATGAAGGTATGAAAAATGGGATTTGTTGAATTGAGGAATTTAATGGAAGCATTTCAGAGAGGCAAAGGGGGACACATAGTATGATAGCAGTACCATGATAGTACTTTTCGCCTCGCTAATGAAGAGGGCCTTTGGGGCTCACGAAATAGGCCTTTTCTAGTCCAAAGTGATCTGGGCCTTTCTTAAAACAAGTAAACTGTTGGGTCTCAGTTAAGGGTGGTTTTGGGCTTAAAGGTTTAGGTCAATATATTGCTTCATAACTAAGGACCTAAGTTCATTAAACCATATGCCTCAATAAATTTCTATGCCTAAGAGTACGTATTTTTGTGCTAAGTTGAATTTTATAATCTACCGAATAAACTATGTATAAAACAAATAAGGCATATCATCCAACAAAAATAAAAATAAAATGAAAAAATCAAACAAACAAGGCATACCTCCCAAACAAAACAACCCAAACCCCAAACAAGACACAAGAAAGCCCAGCAAAGCAAACAACACTAAAACAAGAATTCCAGTGAAAACAAACAAAAGCAGCCAACTTCTAAAAGGAAACATTGGGTGGAAACTTTTCTAGCAACCCTCAAGGGCTCACACCGCTAAACTTGCTCCACAATATGAAGAGATCTAGATAAAGCTAGAGCATGCTATAAATGAAACTTGATAAACATAAATAATATTTCATTTGAGTACAAACTATAAATAAATAAATAAAACAGACAAACAGGTGGATGAGTACTAGTAAAAAGCAAATGTTTGGAAATTTTTTTATTTTCCTATTTTTGAAGTCAAATGAAAGAAGTTTGGAGAAAAAGGAGAACAATAATCCATACCAACATGCCGTAAGAGTATGTTGTCACGGACTTGATAATTCTCCAAGCCAACCATGCAATACTAAGTTAGCCTAGCTTCCTCTCAAGATGAAACTAAGCAAGCTAAGAAGAGGACCAAGGACACAAGTGCACACATAGTGTTTGGAGAAAATGAAGTATATTTACTTATGAAAGAGTTTACAAGTTGGTCCCTTGGCCAAATGAGGCTTCTCTTATTTAAAGGCATCTCCTAAAGAATTAATAGCTATGATTTGTGCAAGTGGCGCCAATCTAATGGCTAAGAATAATTTAGACTTAGATTTTAGAATTCTCCCTAAAATTTTCTATTTACAATAGAATATTCAAGATCTATACCATTCCACATGGATTTGGGGCGTTCTATAATCTTATACTATCCATATACATGAGTCTCAATTGAGAAAAAAATTTCTAGACTTAGCAAATTGTGTCAATGCGTTACCTTCTATTAGGCGGTCACCATCAACTTGATACTACAACAGCAGTGGTTGGTGTCCTTTTGCATATTTCTCAAACTTTGTGGAAAAAGTATGTAATAACCTCAAATCTATTCTGAGTGCCACAACTAAAATGCCCAAAGACTCCATTTGACTACTAGATCCCTTCCACTTCTTTGAAGAAAGAGCACTGCTAATCTACTATACATTCTTTTCTTTTTTTTTCCCTCAAATATCTTTACCTAATAATGTGACAAAATCCATATCAATAGCCTTATCAACAAATGCCGTTTTTTGTGATTTTTAATTTTTTAAATGCATGCCACATTCATAGCTATATTATTAGAGAGAGAAATTAGGAAAAAAAAAAGATCTATAACATTTTACTTTGACGAAATACAAGCTTTTATCTCAATAACAAGTGCGAGGTCTGTAGTCTTAGTGGCTCAGGTCTTGCAAATATTTTGTATGAAGAATGAAAGAAAACAAAATTAGTAAATATTAGAGGGTTTAAATTTTTGTTTCCGCTATATTTATACCTCTAATTTATTTTATTTTTTTAAATCACGCCTTTCTTTCAGTTCTTTCAATTGTTTTTGCATTCATCTTTTACTAACGCCAGCTTTATCAAAAAAACATCTTTTACTAATGCCAGTTTTGTTTTAACAATTGCAGGTCTAAGATTCTTATATTGATGAAGAGAGACATCCTCATACTACAATGTAGGAAATTCCTATTCTTAAATTTCTCTCTATGATGAAAACCCTTCTTCGAAGTGATGAATTTCGTAATGGTATATTTGCCCACCTAAAATTTTTGAGTGTATTTGTAATTATGGTGCAGTGAATTGTGATACTGGATAGCCAAAAGAAGAAACAGGATAGGTCAATCTTAGGGCCTGTTTGGGAATTTAAAAAACTAGATCAAATGAAGTCCAGTCTATAATTGTTATCTGGTTTTTAAATAAATCAATTCACAGTTGGTTTGAAAAAAAAAAAAAAAAAAAAACTGTATTTGTGCCTTATTTTCAAAATACAATTGAACTGTTTGACAAGAAAAAGAAACTTAACAAACATAGTGAAATCAAAACTAGCTAAAGGGTTCTCTTGAGCGGTGTGAAGGTGCGAAAAACGATGGAAGCATCAAATTATTGAATGAGAAATTTAATGGAAGCAATTCAAAGAGGTAAGGGCAGACTCATAGTGCTATAGGCCTTACTAATCAAGATGGTCTTAGGTAGCTAAATTAAAGATCAATATTCACACAGTATAAAGTTAGTTTAAAGGTGATATCATTGCATACATATATATCTATTGACTAATAATGGTGATGTGGCAGAAGCTAGATCATGTAAGCAAGAAAATATGGACACTTCATTATTTTCCTAAACAAAATATTGCTATTGATAATTTTCTAAAATGTTGAAGTTGTGATACTAGTTTAGCCCTACCAAGTGAAAATTCCTAGATCCGCATGTAGACTTGCTTTACGAGGCTAGCAAAGTGGTCATATGCATGCCACATGGCAATATGTTTTTTACTAAAATTAATGCCATACAATAATTCTCCAAAGAATATCAACAACCATAAAATAATTATATCCTAGATGATTATCTTAATATGAAACTTCATATAATAATTAAATATACAAAAGTGAATATTTTACCTGATTCTTTCCTACACCATCCATTCCCAAAGAAATTATTGCCAATGAGACGCTAGCCTACAAAAGGAAAAACTATTAAAAAATTGATCTTAATGTTTGCTTGGTAATATTACAAAGATCAAAATAAAATGACAATATATTTTAAATGAAGGGAGATCATTTGAATACAATTTAATGTACATTTCCAACTAAACTATTTGGCAAAGTAATATAGGAGGAAAAGAAAAAAAAAACAAACTAATGCAAAAATGTATTGCTTTAAATGATATTTTCTTTTTCCTCGTATTGCTTCCATCACCATTATCAATGCACGATTGTACCACCAACACAACTACCACAAGATCCGTATGAAACCAATGGGACCTAAACTAATAATAATTATTACTATTATAGTTTTAATTATTTATTCGCAAACAATTTACCAAACATAAGTTTTCTTTCACTTTGAAGAAAAAGCAAAGGAAAAATGAAGCAAATATATTGAGTTTTTTTCTTCTTCCGAGACCCAACCAAAAGGTGCCTTAATTTATGAACTATGAATTTCAACTAATTTTCAACCAAATGAAAAAGTTAAGTTGGCACAATCAAGACCTTGCCTTTAGTGCCAAATGATAAACTAGAATGATCTCATATGTTCCCATTGACAATTACTATTCTGTCACTTTTATATATCCATACTAGTAGAAAATGGCCGATATTTCTTTTAGGGTGTTCTTTTGATTTGTTTTATACTTTTATTTGGTTTCTTGGCGGAGGGAATGTCTGGTTGTGGAGGTGGGAGGAATTAGTGAAAAACATTAAGTTTATAGAGAGTTCTATGCAAAATCGAATGGATAGAAAAATGGCTTAAATTGATGGCTATGATTAGAAGGTAGAAAAACAATTTTACTTGTTGTATTCTTATCGTGTGCAAGCTTACTCAAATGACTTAACTTTAACACCTAAGCAAATACCAAAAAATATGAGATAGAAGCACGAGATGACCAACCCTTTTATCAAAAGAAAACAACAGAGTAATACCAAGAAAAACAAACCATTTTTTGCAAACTACACGAACCCAAAAAAAATAAAATAAAATTAGAAATTATGCAACATGTGCTGCTAATGTACTGTGTGCAAAAGTATAAGCACTTCATATCCATCCCTTTCTACAAAGAAGCAACCTCTATTGTTTTCAAAGTAAACAAGATGAAAGTAAAGGCATAATAATGTGGGAACTAAAATCTGGAAATTTGTTTGCAAATAAGAAATGTCGTTACAAGAAACTACAAGAAACAACTGACACAAGGAAGATTTATGTTAATTAAAAGCACAGAAAAACAATAAAATTGGGAGACAAGGTTAATCCCTCAAAAGCTTGGGGGGGAAACTGAGCTCTCGTTATTTTGTTGTAATGGATAGAACAAATTCAAAATATGACAATTCGTATATGCTTCAGTGAGAAAAAAAATTACAATCTATATGTCCCATTAAAATTTTAATAAAATACAAAATTAAAATAGTATATTTCAGTATCAAAACGTAATGATCTAGGCCATGGAATCTTTCAAGGAAAGCATCATTACCATAAATAGAGTCTAGAAATTCCATCCTATGTGCCAATCTTGAATTAAGTACCAAAAATACCAAAACAATTAACTAGAGCAGCGAAATTTGACCCACCTGCCTAATAATCGCATTCAATAACAAATTAAGCTACAAAATTTTTGTATCTTACCCCTTCAACCAGATCAGCAACCCCAGCTCCAAATGTCCAGAAAATATAGTCGTAACTCTTAAATGAATCATCGAGTGTGTCATGTAGAAGCCCTGCAGCAACTACCATGGAATTAGCACCAATCAATGCAAGCAAGACAGTCGAGACTGACATAGTGCGTCAGAGGTCATCGGAGGCCACCCACCAATAGATCCGGCGAGATCTACCGCCGGCTTGAGATGCTGCGACCACCCACCTGAGACGAGAGAGATGTCACTGCTGCTGATCAGAGCCAACCAAATTGGAGAACTTCCCACCAGATTCGAGAGAAGGAGACGAAGGGAGAAGCCTCGACCACTCGAAGACTGTCGAGAGAGTCAAAGACGAGCCTCCACCTTCTAGGGTTTCATAGCCCAAAAGGTGATGCTGAGCTTCTTATGGAGTTTCTCGGTGGCGGCGCACGACTCCTCTCCAAAAAACGCAACCAAATCTGAAAGGGGGGCTTTCAGTGGCCTTGTTCAGTGGCGTGGATGGCATGTGTGAAAGGGGAACCAAATAGAGACTGATAGAGAGAAGAGGGAGAAAGAGACACACAGAGAGAGGGGATCGAGATGGGGGTGGGTTTTCTGAGAAAGAAAAGAGATGAGAGAATCAGATCGAGAAAGGGAAAAGGGTGAGAGAGGAGATGGAGATGGGTTTTCTAAGAAAGAAGAGAGGAGAGAGGGGGTATGGGGATGAAGTTCTAGACTCATAGGACAGGAGTGAGGTGTTCAGCTGTGATATTGGGTTCTGATTGGGATTTTTAATCAACCCAACAGATAAAAAAGGAGAGATCTATGAATAAAAAATAAAGAAAAAATAAAGAAATATGTTTACCCGAAAGAAAAAAATAAGAAAGGAAATTAGTAAAAATTCTACCTTTATAGGATTTATGGAGGCATAAGTCCTGTTTGGCTAAGCTTTTAGATGGTCCAAAATCACTTTTAAAACTTAAAATCATTTTTAGTCTTGTTTGATAGCTTAAATCATAATCACTTTTAAATTCAAAAAGTGATTATATAATAAGTAAATTACCCTTAGCTTTTAATCAGAAGCTTGTGTCAATTTTTGTAGAGGATTTTAATAACTTTTCATATTTCCAAAACTATCCTTAATGTTTGAGTATGAAAACAATTTTTTCCACCCATATCTTTTAACAAAACAATAATAACCCTACCTTAGACCCAAGTCCTCTCCTCTCCTGCGTTTATGCTCCTCTCTCCTACCAGCATGTCTTGGTAACTTCAACCAACTTGGCCCCGTAAGATCCTAATTTAAACTTCAATTTTTTTTTTCTCCCAGCTTCATACATTCATACATTCATTGATTTATACTCGTTGGAATTTTTTCAAGAATTGATTCCATAAAATTTGGATTTGTAATTTTTTTTTTTTTTTAAATATCAATTCTTGCTCTCGTCGCTCTTGTTGTTTGTGTGGTTATGTGACGTCTCACTTAGACTGTTAGGGAATAGTTTGAACTCAAATTTCGATAAGAGTACAGCCTAGGTACCCCAATCATTAATATTTTTTAAAAAAAAAATACTACTAATACCAAATAGAGCAAAAAAAAAAAAAAAAAAAAAAACCATTTATTATAAGGGACAATTCAATCAATTTAGGATTATAACAACTACAGCAAATGTTCTTCCCAAACAAAAAAAAAAAATCACTTTCAACTCTAACAGCACTTTTGAATACAGTTTCCAAACAGAAACTGATTCTCTCCTTCTACACGTAACTTCTGATTATTTTCTACTTTTGCCTAAAAGCAAAAACTACAATTTTCCAAGTCTATGTGGCAAACTTATGTAGTCATAAGTTCACTTTTAAGTAAAATGAGTTTATTTTTGTAACCGTGGTAAATGCATAAAGTCAAGTTTACCCTTAAATGTTATTTTTTGTTTTCAAATTCTAAAATGACATAACTTTTGATCTACACATCGATTTCCAATAAAAATTTATATATTTGAAATCTATTCGTCGAGCCTTTTGAAACAAGACTCATGATGAAAATAAAATTATGTATAAAAAAAATAGTTACATTGATTACATATTTACATCGGTTTTAAAATAAATAAACATGTAACTATTTTAATGTGGGTTCAATTCCCCAAACAAAATTATTAAATTTATTATATGTAACTATTGAATCAGTTAAATTAATTTGTTTGAAACTAAAAAATTGTAAAATTTAAATATTTTATGACTAAAATTAAGTCATAATTAACTTAAAAGTAATTGTTTTCATAGAACTTTTTTTTCTGTGAGTTCAGTATATACTTTAGTTACAATTAGATGTTTGCTCAGATTTAATTGATTTTTTTTTCTTTTTTTTTTTTTTTTGGAAAATTAGGGAAAAAAACCCATGATGAATATGAAATTATGTATTAAAAAAAAAAATAGTTACATTGATTATATGTAACTTTCTAAGAGGGCCTTTGTTTGGGGATCACGTAATGGGCCTTTTCTAGTCCAAAGTGATTTGAGCCTTTTTTAAAACAGGTAAATTGTTGGGTCTCAGTTAAGGGTGGCTTTGAGCTTAAAAGTTGGTTCGAAGGTTTTGGAGGTGTAGATTTGCCCCCAAATCTATTGTGGATCTAGAAAAAACCTGTTAGTGTGTTTCAAGAACAGAGTGATACTAAGGCAAGATGAATGATAATAATAATAATCATAACATAAAATTGCAAGTTTGGGAAGTTGAAAATAATGATAATAATAATCACAATCGATGTGTTTGAGAGTAAACAAATAAACTAAGGGACTAATTGGACAATATAAGACGTTAATATGGTGGAGATTAGTTGCCAACATGAGATCAATTTCAAGGGGGGTGAGATGGTGGACTGGACACACCTAGGAAACAATCGGCACTCTATGAAGGGGACCAATGAAGTGGACATGGAGACTGTTTGTGTTGCGTGTATTTTATTGTTCAAGGTCAAATTTTTAAAGTCCTATGTGAAGCTAAAGGGTTCTCTTGAGTAGTGTGAAGGTGTGAAAAATGATGGAAGCATTAAATTATTGAATGAGGAATTCAATGGAAGTAATTCAAAGAGGCAAGGGCAGACTCATAGTGCTCTGGGCCTTACTAATCAAGATGGCCTTAGGTAGCTAAATTAAAGATTAATATTCACACAATATAAAGTTAGTCTAAAGATGATATCATTGCATACATATTAATGTATTGATTAATAATGGTGATGTGGCAGCTGCTCGATTATGTGAGCAAGAATATGGACACTTCATTATTTTCCTAAACAAAATATTGCTATTTATAATTTTCTAAAATGTTGAAGTTATGATACTAGCTAGTTCGACCCTACCAAGTGAAAATTCCTAGATCCGCATGTAGACTTGCTTTACGGGGCTAGCAGAGTAGTCATATGCATGCCACATGGCAATATGTTTTTTACTAAAATGACGTCATATGATAATTATCCAAAGAATATCAATAACAACCATAAAAAAACTATATCCTAGATGATTATCTTAATATGAAACTTCATATAATAATCAAATATCCAAAAGTGAACATTTACCTGGTTCTTCTCTACACCACCCATTCCCAAATAAATTATTGCCAATGAGACGCTACCCTACAGAAAGAAACACTATTAAAAAATTAATCTTAATGTTTGCTTGGTAATATTACAAAGATTAAAATAAAATGACATAATATTTTAAATGAAGGGAGATCATTTGAATACAATTTAATGTACATTTCCAACTAAACTATTTAGCAAAGTAATATAGAAGAGGGAAAAGAAAAATAAAATAAAATAAAATAATGCAAAAAAATATTGCTTTAAAGGATATTTTCTTTTTCCTCATATTGCTTCCATCACCATTATCAATGCACCATTGCTATTACCACCAATACAACTACCTAAAGATCCGTATGAAATCAACTGGACCAAAACTAATGATAATTATTACTATTATAGTTTTTAATTGTTTCTTAGCAAACAATTTACTAAACATATGTTTTCATTCACTTTGAAGAAAAAGCGAGGGAAAAAATGAAGCAAATATATTGAGGTTTTTGCTTCTTCCAATACCCAACCAAAAGGTGCCTTAATTTATGAAATGTGAATTTCTACTAATTTCCAACTAAATGAAAAACTAAGTTACAACAGACCTTTTTTTTTTTTTTTGATAAGATGTTACAACAAACTTTTATATATCCATATTTTAATTACGCTCATCATTGGACTAAATTAAGATTTCTAAACTAAAAATCACTGATTATGAATAAACCCATCAATAATATATATGATATTTAGTTCAATACATTGCATGATAACTAAGGACCTAAATTCCTTAAACCATATGCCTCAATTAATTTCTATGCCTAAGAGTACATATTTTTGTGCTAAGTTGAATTTTATAATCTACCAAATAAGCTATGTACAAAACAAATAAGGAATATCATCCAACAAAAATAAAATAAAAAAACAAACAAACAACACTAAAACAAGAATTCCAGTGACAACAAACTAAAGCAGCCAACTTCTAAAAGGTAGGAATGGCAACAGGGGTCAGGGGTGGGTTGACCATATACCATTCCCGACCCTAACATTGAAACCCTATGTCCAAACCCGCCCCTAAACCCGAAGGGACAAATAAAAACCACCCCGACCCTATTACTTCCTATGAAAACCGTCCCATCCCCGCCCCGCCCTGCAAGTGAACAATTTTTTTTTTTTTTCTTTTTTTACACGGCCATAATTCATCCACCAGAGTTCATGTTCCAAATTACCATACACCAAGAGAGGTTTCAAATATGTTAATTTATTTATTTATTTTTCTCCTTTTTAAGCTAATCGTGATCCCACGAGATGCGCAAATCCCTTTTTGTGATTCATTAAATGAAATCTGAAACCACCGTATCATCACATAAATGATCTAAACCTAAAATAATATTACTATTTATCGCAAATCAGCTTCTCAAAAATCAAAACCAACATCCAAAATGAGGTGAGTTATGGCCGTGTAAAAAAAAAAAACCATCAATTCCATCTTAATAATCCAAAAAAAAAAAAAAAGTAGCAATAAATAAAAATTCGGCGTACACATGACCGTAGATGTAGATCTGAGATGTATTGAGGCGGTAAACCGATGATGCTGAGTCAATAAAGTTGTGAGATTGAAGAAGGGAGGCCGTGAGGGTGAGGTCCATGACTCTGTGAGATTGAAGAAGGGAGGCCGTGAGGGTGGGGATTGCCAGACTCGAGAGGCCATGTGGGTGAAGGCAGATTGGGGAGGCCGTGAGGGTGAGGTGGTCAAGCGGGGACCGGTGACGGCAACTAGTGTGAGTGTGTGAGGGTGAAGCACTAAAGCGGAGCCAGAGAGTGATTTGATTGAGGGAGAGAGATCTGATGCGAGTTAGAGGCGGCTAGGGTTTCTTTGTTAAGTTACATATATATAGGGTAAAATTGTAAAAGCATTATCAGGGCGGGTTGTTCTACGGATCCGTTTAGGCTATGGGTCAGGTATATGAAAACCATAACCAAATCATATCCGAAAATTTTATAATTCAACCCATACCCGAACCAAGAACCAAAAAAATAATTCAAATATATATATATATATATATATATATATATATATATATATATATAAAATAAAATAAAATAAAAAAACCGTCCTATGGGGGTGGAGCGGAGCTCCTGTGGGGCAAGTCAAAATTGCCATCTCTACTAAAAGAAAACATTGGGTGAAAACTTTTCTAGCAACCCTCATAGCCTGCCACTAAACTTGCTCCACAATATGAAGAGATCTAAATAAAACTAGAGCAGACTATAATTGAAACTTGATAAACAGAAATTATTTTACATTTGAGTACAAACTAAAAAAGAAAAAAAAAAGGAATAGACAAACAGGTGGGTGAGTACTAGTAAAAGATGAAAAAATATAAAAAAATAAAAAATAAAAAATAAAAAACCTATTCCTAGAGTACTGATTGGGATATATAGGAAAAGTGAGATTATGGGAAGGAGAAAACGTGGTAGAGGAAGAATAACAAATATGGAGATTAATTCATGATTAGGTACACCTATAAATTGAAAGGTGAGAGTTAAAGAAACATAAAATGGAAAGAAGAGAGGAAAAAGAATTGTAGCATAGCTCCAGCTCGGTGAAACCATGAAATTATAAACCTGAATAGCTCAAGATACTTAATTGGACTAGCAATTAAAGTTTGTGTTATCATGGGTTCATGGCCTAGGCATCTTGTAAACATCTAAATCTTGAAGGGCGGCAATTGCAACCCCTCAATTTTATTTGTAAATCTCACTTCTTTTCACTTTTTAAGGTTTTATGAAAAAATATAAAAGGTTTTTCTTGAAAACTAGTCGCGTTGTTTATAAGAAAATATCATTTTGAATAACTTCTTTGTAAAAAAAAGTTTTTCCCAAATCTGTCATTTAAGTGAACTTTTTGGCCATTAATATCGTTTCTACAAAAATTATTAGAGATTATAAATGAAAAGAAAGTCATCTTAAACTATAGATTTTGAAAAAAACTTCTTCTAAAAACTTGTTCAAAATCATGCTTTCTAATAAACAGTACGGTCAACTTTCATAAAAACCTTTTATACTTTTCATAAAACTTTAAAACATGAATAAAATAGGGTTTACAAATAAGATTGAGAAGTTGCAATAGCAGACCACTAAATCTTGCCAAAATTGAGGGTCAAAGCCTTTGCTTATAAAGAAAATAGCAGGCTTTGAAAGGTGAAACCTAGAGTTAGTATGCGATTTATTTGTTTATTTTGGTTCATCAAAAGAGCACAATGGGCTACACAACAGTAGATGGCCCACTCTCTTCCCATTTCCCAACTACCCAGGTCGTCCGAAGTAGGGGTGCAACTCGGTATAGGACGGTCCAGGACGAGTATTTCTGGACCGTCCCGAAGTAATTTGGGACTTGAAAATTGGTACCAGAACCAAACCGAATTGTATATTGTCCCGTCCCGTCCCATCCCGAAAAATACCGGTCCGGAATGGTCCGGTTCTTAGTATTTATTAGTTTGTTTTCCTTAAATAAAAAATTAAAAATAACTACTTCCAATCAAATATTGTCCGCTTGATTAGCCACAAAAATGGGCTACTTCATTGCACATTTGCACTTGGCCATCAAGGATTTACATATACCTACTCTTCCACAAAATGGGCTACATAAAATCATAGTCATAAATACATAATCATTAATTATAATTCATTGATTCATTCATAGTAGTGATAGCATAATAAACTAAATACTAATAAGTCCAATTGTCCACGCTTACTCATAATTCAAAACCAAACACTAGCAAACTTGACATCTAACAAGAGAAAAAGAAGAGATAAAAAAAAAATAACAAAAATTTGTTTTACAAATTCAGCAGAAAATAATAATAATAAAAAATTAACAAGATATCCTAATATCCTATGATACAATCACTGAATCATACAACTAAATGAACTAATTAACAGCAGAGATTACAAATTAAAAGAACAAACCCTATGTAAAAAAACAACTATGGCAGCAGAAAAATAAAATAAAAATATATATAAAAAAAACCCTCAAACCCTTAACAGTGGAGTGAAAAAGGGAGGGAAAATAAATCAACCAAATTAAGACACCTAAGTCCTAACCCTAAACCAGTCACAAATTGGGTAGAGACGAAAGAAAGATGGAGAATTCCAACCTACAGATGGAGATTGCCGGAGATGATGATCGGTAAACAAAGCTCAGAAGTCAGATCTGCAAAAATATCAACCGATTCGAACATAAGTACTGGAAATTTAGGGGGAAAAAATAAGGGAAAAAAATTGGGGATTTGGTACCTTTGTGGTGACGCCGTGACGGTGTGCCTGCCGGACTGGTTGAGTGAGGCCGAGGTGAGTTGAGTCACGAGTGTGCGAGGCGGAGTTGCGGAAAGCGGACTCTCGTGTGGCTGGAGACGTGGAGAGTGGAGACGGTGGAGTGGTGGCTGCCTGAGTGGCTGGTGGAGAGTCTGGAGACGTGGAGTTGTGCTTGTGGGCTTGTGAGTTGTGGCTAGTGACTGGAGTGGTGACTGCCGGACTGGAGATTGGAGGAGTGGAGACTGGAGTGGGCGACGGCGCTGAGGGAGAAAGTGAGAAAGAGATGAGAAAGAGATGATGAGAACAGGTCACTAGGTCAGGTGGGGTTTTTAGGTTTTAGGCAGAAGTCAAAATGTCAAATGGGTTTTATTTATTTATTTATTTTAAGTAATAACGAAACGAAAATATTCCAAATAATATATATTATATATATATATATATATATATATATATAAAATTATATAAAACAGAATATGCTATGGTGGCATATCTTTTTGGCCTTTCCTCAGCGTGTTCAACTTTCTTTCTTCATTCTCAATTGTTCTGGTCTCACCACTCCAATGATCGAGATATGTTTATATCAGAATATTAATAATTTGTCTATCCAAATAGCACTTGCTCAGGTGTGATTAGTCTTGGGGTCATAGGTTTAATTATTATCACTCTCTTTCATAGTCACCCGCATACATTTATATATATATATATATATATATATATATATATATATATATATATAATATTATCTATCATCGATACTCGGTCCAGAAATTTGGTACGGGACGATTCTGAACACCCCTAAACTAAGTCCCGTTCCGAAAAAATTCGGTTTTTAAAAATGATCCTAAGTCCCAAACCGAACACTATTTGTCTCATCCTGTCCCATCTCAGACCGAATTGATCGGAACTGTCCAAGCCTCAGAATTCCCTAAACCAAGTTGCACCCTAGTCCGAAGTATCAAACCAACATCTTCACCTCATAAGAGGTGGTTATGAGGTGGAAATGTACCGTTGGCGGTTTCTTTATTTACCTTAATATTCAGAATCTCTACTGAATGAAGGGTATTTTTTAAAAAAAATTAAATTTATTTATTTTAATAAATAAACTAAGATTAGAACTATAATGAAGGAGTTGGAAGAGTTTAATCCAGCTCGAAGTGTAACACAGAGGTTAGTCCTCAATGGTTTGTTGAGATGTCAAGATATTTTTTTTTTCCCCATGTTTTGGCACCCTCTAAGCATATAAAGAAGTCCAACCCAAATTCTACAAGTAAATTCATTTAAAAATAATAATATCGACCTCATAAGTTATAACTATAAGTAGCTAACTGATAGAAAATTAGTTGAAGCACATGCATGTGAGGCCATTAAAAAAATATGAACATATAAAATAAGAAAGTTCAACGCAAATTTGAAGAAAATTCATTAGAGCACAAGCATGTGACGCCTTTAAAAAAATATGAACATATAAAATAAGAAAGTTCAACCCAAATTTGAAGAAAATTCATTAAGCTCTATTTGGCTCCTAAATTTTATCAAGGAAAAAGAATAAGATATAAGGAATTATATTTTTCCTTATTAATTGGTTACAATGGAAAATCGGAAAAAGCAAAAAAAAAATAATAATAATAATTTTGGCATGATAAGAACCGAATAAAACTATAGAAGCAAACAATGGTCTAAGTTTGCATGGATTTGCTTCTAACACAACTTGAAACCTCTTCCATCCAAACTTCTACATCATCTAGATTCCAAGTAAATTGATGGGTCTATCATAATTGAAAAACCAATTAATCTATCACTTGATCAAGTATAAAATATTAATGACTTTGACTGGTGGTAAAGCTAAAGAAGATATATTCACCATTTAGAGTTCACTCAAAAGAAAATTTTGGTCAACAGTTAATTTAGGTCAGACAGGAATTTTTGGTCAGTCTTGCAAAAATAAGAATTTTGGTCCAAAGCATTAATTAATTGTAAAATTTGCAAACTTGGGGAGATCAAGCTTTGAGTACACAAGTAAAAACATATCCCAAAAATCAAAGAGAGAAAGGGTTGACTCCCTCAAGGTTTTTGACAAATTGTGGAAAAATCTCCTAGGAAAGATCACCACATTTTCTATGTCTAACTTAATTAAACAAAGGATAATAACAAAATGATAGGTTAAAATAAGTAAAGGGTCAAATATCTTTTATTCCATTTAAAATAATAGTCATGGACTTTAATTCCCAAAAGAAGGAATCTATCATATGCCATTTTATAATAACCATTCTGTCCTCCTTATTTTTTATTTTTTTTTATCCGACCTAAATACCATTCTCACATTAAATCCATCTCCTCTCCTAATTTAAAAGTCTCAAAACATAATTAAAAAAAACCGATCATATATATATATATATTTTTTTTTCAACTAAAATAATAATAATAATATACACATTTGGATTTGAAAAGTTTTTTTATTTTTTTAATTTTTTTATTTTCAGTGGTTGGGTATGTGACTTAAATTTAAATCAAGCTTTTCAACAAGCAATGATAAATAATAATAAAAATAATAAAAAGAAAAAACACATACATAGAGAATCAATTTTTTTTTTCTCAATCTTTTGCAACACGTAGGAGAAATATTAGTTAAGTTTTATTTAATAAAGAGAGATAAAAACAATCTGATAGGATTTTGGTAGGGTAAAAAAATAAATTTTTTTATTAAAATGGTATAATGGACATTTGACTGTAAATCCCTTCCTTTTTGAATTAAAATTCATTATTGCCACTTTGAAACAAATATAGGAGTTTTAGCCCTCTTTTAAGAATTACTTTTTATTTTGACCCACTGTTTCGTGATTTTCCCATTAAAGAATACAAAACTAGGCATGAATGAGAAGATGTAGATAACTATTTATTGAATTATTGATCAATGGATGTAGAAGATTTTTAGCCTCGTTTAGTGCCTGTTGTAGCACTCATAATTGGATATTGATCAATAAGGGCTAATAAGATATCAAATCATTTGGTCCAATTTGGTTAAGGTCATCGATTGCTCATTTTAAATTGATTAATGCTAATGATAAACTTAATTAATGACTAACCTTGATACAAAATGAGAATTTAAGCACAAGACATTCCGTACGTTGCATGCTCAAAGGCACTAATTGATCAAGATTCTCCGAAGCCCGAACTGCTTGCTCAAAGGCAAAGAAAACAAATATACTCAAAGGATACCGCTATTTTTCATTTTTTTATATGGCCCGAGATAGACCGCTTTCAACAAGGAACAATTAAATAAGGGAACAACTATTGCCCCCATTTTAATCTCTTATTGGTTTATCAACCTTACCTAAAAGAAGACATATTTCAGGATATTGCATATCACGAAAGTATGGTTTGTCCACTTTATCCCTTTCAACCAATTTGTTGATTTTAAAAAGATTTGTATTCGTATTTTCCTTTTATCCCCCAAAGATATAAGAGAGCTATAGTATGTAATTTTGTCAGCCACTTGGTTACCCTTCCAGAATTGAAAGTTGGCTCTATAATTCTTAAAATTCTCCAATATTTTGAAGATCATTCTACAAAATATTAAGATATAAACGTTACTTTACAATAAATACAAAGTAAATTTAAAAGAAAAAAGACAGTCCAAAATTAAAATTTTTAAAAAATAAGGGATAAATGAAGGTATAACAAACTAATAAAATATACCTATAACGTTCCAAGTACTTAAGAAAAACATGGGACTCATTTCAAAACACTGATATTCTCCTTATCGTAAACTTCTATTATGATTTCGTGATGTCGGAGTTTTAAAGCTAATGTCAAACCTAAGTAGTCCCCTAAGTTCTGCTTCCATTGTGTTCATGGCATTTGGAATTGCAAGATAATCATAGCCCTCTATCTCTTTCTCGACATCTTGAACAACAACATTGTGACCTCCTCTTTTTGGACGTCCTTCAACATCCAAAAATGAATCATCAAAATTTAGTTTGGGCCAAGATGGATTAGGTTTCAGTAAACTAAGATTACAGGGTAGTAAAGCATTGTGGGGGATCAAGCTCTTCCTCTAACACAAATATTTTATCATCTAACATCTTTTTCTCCATTAGATGATGATATCGTTGAAGGAGTTTTTAAAAACCAATGCATAAAATCCTCTACTGTCAAGTATGTTGGCTTTGCGAAAGAAATGGATGAGTGCCAATCTCTATTGCTTAAAATTTCCCCAGGTTTCAAAATTGCTTTTTCCCTTAAATTTTCATTATGATTTCTCACAAATATATCTCTAATACCCTTCAAAACCTGCAACTAAAAAATCCAAATTGATTGAGTTAATTTAAACAATTGTACTTGAAATAATCATTAAACTATGCACGAATTTATGAACTTACATTTGGGATCACAATATTCTTAGGATAAGATTTCCTAGATTTCTTAATGGGCATGATACCTGCAAAAAAAGATTTCTATAAATATAAGTAGAACATTAAACCAAGACAATCATCTTTCAAATAAAAACTTTTAAGATCATACTACAAATATCATATAGACATAAGTAAGAATCCACTCATGTTATCAAATGATCTTAATCATAACATAAAAACTGCAAGTTTGGGAAATTAAATAATAATAATACCAATAGCAATTATAGATGTGTTTGAAAATAAAGAGCTGACTTGACAGTATAAGAAGTTAATATGGTGGAGATTAGTAGCCAACATGAGATCAGTTTTAGGGGGGCCAACACAGTGGAGGAGGGCTGGATCTAATGTAGAGGTCCTAGAGAAGGCAGCAACACCTAAGAAACAATTGGCACTTTTATGAAGGGGATCGATGAAGTGGACATGGAGGCTGCTTGTTGCATGAATTTAAAAGCCCTATGGGGAAGCTAGCTGGAGAGTTCTATTGAGTGCTATGAAGGTGTGAAAAATGGGATTTGTTGAATTGAGGAATTTAATGGAAGCATTTCAGAGAGGCAAAGGGGGACTCATATTATGATAGTAGTACCATTATAGTACCTTATGCCTTACTAATGAAGAGGGCCTGTGGGGCTCACGTAATGGGCCTTTTCTAGTCCAAAGTAATTTGGGCCTTTTTTAAAACAGGTAAACTTTTGGGTCTCAGTTAAGAGTGGTTTTGGGCTTAAAGGTTTAGTTCAATATATTGCATCATAACTAAGGACCTAAGTTCATTAAACCAAATGCCTCAATTAATTTCTATGCCTGAGAGTACGTATTTTTGTGCTAAGTTGAATTTTATAATCTACCAAATAAACTATGTACAAAACAAATAAGGCATATCATCCAAGAAAAATAAAAATAAAAATGTAAAAAACAAACAAACAAGGCATACCTCCCAAACAAAACAACCCAGGCCCCAAACAAGACGCATGCAAGCCCAGCAAAGCAAACAACACTAAAACAAGAATTCCAGTGACAACAAACTAAAGCAGCCAACTTCTAAAAGGAAACATTGGGTGGAAACTTTTCTAGCAACCCTCACAGGCTCACACCGCTAAACTTGCTCCACAATATGAAGAGATCTAGATAAAGCTAGAGCATGCTATAAATGAAACTTGATAAACAGAAATAATATTTCAGTTGAGTACAAACTAAAAAAAAAAAAAAAAGACAAACAAGTGGGTGAGTACTAGTAAAAAGCAAATGTTTGGAAATTTTTTTATTCTCCTATTTTTCAAGTCAAATAAAAGAAGTTTGGAGAAAGAGGAGAACAATAATCCATACCAACATGCCATAAGCGTATGTTGTCACAGCCTTGATAATTCTCCAAGCCAACCATGCAATACTAAGTCAGCCTGGCTTCCTCTCAAGATGAAACTAAGCAAGCTAAGAAGAGGACCAAGGACACAAGTGCACACACACATAGTGTTTGGAGAAAATGAAGTATATTACACTTAATGAAAAAGTTTACAAGCTGGTGCCTTGGCCAAATGAGGCTTCTCTTATTTATAGGCATCTCCTAAAGAATTAACAGCTATGATTTGTGCAAGTGGCGCCAATCTAACAGCTAAGAATAATTTTAACTTTGATTCTAGAACTCTCCCTAAAATTATCTATTTGCGATAGAATATTCAAGATCTATACCATTCCACATGGATTTGGGGCGTTCTATAATCTTATACTATCCATGTACATGAGTCTCAATGGAGAAAAAAATTTCAAGACTTAGCAAATTGTGCCAATGCGTTACCTTCTATTAGGCGGTCACCATCAACTTGATACTACAACAGCAGTGGTTGGTGTCCTTTTGCATATTTCTCAAACTTTGTGGAAAAAGTATGTAATAACCTCAAATCTATTCTGAGTGCCACAACTAAAATATCCAAAGACTCCATTTGACCACTAGATCCCTTCCACTTCTTTGAAGAAAGAGCACTGCTAATCTGCTATAAATTCCTAATTTTTGTTCTCTAATATCTTTACCTAATAATGTGACAAAATCCATATCAATAGCCTTATCAACAAATGCTGTTTTCTATGATTTTTAATTTTTTAAATGCATGCCACATTCATTGCTATATTATTAGAGAAAGAAATTAGAAAAAAAAAAAAAAAATAGATCTATAACATTTTACTTCGACGAAATACAAGCTTTTATTTCAATAACAAGTGCAAGGTCTGTAGTCTTACTGGCTCCGGTCTTGCAAATATTTTGTATGAAGAATGAAAGAAAATAAAACTAGTAAATATTAGAGGGTTTAAATTTTTGTTTCCGCTATGTTTATACCTGTAATTTATTTATTTTTTTTAAATCACACCTTTCTTTCAGTTCTTTCAATTGTTTTTGCATTCATCTTTTACTAACGCCAGTTTTGTTTTAACAATTGCAGGTCTGAGATTTTTATATTGATGAAGAGAGACATCCTCATACTACAATGTAGGAAATTTCTATTACAGATGATGAGCTTAAATTTCTCTCTATGATGAAAACCTTCCTCGAAGTGATGAATTTCGTAATGGGCAATTGTATATTTGCCCACCTGAAATTTTTGAGTGTATTTGTAATTATGGTGCAGTGAATTGTGATACTGGATTGCCAGAAGGAGAAGCAGGATAGGTCAATCTTAGGGCCTGTTTGGGAATTTAAAAAACTGGATCAAACTAAGTACGGTTTATAATTGTTATCTGGTTTTTAAATAAATCAATTCACAGTTGGTTCAAAAAAAAAAAAAAAAAAAAAAACTTTATTTATGCCTTATTTTCAAAATACAATTGAACTGTTTGACAAGAAAAAAAAACTTACCAAACATAGTGAAATCAAAACTGACTAAACTTATCCTTAGCTGGCCAGATTTTCAGACTTGCCAACACAGCCCATTTATGTTCCATTTTAAGTTGAATTATTCCCATTGCATTATGCAGCTGATTTTTTTTTTTTTTTTTTTTCGTTCACATAATTGAGTTATTTCTCCACCATGGAGTTCAGGCTGATATTTTTTCAGTCCACGGAAGCTCTTGAGAAGTTACGGTATTACCTACCGATTTTTCTTTTTAGCTAAATATCAGTCCACGGAAGCTTTTTCTTTTTCGCTAAATATCAGTCCACAGAAGCTCTTGAGAAGTTACGGTACGACTTACAGATTTTTCCTTGTTGCTTCTTTCATAGAGAGTAAGCTTTGTTAGGGCAATATGTTTCGTCATTCTTGATTCTTTGCGTTTTTGCTTGATTGAAATTTTTGTGTGATTGGTGCAGCTATCAAGAACTTTTGGTTGATTGGACTCCAAAACAGTTTTTGCATAAGTAATTGATATTTATATGTGCTTTAAATTTCTCGAGCTTCCTAGATTTTAAGCTTTTTTCCAATAGAATCATTTAAAATTGTCCCATAAATTTTATTCTAGGGTTGTAACTAGTTAAGAATTGGACAAAGAATTTGGGTCAATGTTAGAAGATCAGTTCTAATCTTTGGAAGAATGCTACATAAAATTTTTGTACCCGAAAAAGACAAAACCTTACTTCTTTAAAAGTTGAAAACCTCAAACCCCCACTGCAACATAGAAATTTCATGGAGATTAGCTAGAAATTTCAAGTGCCTGTTTCGTTCATGAAAACGTTCTATTTTTATTTTCTATAAAAAAAAATTCTAAAAATAATTTTAATTTTCAATATCCCAAATCTAGAAAATGCATTTGGTTTGCAAAAATGAAAACTAATTTTCATAAAATGACCCATGTCAATACTTGCAAATAATCAAATACAGGACTGAATAATAAACAAACCCCATAGAATATACTAAATAGCATTAACATAATAGAGTTCAGAACACATCCATGCACATGAACATATCATAACAATTCAACATCGTACACTAATTAAAAAAAAAAAAATGTTTACTACAAGATCCCTCTCAAACTACACTATTATGCACATCACGGATGATAATCTTCCCACATGAAAGTGACAATGCTACCCCTAATTTGAGCCATAAAGGTAGTTTGAATTAAATCAATTGAGATGCCTGATGTTCATAGACCATAACCCTCTTCATTTGGGACTTCTAAACCTTCATGCAAATATTCATCAACTAGCCTATCCCTTGAAGGTTTTAAACCCTAAATGAAATATTCTTCAAATAGTCACCGGCATAGCAATATGGAAGATTATTTTAAAACATTACAAGTGCCATGTAAAAGAGATTATATATTTTCCACTCAAACATAAAGGTTCCAAAATTTTAAGTCATAAAGGTGAAATTGAGACTAGTCAACCTCGGAAGCTAATTCGTGTGTAGACAATATTATCTGTTGTACCGTTGACCCAACCAAGAGAGAATTTCCAGAGTTTCCACCGACTAACATTCCTAGGAAAGATTCTAGTGAAGAAGGGTAATAAATCAAAATAGCCAATAAAGACTATCTTCTTATGAATTGGCCCCTTTTTTTAATCCACATAAACAATTAAATATAGTAGGGGAAAAAAGAGGAAAAAGAAATGAATAAACAACCTATTATCAAGCCACTTCCTACAACAGAGTTTCATAAATTCCTCCTCTTATTCTAACTATCACCAACTTCCTCGAATTTGTTTCTTATAACACACACAATCCTCTAATCAATTTCAGTTCAAGTAAAGAACAAATTATAGAAGCATCCAAGGATCACCATAACTCTACTATGACAATTCAGAATTTCAAATATTTGTTTTCAAGAGTTTAAATTGAAAGTTTTTGTGCCATGGTCGTTTCACTGTAAAACAAAACAAAACTCTAGAAATTAATAGTTTGTTGTTTGTACATATGTATACAGAGTTTATTTTTATTTTTATTTTTATTTTTTTATAATTTCTACTAGTAGTATGTGACCCATGCGAATGAGCGATCGATGCATTGAGCCTAAAATAATTATGTGTTTATATTTCTAAAAGTAGTGACCCGCCATCGATGCATATATTGGAACCGAAAATAATGTATTGTGGAGAGAACTAATGATACCATGGACTCTGAATACATATTACCATCAATCCTATAATTCTTAATCTTGAGGGGTGAATCAAGTGGTCCAAAACTTTTTTCCAAGCAAAAGGTCTTGAATTCAATTCTCGTCACTTTCTCTTAAATCCATCTCATGGACTTTATCTTATAATTACCTAATGCATATAGAATGAGGGATGTCATGTATCCAAGAGGACTATTAGTTGAATATATACTTGAGCATCTCGAAACCTCCTGATAAAAAAAATCCTACCGTCTATTTTTTTTGTTCTTTTGTTTTTTCCTCATCGTGGTGGTGGTGGTGTTAAGAGCGAGCCAAGTTGTGGGACTTTTGGTCAACTATAATAACTCTTCTCTTTTTAATATTTTCCTCTTTTGGGCTATAATAACTCAATTACTGAAACAAAATGCATTTTGGTCATCATTCTAAAACAAAAAGACTTGGACCACAACTTGACCGTCACCTTTCTGCTTAAATAAGTTGGTCACTTTGAATTCCAAGTATTTAATAAATTGTCAAAATTCTAATCTCTGATTCTTGATTTCCACGTAAGCAACGACTCAATCTAGAGACATAGTTTCAAACAGTCTGAATCGATGAGTATGCACTATGAGTCTGTTAGCATATAGAATTCATTGACATACACTTTCCTTGTATATTTGATTTCATGTATCTTTCCTTGTTATATACCTTCTATTCATTATAAATATTGTAATATAATATTCTAAAGGGTGAAAGGAAAACGTTTGGTTTTTCACCCATCACTTCCTCAAGTCTCAGGTTTGTATCAGAGCCATCTTTTTCGTCTTGACTATGGCTTCTTCTTCTCAACCTGTTGTCCCTTTAACCTCTTCCCAACCCGTCACCACCATGGCTTCTTCTACCCTCAGCACCATCCCCTCTCTCTCCAAGCCCTCTTCTTTTCACAACACCCATCACTATATCTCTCTCAAACTCTCTTCAAAAAAAAATTTGTATCGAAAAACTCAACTCCTAACTTGTCTCCGTGGTCAAGACCTTATTGGCTTTATTGATGGTTCCAAACCCTGTCCTTCTTCTTCCATCCTTTTCAATGATCAATTAGTTGCCAATCCTGCTCATGCTGATTGGGTCTGCCAAGATCAACTCCTCATAAGTCTTCTTATTGCCTCCTTATCCGAAGAAATTATCCCTCTTGTTGTTGGTCTTGAGACCTCCCGAGCAGTTTATACCACTCTTAAAACCTTTCTCACCTCTGCTTCTAATACCTGTATTATGCAACTTTACATGAGTCTTCAAAACTTGAAGCAGGATAACAAATCCATTTCTGTCTACTTTCATGAAGCCAAATCATATGTCGATGAACTCACTGCTGCTGCTGGTCGTTCACTCTCTCTCGCAGACCTCAATATCTATATTCTTTGGGGCTTTTGATATGATTTCAAGGATCTTTCTACCACCATCATTGCCAGACCTGATCCCACCTCCTTTGCCGAGCTTCATAGCCTTCTTCTTAGTCATGAATTTATCAATGTCGACCCTCTTGCCAAATTGGCAGTTCCTCCCCTTGAGCCTATTCCGGTTGCCAATGTAGCCAAGTGTAGTTCTCCTCTCCCAAACCACTCCTATCGTGGTCGTGGTAATATATGGCAGATCGTTCTCACGGTCGTGGTTGTGGTGGTCGTTATAACCGTGTAGTAATCGTCACATCTGAGAGAGGAATTTGCTGCATGAGGTGCACAATACCGCGAGCTGCAAATGGAACAAATCATAGCCATTCCTATCTTCGCCTTGTAATGTGTCGTTCATCCGATGGTTACTACATGATGCAATTAAAGTGCAAAACTGTATCAAATCCAAATCCGAAAAGGATTAAGAGGTTGAGAATACAAGTTTACATATAACTAGTATCTGAAATCCCTTATAAGATCCAAGATTGTAAGAACGGGACCTTGAATTTTTGGATGAACCAAGAACCTCTAAGAAACCTGGTTAATGGGCCTTTAGCCTGATGAATTTGATATTAGAGTCGTCCACTTGAGGTATGATACTGATGAGTGAAATCTAGATATTTTCCTATTGTGACTTCCTTCAGAGGAAAGAATGTCATGGCTCATGACCAACTCCCATAGAAACTCCCATCTTCGAGTGACTCCTCATTTAAAAAAGATTATAGCTTGGCCCAAGTATTGGTAAGGTAATCATTCTGATTATCAATTTTTTTTTTTTTTTTTTTTGAAAAGTCTGATAAAAAAACCAGTGGTGTATATATGTCAACACATCACTTTTTAAAATCATGAAATTTTTTACTTAGTCTATGTATACGTGTGGCAATATAATCAATTGTTACCAATGTCTCATGTCACAATATTGTCACATAATCATTACTGGGCCTCGTATTATCAAAGGACCAATTATAAGGAATTTGATTTAGAAAATTCCCACCAACCCTCACATTTAGCATTAGAAAATGCTAATCTTACAGCCCACCTTTTTTTTTTTTTAAAGTTTTTATTATAGTTCTAATTTTTTTTACCACCTGGCATGGTGATTTAAATAAGATATGTTGTTTTGGCATGAACACGTTCAAGTTTTGTTGGAATTTCATTTTTTTTGGCTGATATGGCAACACCATACTAGCCACCATAAAAAAAATATATATATATATGGTAAAATGAGCGATAAGACTAATAGCACTCGCTAACACTTCCTTTGGTATAGATTTCAGATGCCATTTAACTTGAATGATAATGCTTGTAGGTTTTATAACAGACATATGGGATTGAATCCCCCATTGAAAAATTGGATTTTATTCCCACTTATCTCATAATTATAGATTAGTTGTATCCCCAAAAAGGAAGAAGAGACAAAAAGAAAAAGAACAAGAAAAAAAAAGGAAATCTCATGACAATTAAAGAAGCACAACATTCTTTCTCTCCCCCCAAAATCTTTGTCTAATTAAAGTGTCTTATGATAAATCGAGGACCAACTACAATCCCTCTTATGGAATATTCCCTTGTTCCAACTGTTTGTTGGCAGTTATGGAACCAAAGAGACCAGAAGATTTCCTAAAGCAAATACCCTAACCCATACTTGTCTGTGCTCCTCTATGATCTCCAAAGCTCTCGAGTTCTTTGCCATGGAGGGCCCCTCATGGTCTAGCATTCTTAGGGAATCCTGAACCCCACCAGCACCTTACAGGAGACTTTTGTCGTTTTCACTCCTCCTCCTTGGTATATTGGGATTTGCTTGTGGCTTTCGGTCTGCTTCGTTGTTCTGTACCTTTTATTCCATTGTACCCGAAAAAGAAAAAGCAAAAGAAAAGAAAAGAAGGTTGGCTTTGAACTTTGATAGAGATTGCTACCACATCATGGACCGTCTGGCCCAAGTGATCTCCGGGGTACCCATAGTTGTATTTGAATTTCTTGTCCAGCTCCAAAAAACCCAAGACATGGTAGGGCCGTGGCCCTCCTTGATACGCAAATAAAAACGACAAAACAAAAACGAAAAAAAGAAAAGAAAAAAGGCTTGTGGCTACGAGAATCATTAATTCAGATTGCTAAGGCTGCTTAATTTTCCAATTATATATACATATATATAGATGGTTATTTTGTGTGAAAATTTTACAAAGAAACAAATTAAAATAATAACTGGGTAACAATTAAAAGGTCTTACTCGGGTTCAAATTCACGACCGTCAAGTCCAGAACTAGTAGCCTGAGACAGATCTCAGCCCAATCATGATAAGGGCTAGAAGCTGCTCATCATCTGACATATAGCCCAAGTGCTACCTTGATGATCTAAAGGCCAAACTTGGAAAGGTCTTCATGGTAGTCATTGCCCAAAAATTATCACCATATTATTTTGAGTTTAGGTACAAATTACAAACTTATATAACAAAAATTTTGAGGTCTTGCCAATATTATTATTATTATTGGGAAGGATCCATTTACACCTGGTGTAAAATTTTTTATTCTTTTACTTCTTAATATCTTTTATTTGTAGGATTGATATTTTTCAAAACCAATATTTGGATTGAATACTAATCTCATGGAGATTGTGTACGCCAAATTTCATATTGATTAGAGATTTGGAACTATTCCATCTATCAAATAACTTAAATTATTGTTTTATTTGCAAAAAGAAAAGTAAATTTATAAATGAGATGTTTATGAGTATCCAATCAGTGTGAAATTTGGTGTTAATGATTTCCATTAGATAGTATCTAATCCAGTTGGTTTGGAAAAAATTTGATCTTATAAAAAAATATTGAGAGGTGTAAAAATAATAAGTTTTACACTAAGTGTAAACGAATCCCTCCCCTATTATTATTATTATTATTTAGGATGGTATATCTGGGGTACCATTGAAAACAACTTTGTAGAAGAATAAGAACGCTGCCAATTATACTTGAATTTAGAAATGAGGTCAGTTAGGATAATACTTGGCTCCTCATAGTGGAGGAGTAACTACTTCTCCCTCCTACTTATATTATGTCACGTGTTTAATAAACAAATAAGAATTGATTATGTACATGTATCCCTATGTTATGTTATTATAAACATACATTTATGTGTCCATATATATATGTTTATGTGTCTAAATGAATATGATTATGTGTCTATATATTTGTATTCACGTGTCTACGTATTTGTATTTACATATTCATATTTTTAAAATTAACTATTACATGTGGCATAATACGAATGGGAGGGAGGAAGAATTGCTCTTCCACTGTGAGGAGCCAAGTATTGTTTGGTCAATTAATATCAACTTTATAAAAAAAGTCAACTTGAATAAAATTGATAAAGAGGTTTCTCCTCTTGAATTTTATATTGAACCAATGCATACATTACCTATAATGCTCTAGATTTGCTCCAGATTTAATAAATAAAAAATATATATATGAGAACAAAACGTCTAACATGTGCCCTACAATACCCAAGCTAGATTAAACTCTAAGTTCTAGGAATATTGAAGAACATCATCAAGGAAATAAACCAAGAGCAAAGATAATGGGTAGAGTAGATATGCTATGATTGATGACCAAACCGGGAAGGCGGAGCAGAAACTGGCAGAAAGACCCACTATGGCACAAACTATTACAACAACCAATACTTCGGCAGAAAAATCCCATGTCAACCCACGAGCATAAATTAGGGATAAGAGAACACAGAAGCCAAGAATATTGTTCATGAACACTCCACTGTAAATCTGCATCAGTATACAATTCAATATGTCACAACTTTGTAACCCCTAATGAGAGATTGTATCATAGTTTATTGTTTACATAATTAATTAACAACTACTTTTTATCCATATGAGTTTTCCTGTAGCGTCCAAGACGACTATGTTTCCTAATTTCAATTTATTTATTACTTTTCTCATTTAATTAGGGAGTAGTGCAATTGTACCTATCACTTGTACCTATCAATATGTTCTCACTTGACGTGGCAGTCAAAGTGCCGATTTTTAAAACACAAAAATAAATAATAAATCAAATTGTGGGAAATGAAAATTTTCAGGAATTAGGATTTTGACAAAATCCTACATGTCATGCCACGTTAGTCTACATCAACTACCATATTGAATGGGGATGGACCGATGGGGGTATTTCGATGGGTCTACCAGAATTTTCCTTAATTCAGGTCCATGCATATTTTTACGTTTAGCCAAACTGTTTATGTTATTAGTGTATCTATTTTGTTTAGCCCAGTTGAGTCCCAGTGAAACTAACAAGAGATTTAACCGAAAAAAACAACAGAGAGACAAACCTCGGAAAATGTCAAAGAAGTAGTTCTTGATTTCTTACGACGAGCAGCTTTGATTGCTGAAGTTGCTGCTCTAGCGGTGGTAGCCAATGGGACTAATATAAAAGAGATGAAGAAAGATGGTATACTTGCAGCTTTGGAGAAGTTTTGAACACTCTCTATAAGTGGCTCTGCTAGAATTGCTAATGTAACAATTCCAACAACCAAAAACATTATAGCCTTTAACCATGCCCACGGAGACTTCTCATTGACAACCCCTTTTCTCTTGTCATCATCCACCAACATGTCGGTTTCTTCCCATGTTTTCTGCAGTTTCATGACTTTGAAGATTTCATCACATGCAGTTTTAGTCCTAAATTTCAAAGAAAGTGCACCATTGTTTTACTTACTTGATAGACATCATCTTGATAAGTCGGTGTGTGAGGATCTTGATTGTTCAGTGGATTAAGCCATTTTGCAAACCCGGCGACAAATTCCTCCTCACTAATTAGATGGTCTCCACTTGTGTCAAATTCTTCCATCATTTTTGAAACTGCTTCGTCTGCGTCTAGAGGTATATTTCCAAAATTGAGATCCATGATAAGCTGTTTTAATTCGGGTTGTGATATACAATTATCTCCATCAAGATCAATTTTTTCAAACAACCTAAAATTCAAGGATTCATGTATGTCAGAAACCTAATGCAAAAACCCAATATAAAAAAGAGTGATTGATATATTGTAACCAAATGTGGCCTAACCCTCTTATATTAGGTGTATTGGGAGTGCCATCTTCTGCGACAAGGCTCCCTAGCGCATGGCTTTGAACATGTCTTACAATTCCTGATATTAGCTCTTTCCTCATTTCATGTTCTCGCCTTCTGTTTTGAATCCAAGGTTGAAAAACCTGCAGAGTTACATAAAGAAACATTAGTGCACATGTATGAAAGAATAAAATTAATTAAGGGAATAAATATTAAAAATGAATATCCTAATTCACTATAAGTTGGTTCACATAAAATATATAATGGGCATTCAATCGTTGTTGACTTTTTCACACTTGGAATGTGAAATTGTATTGTAATTAGTCTTATGGGGGTTGTTTTAATAAAAATATTGGCAGCTGAGGATGAGTACGAGCGCTTTTAATTTTATCACTATTTTTTTGAGTTTCTTGCCGAAAATAAGACAAATTAGTTTTTTATTTATTTTTTTTAAAAAAAACACAATTTAAAATACTATATAGCATTAAGAGAGTAGACCCAACTTAATCCAATTTTCAAGATTCCCAAGCATGCACTATGGATTCCATGCCATATATAAGGTGATCGAATATTACCTCATATAAAGACTTCAACGAATTCTTAGAGTAATATTCCTTATTGATGGTTTGCTTTGTCTCATCAAGCCATCTCGTTAATCCATCCACAAATTCTTCCTTAGTTATTTTCCGGTCACCATCCATGTCAAATTGTTTTAGCACTTCCGCCATTGCTTTATCCTTATCGGCATCTGATTTTCTAAATTTGATTTGGAGGAGGAGTTCTTTTAGTTCAGAAGGCGAAATAAAATCATCGCCATCTCGATCTATTTCCTCAAATAACCTGCAATTAATTTATTGATTAAGCAAGACACTTTTATACAAACAGTTGCACATAAAAAGTACTCGTCAAATTGAAATTTTACGAAAACCAACCTTCTTATACCAAGCACGTTTGGTGCCCCATCATCGGTCAGGATTCTTGCGAGTGCATGATTTTGCACATGTTGTAAAATTTTTAATATTAGGTGCTCATGTTTCACATATTCTAATCTTCTCTTTTGAATCCACGGCTGAAAGGTCTGCACATTTTGTCGAAGAAAAAAAATAAATCATAATTAGAAAAAAAAAAAAATTTAAATAGAAAATCCCTGCAGCATGCAAAAATATATTATAGGAGGGTGCGTGGTTGATAAGAAGTACTCCAATTAGTTCAACGTACTGCCATTTTATGTATAAGAAGTACGGTACTAAATTTTTTAGCTCAAATCTCCAACCCAAATGATGTGTCAATCACCACATCAGATTGTTCTGGACAAGTATTTTATTAGCGAAATTTTTATGTGATTTGCCCATTCATCACGTCATTTGGTTAAAAAATTTGAACTTTGTAGCATTACTCTTTGGTGTACGTCTTGTATTTAATTGAGTGTCGCATCTACTTGAATGTTTGATTTTACGTATGGTTTTCGTATCATGTATTTAAGAATTGTGTAAGTACACTTGTGAAAGAAATTTGCTATTGAAAAGAGAGTGAGGAAGATGATACCTGATAGAAGAAATACAAAAGTAGGAATACAACAGAAACAGAAAGAGCAACCAAGGTCACAATGTTCTCTACAGTAGATGATGGGAAGATTTTAGGGATTTGGATGATAATAAATGGTATCACTGAGAGAACCATGATCCTCGCAGTGTAGCTGGTCTCTAAATCCATAGTGATACCGGAACCTGTAAATCAAAATTTTAAAAAAGAAAAAGAAAAAGGGAAAAAGGTTATTATATTAGCAGTGAGGCCAAATTAGTTGTTTGATAATTACTCCGTATTTGGTAAACAGCAAGAAAGGGCTTCTATGCTTTGTTTTGTTTTCTTCTTAATGCTCAATTTTAGCATGCATTAATTATTTTAGCTAATATTGTTGTCATTATTTTTCTAGACAAATTTAGGGGATTACAATTATAAGGAGGATAAGCAGTACCCATAGTGACATTCACCCTCAGGGATTGGGATCCTCTCCAAGTAATTAAGCGCTTATCATGTTGTCATGTTGCCAATCACATTGCATCTTATCATGAAATCAAAGGCCGAGCTTGTGTTTTAGGAAAAAAATACACCATCTTCTTTGGTCTGTTTTTCACTTTACGTTCTTGATTATAGTTTCTTTTTCTTTCTTTTTTTTTTTTTTAGCCCTCTTATATTTTCACCAGGTGGCATTACATTGCCCTCTTCTGTTCAAAGAGGATGACTAAAATCAACGGCAAATAACCTATCTACATGAAATTAAAGGGTATTAAGTGTAATTTTAAAAGTATATATGGGGTAAATTGAAAACTGGCAAAATTTGAAGGGAGGTAAAATATATACTCCGTATAAGCTTAATTACCAGATCATCATATATATCTATATATATATATATGTGTGTGTGTGTGTGTGTCTTTTAATTGTATCCGCTGGAAGATTTCGGACCTCACAAGTCACCATATACCATTCCGGCATTTTGTAGTAATGTCATTTTTATAGGATTAGGTGATTTGATGCTTGATGTTCTAATATGTATAAAGACCATGCTAGGCATCTGAATTGGGGCTGCATGTCCAGCTTCACTCTATGCACGAAGCAAAATGAATATATATATATATATAGAAAGAGAGAGAATGATAATTAGGTGTACTAATATAACTTACATCAACACTTGTATTGGGGGTTGTACCTTATGCGTTAATAGCTTAAGAGATACATAGGGTCAATGCACCCTCCAATGTATAGTGTTGATATAAGTAATATCATGCTGACCTGATTAAGACTTTATAAGGATTGTTCAAGTGCGAGATATCCAAACTATTCCGTACGATCATGGTCGTACATGCGTGGGTAATCATGTATATATCGCTCACGGATGACTGTGATTGTAAGGATATTATATATACACACATGTATGTATGTATGTATGTATGGTTGAAAATGGAATTTTAGATTAGTGATCCAAAAAATGCTTAAAGTGGAAGGAAAGAGAGAATACCAGTCAATGGGGAGAATAGTCTTTCACACGTTTCTTTTCTGGTATCTGAGCCATCAGAAAGGTCGGACTCCGAAGTATCGGACAAGTTTTGACTACCAACAATAACACAAGTTCCCCAAAGCACTGTTAGGAGCAAAATGGTGGATCCAGCCAGCAACCCAACTCCAGTGAAGACATACTCTTCAGCAACCTCTTTAGTATTTAGCAGCCCAGATGCTGAAAGCAGTCATTAGAAAAATGTCACATGTAATTTCTTCACGCAATTAAAGCATATTTTATAGGGCAAATACCTTATCACCTTATGGGATAATCATGGCCATCAAATCAATTGATTTTTTTTTTTTTTTTTGGACAAATTTTGCCCAGTGATGCTAGGTTACGTGTAGCCATCCAAATTTTGACAGTTTCAAGCAATACATTTGACTAATAACAATGTTTATTATTGTCAATATGTTATTAATTACTTCTATTTGAAGTTAGTCCTAGCCCTACTTTAGATTATTTAGCAACTAGCTAGGCACCAAATCAACCTAAGACCATCATTTTTTTTTTTTTTTTTTTTTTTTTTATAAAATTTGCGTCATATGGGCAAGTAGTGCAATAATATAGTATTAAAAAATTAATAATGATAGTAATAAGTTAATATCAGTACTTAAAATAATAATTGAGGTAATATATATTATGTGGGGATTTTATAGGCAAGTGCTGGATATGCATCGTTGGACCCCTCGTTTTTTTTTTCTTCCTGGATTAGTGTCATGTGACTTTCGGCCCCAGCCACGTATATATGGGGCCTGTACGGTAGATCCACGCGCCAAAGTCAAGCCCAAACAGAGAATCACACCGCTGTCTTGAACATGTATGTTTGTAAATAATTGTTGCTCCAATAATATTTATTATGATAACACCACAATAGGATGCAATTTAAATCAACAGAAAGCTTCCCACTTCGTCTTTCTCTATTCATTTATTTAAAATATTTATTTAATTTTATAAAATGTTAGAAATTCTGGCTGATGTAGGCTAATTAATTCATCTCAACGTGTCAATTCATTTATAATAATACATAATATTTTCAAAATGATAGAGAATTTATTCAAACAAAAAATTAATATTTCAAAAAAAAAAAAAAAAGGTCAAAAACATAAACTGGATTTTCTGGATCTTGCAACTCTGTTTGCCAAACTTTTCCAGATGCATAAGGTATTTATTCAATGTATGGTTTTGCACCATATTTAAAACAAACAAAGACAGGCGAAATTGAACTAAAATATTAAAGTTTTAATTGAGAGAGATTAATTTGTGCCTGTTTTGGGTGTGAAAAAAATATGTACAAAAAAGGGTAGCTTAATTACCAAGAAGTATGAAGGACTCTGGAAGGGCGCCAAGGACTTGGAATGCACTAGCACCAAAGACACCAGGGCCAAGAATCTTGAAAATCATCTCTCCGCCGGCGGCAACGTAGGATTCTCCATGGAACAATAGGTATTCATATACCACAATTAGGAAAAGATGGCCTAGAGCACTGTTGGAGCATGGCAAAAAGCCGTATAGTTGCTCGCACTCCTCAGAAGAGTACTCCATTCCTCTGAGGAGTAGAAAGGAAGGTTGGTTGTGTTGGACATGATCAACACCATTGGACACCATTTCAGAGGAGCTATAGCTTAAAGATCGCCCTTTAACCTCGACGATTACCATGAGAAGAAGTAGAAGAAGAAGAAGAAGAAGAAGAGTGCAATATCCAATTCTCGAGATTTTCCTCATTTTTCCTTGTGCAAAGCTGAAGAAGAGAATGGTCAGGGAGAAAAAAAAAATGAAGACCAAGAACTAGATGGAGGATGACTTTCGAAACTTGAGAGTTTATTAGACGTTGCAGGCAATGCTAAATAATTGAAAATTATACCATATTGACTTGAAATTCATAAAGGCAAGGTTTTACTTTTCTTTTTAAATGGATTTGGTAATCTGGTGGTTGTGATTTTTTGTCCCTTTTTTTTTACGTACAAATTACTTGGCTGCACTTTGTGAAAAATATTGATGAGGCTAGGTCTATATTTCATTTGATTTAGATTTAGGCTAGCATAAGGTTCCTTGATGGCTACTTTATGGCGGTGTTTTAGTCTTTCAAACAATTGACCCAGCTGTCCAGATAGCACGTTTGTGATGCTCATGTGGTTTGCTCATCTCCTATTCCCTTATTTTAATTTATTTTATTTTGAAAACAAGTTGCCACCTACTTGCCTAGCTTGTTGATTTAATGAATTAGATTTCCTTTTCTCCTCCTTTTTTTTTTTTTTTATTAAAAAAAAAATTTTAAATAAAAATTTGGATACAAGGATGAGCTAAATACCCTTAACCTTTCCTCCATGACTTTGAAATCAATTAATGCCTAATACTGCCAACCAAAGTCGGACATAGGGGCATACACACAACTCACACACCAATAAGTCGGAGGATTTTCTTCTTTTTCATAGGCATCTTTAGTTACTGAATCACGTAAATCCGATATTCTTTGCCTATTTAATGATTAAGAAAGATTTATTGTAGGTGTGCTTATATCAGTAGATAATATATATCAGTAGCCGCCAAGCAGGTGAGGAAATCATTTTTCTTCAGAAAATCTTACCGGCTGCTTGAATGTTTCAGGAGGTTGCGTAATTAAACAATCTCAATACTTCACGGATCTTGTGACCCATAATTGAAGGTTTCTCAATGAGCACAACCCTACTAGCAAATGTTTGGGAAGCCCAATCACAAAAAGCAATATTCTCAGGCTTCTAGGCTCAAAAACAGGATTGGACTTGGAACTTTTTTCCGCCCTTTCTTTTGGTTCAGGGATTGGAGTGATAAAATGATTGAATGACTCAAAATGCAATGGAGTATGGCATGCTTTAAAGAAGCAAAGCATTATGCAAAAACAAGCACAATCCTTCTCTTCCTTCTTCTCTCTGGCCCGTCCTCTTCTCACCTCAAGCCATGGCATCATAAAACCATTCATGATCAGCTAATACCAGCAACACCATCACACAAGATCCATCCTAAACATTTACATATTTTTTCCTCATTATACAGAGTCTCCTTTTTCACCATGAAATGAGTAATTCATCTTTTAATTTTCTGGGGCCTTTGTGGGGATTGTTCTTCTTTCGGTTGGTTTCCTCTGTTCCTCCTTCTCCATTGGTAATGACAATTGGGTTTGGGGGGCTCATGGTTACCATAGAAGAAGATGTTTCTGATTTAACCCCATGATTTTCAGAACATACAAGCACTTTGATTGTCATTGCATTGGCACCACAACATTTCATATAATTCAAACGACCAAGACTATTTTTTTTTATATCAACTTACTTTATGCTGCTCCCTTTTTTCCCTCTGTTTGTTGGGACTAAAACTTGTTGTATACTCGTCAAATTGAATATGTCTATGCACATTGGGGATGGAAGACCTCCAATGCAGAAGTTGTAATACAAAAAATAGTTGTGCAGCCATATGAGCACGCATAATTTTTGATAATGGAAGCAAGATGTAGGATGATAGTAAGCGTTGAAACAGAGAGATCGGATGGAGTTCACTATTCCTCAAGGCTTTCACATTTTCACAACGGCCACGTGGGTTCTAACTTCTAAGAGATGCTTCACAATTGCCATATGGGGTTCATATGTTTTTCATAGTATCTCAGACCAAGTTGATTGCCACTCTCTGTCATGTATGATTCCGGTTTTAGAGGATAAGATCACGTCTTCAAATTCTATGAGAGTGACAGTGAAATCATCTCATTTCCATGGGACTTCTAATTAGTGTGCCTATTTTCATGGGATGATAAGTGTGCGTGAATGCGCGCGCGTGTTACGCATGCCTCGTGGACGGATATTTCAGATATCTTGCACATGATCAAAGCTAAATATAAGGAATTGTATTTTCCCTTATTTGGTTGCAATGAAAAATTGAAAGAAGAAGCAAAATGAAATAAAAATAAAATAAATAAATGAAATAATTTTGATTTGATATAATTTTATCTTCTTTTTTTTTTTTCACTTTTTTTTCTACTCAGACTCATTATTTTTTTTTTTTTATTTTCTAATTTGGTAGAATCCAAAAATCAAATAAAGGGTTAAAAATACTGATTTCTAAGAAGTAGTTACATCGTGGAAATTGATGGATCTATCAGTAATTGGAGGACCGATTAATCTATCACTTGACTAGAATTAAATATTGATGACTTTGACGGGTGGTAAAGCTAAAAAAGATTCAACCTTTTAGCGAGTTCAAAACTTGTTTTCAAATTTATTTTACTCGAAAGATAAATTTGGTCAACTGTTAATTTTGGTTAGACGGGCATTTTTGGTTAGTCTTGCAAAAATAAGAATTTCGGTCCAAAAAATTAATTTGAAATTTGCAAACTGGGGAGATCAACCTTTGGGATTGTGAAACAAACTGTAGCCTCTAGTAGCCGTGGATGGGATGCCACGTGGATTGGGGTTATTTAATGGCTGAGATGAATGGGGAGCATTTGGGGGGTTAAAGGTTAACGTCGTTTGCTGTCTATCCATACATAGAAAACAACAAAACGCTGGGTTAGAGCCAAAACAAAAAGAAAATGGGTTTGCTGCCATTTCAAAATCGAAATCCATCCCAAATTCTCCTCTCTCTCTTTCTCCTCTTCCCTTCTCTATCCTCTCCGCCCCCCGTCGAACTCTCCTTGCTCCTCTCCGACGACATGGTGCGTTTTGTATTCAATTTCGGGGGCAAAACCATCCGCTGCCGCTGCTGCAACATCCACCGCCGCTACCACTGCTACTCCATGCTTCCCCCTTCTGCCCTTACTCCTTCCTCGGCGGGAACCAGGTATGTTCTGTATTTTTTTTTTGTGTAAACTAGGTTTTGGGGCGCACTCCGTCGACTGCTGTCCTTCAACCTCCTGTCGACCTCCATTGATCTCCTCCACTGATCTGGTTCCTTCTTGCTTCCATACCCATGAAAACCAGGTATGTCTTCAACTGATTTTTTATTTTTATTTTTTGTAACCCTAACCCAAAAAATCTTATACCTAGGTTGAAATCAAGTCGCGAATTGGGGAGCACTCCATTGACGGCGTTCCTTCCACCTCTCGTCAACCTCCATTAACCCCATTCCTTTTTGCTTCTATACCCCAAAACCTAGGTATGTGTTCAAACTTTTTTTTTTTTTTTTTTTTTGGTAACCCTAACCACAAAAATCTTTTATTCTTCTTTGATTTCTTTGTGGTTTGATTGCTATCTGATGATATACGATTATTATTATTATTATTATTATTTTGTGTATTATGCTGCTGCTATTAAGGGTTAGAGATTTTTATTTTTATGGGGAAATTAGCAATAACCCCTATTAGGGGATTGCTTTTAACAAAAAACCCACCATAAAAATTTTTAACTCTAAGACCCCTTTTTTTAAAGATTCTTTAATCAAAAGGAAATATTTTTTGAAAAATACCCATTTTAACCTTTTAATTTTACAAACCCAATCGTGGGTTTTACATTTACAAACCGATTTGAGAGAAAGAGAGAGAGAGAGAGGAGCGGCACATCCGACCAGTAGATCGGACTGGTTGTTTGATGGCAGTCGTCTCGGTGGTCGAGGCTCAACGGTGATCGTCTCCGATGGTTGAGGCTCGATGGTCGAAGCACAACCGAGATCTGGTAGGGAGGAATCAACGGCGGAAAGGAAAGGATCAAGCTCCGACCACCAGATCTGGTTGTTTGATGGTGATCATCTCCGGTAGTCGAAGGCCGATGGCAAGCGTGCCTCAATTGCATGAGACTTGATGGTCGAGGCTCAACGGTGATCTGGTAGTGAGAGAATCAATGCTGGCTGATGTGGAGAGGCGACGGGGATGTGGCGGGGCTGGTGGTGAGTCGCTGATGACGTTGTCGGCGGCAACCGGAAAAACCAGGGTTGGTTTTTTTTTTTTTTGGCTTGACGATGGGTTTGAAGGGGAAAGGGTTGTGATTTTGATTTGGGTTTTTAATTTGTTGTATGATGATGGAGATACTACGGTGAGAATGGTGTGGGTTTGCTAGAGTTTGATGATGGTGGTTATCAACAGGTTTGGGGTTTTATGTCAGGGGCTCATAGTGGTTGGTTTGGTGTGGTAAAGGGACGGTGGTGGATTGAGGGTTGTAATGTTATTATGTGGTATATCATTTTATCAAAGCACACAACAGTAAACTGTTATTATTGTATGTGTAATTTTTTCAAATCACATAATAGTAAACTGTTACTATTGTATGTGTAATTTTTTCAAACCACACAACAGTAAACTCTTACTATTGTCTGTGCAAATTTTTTAAAGTATACAACAGTAGACTGTTGCTTTTTGTCTATGTAAATTTTTCAAAGCACACAAGAGTAAACTGTTACTATTGTTTGTGTAAATTTTACAAAGCACACACCAGTAAACTATTCACCTTTACCATGGTTGTCAATGGCGGGATGGAGAAGGTAGATCGAGCAGAAGGAGAAAGGAGAAGATGATTTGTTGCAAATCTGGAAACTAAATCTGGTGATAGCATAATAAAAGGTAGATTAAGACCCTTTCTTCTCTTCTCCTAGCCTGTTGTTGCAAATCTGAAACCAACAAGTATTGTGGTGATTCGGATAGCCACTTCATAGTTGCCGGAATTAATTTGTAGCTTGATCAGCGGTGGCTAAAAGTGGGAGGCAATGGAACCACGGAAGAAAGGGAGAGAATATGGGGAAGTGGGTAAAAAATGGCACGGTTATTTGATTTAAATTGTAAAACAGGGGTATTTTTGTCACTATGGGGTCAAAAAGGGTTTTTACAAAATTGTTTTTTATTTAAGGCCTATTGTAAAAGTACTCTTATACTTAGGGGCTATGGCCAAAAATCCCTATTTTTATTTTTTGTTTTTGGGTTTGTTGATGAGTAAAAAATTAATATAACACAATGTAGATATTCTTATTGTTGATTTTTTGTTTCTTGTACTCTAACCAACGAATTAACAACATTAAAAAAAATAATAATAAATAATTAAAAAAAAAAAAGAGTCAATTCTTGATTGGTGAAGTTAGCTTGCTATTAGGGAATTTTTTGTTAAAAAATCTATTGGTTTTTTTTTTTTTTTTTTAAATGCATTACATGTTCAAAAATTTGTGTGTATGTGTGTATTGCTGTTGCTAGTAGTGCTAGCTTTATGGGTTAGGGATTCCTTGTAATTTACCTTTAATTTTCTTACGGATGTGGAGAAAAATAGATTGACTACTACAATTGATAGAAAAAACTATAGGAATTTTAGTCATCATTTTGCTTTTTATTTGCTCTTATTATTGTTATTATTTGCTATTATTATAGCATTTTCCTTCTTTTTTTTTTTTTCTTGTATGCTTGTATCTTAGGTTAATATATTCATTTAATATAATTTATGATGTTAACTTATTCCTTTTGACAGGATTGGAGGGAGAAAGGCTATGTTTTACTTGTAAGGAGAAATGCCTATTGTTGTTGAGTTAAATGCTATCAAGGCTATTGTTGGGGTTGTTTGATGCATTTCTTGCTTTTAAAATGCATTTTTTGTCGGTTGTGCTTAGAGTTGCATTGTAGCTACTTTAAATTAGAGCAGGTCATGTAATTTTAGAAGAAGTATGGTAGATTATTTATTTGTAGCAAAACATGGCTGAAATGGTATATAATTTGATAGTGTTATTTAAGAGCCTTTTTTGGCATCCTGTTATGTTTTGGTATTATGGCTTTTGTGGCTGCAATGCTCTTGTTTTAGGGCTTTCTTATAGTTTTCAAACTTGATCCAGTTGGTTTTTTTTTTTTTTTTAATGAAAAACTTGAGCTTGTTGGTTACCATTATTATGGTTATAATGAGTAGGTTACCTAATTATTCATGCACAGGTACCCACAAAATAGGGGATTATGTAGCGCCAGGCATATGTTGGTTACCCAAAGGAAACATATTAATTTATGTAGCCAATCATTTGCCTTCTTATATGAGGTCATATAACAAGCCTTTTAATGCTATGCAGACACTATTTTTGTTTGTGATTTATTAGGTCCTACACTTGTTTAAACCATGTTAACTGCTCATCGAATAAAAGAGTTATTTACGTAGTCTAACCATCCATTTGTTGGGACAAAGCAATGTTTTCCTTATTTTAACTCCAGACCACAAAATTGTTACACACTGAAATGGAGTTCTAGACATGCTCCAACTCAATTAGTTCATATAAATAAAACTTGCTCATTTCATTTTACAAACAAATCTTGCTTAATTACTTCATATAAACAAATCTTGCCCAATTACTTCATATAAACAATTCTTGCCCAATCTTTTCAACTAAATCAATGTATACATTTAACAATTAAAAACCAACATAAAGTCACAAAGAAAAAAAAAATACATCAATAAGTTAAAAACAATGCCCTATTATTATTATTATTATTATTATTACTACTATTTACAAAAAGACAAAACCCATTTACATGAGACATATACAAACACTAGCCAAAGCCCCAACTAGGACTTACGAGAATCTAAAAAAATAAAGAAAGAGGGACGTGTCTCATTACAATGACAAATAATAATGCCGTATTACATTTTACAACAATGGTTAAAGCCAACACAAGGGCACTAACAAGCAAAGTCAAAACTTTGATATTTGCTTAATAACAATGAGGCCTTCTTTTATCCTTGCCAAATCACTGTTCTAATGTTCATTTTGAGCTGCTCCACCTCTAGCTTCAAGTTCAACCAATTATAGTTCTTCTAAAAAGTCTTTAATCCATTGCAAAAAAACCCAATTCTTCCAAATAATCTTTAATCAATTGCACAAAACCCATATATTAACCTAAGATACAAGCATACAAGGAAAAAAAAAAAGAAAAAAAAAAAAGCAAAATAATGACTAAAATTCCTTTAGGTTTTTCGATCAATTGCAGTAGTCAATCTATTTTTCTCTACATCCATAAGAAAATTAAAAGTAAATTACAAGGAATCCCTAACCCATAAACCCAGTACTACCAGCAATAGCAACACACACACACAAATTTTTGAACATGTAATGCATTTTTCAAAAAAAAAAAAAAAAAAAACCCAACAGATTTTTTAACAAAAAAATTCCCTAACAGCAAGCTAACTTCACCAATCAAGAATTGACTTTTCTTTTATTTTTTTTCCTCTTTTTTTGGTAATGCTATTAACTTGTCTTTGGTTCAGTTATTCAACATTGGACCAATGATGTAGAATACCACTCCCATAGCCTACAAGTTCAATGAATCCATTGTGGATTTGCCAGGTAATCATAAGATGATATGAGTTTCATGTAATTAAGAAGGAATACGAGTAGTACTCACTATCATGTTGATTTAAATCCAAATCTGACTAGCACTTATAAAATGCAATATTTAGATGCTTATAGATATAATTAGATAATCCATTTATCAAATTTTATCAAATGGAGAAAACCACCATCTAAATAAGATAAAAAAATGGTCAATGGAAACCAGTTCTTAATGTGTTTCAGAAACTATCCCACAACTCAAGGCGCGAATAGTTATGCACAATCCTAACTTGCAAACAGACACAATACCCTCATGTATCCTGGAGCTCAAAGCCCAGAATCAAGCCAAAAGCCAAATCATACTTCATACATGCCCAAATTTCTTGATCTCCCTTGATAGGGCTATGGTCCTACAAAGTTTAGATTGCCCATATTTGATAGGTTTTGGAATCACCATTAAACCACAACATACAATTTACCACACACCTACGCCTAACACAGCCAAGTCATTATAGTCAAAACCCGATTTGAGATTGATAATTATACATTAGCAGCACAATCCTAATTATATGAACATAGTGAAAGCTCAAATGTGACATAGGGTATCATAGATGCAGACCTGTTCCTCATATGCCATTGAAGCTAAGGCAATCTCGATTAAAAAAGATTTAAAATTTTCCTAATTGATATTTTCTATAATTATAGCAATCAAGAGGATAAACTTAGCAGTAGCTTCCAATACTTATTTGACTCCAAATAAATCAATAATTCATTTTAAATGAGTTCAGTACCAAAGTTCCAATATGACTAAATAAATTTCAATATTTTGTGAAACATTTCAGTTGCCATAAAAAAATTTTCAAATCCAATGACACTGAGAATCCCAGATCTAGGATTTAAATTTTCAAATCCAATTTTTCAACTTTATTTTCATCATCCATATATTACTCTCTTAATTCTCTAATTTCCCAAATCCAATGACAAAGAGACTTACTACTTGACCAATAATTTGAGGTTAGGGTTAGGGCTACCGAAAAAGAAAAAAAAAAAAAAAAAAAAAAAAAAAAAAAAAAACCCAACCTTACCTCAACACTGGAAGTGAATGGCTTGTCGTCGGGGGAAAAGGAAGGCTGAACACACTACTCGACCAATTGGTTTTATGGCATCATGTTGCCTAACAACAAATGGTACGGTCATGCTAAAACTTTCTTTAGATACCAAAAAACAAAAAAAAAAAAAAAAAAGGAACAAAGTCGGGGTACTTCAACACTAGAAGTGAATGGCTTGCCGTTGGGGGAAAGGGAAGGCTGAACACAAACGAAGTCGGGGGACCTCACCACTGGAAGGGGGGAAGGAGCTCGTCATCGATGAAAGGGACGGAGCTCCTCGCCGGGTCAAATCTGGTCCATGCCATGTCGCGTGGATAGGGGAGTCACCGACACTGGGCAATTGCTTGTGGTGCTGCTGCTGGTTCCATATATGGGGGTCAGATCTGGTTCGTGTCGTGTCGCCAGAGATGAGCGGGGATAGTCCGACGAGGGGGCGAAGAGGAGAGAGAGTGGAAGAGGAAAGAAAGAGGAGAGTTTGGGATGGATTTCAATTTTGAAATGGCTAGATCCATTTTCGTTTTGTTTTGGCTCTAACCCAAAACAACAAAACGCTGCGTTTTTATCCATTTCCATCCAAATTTACAAATTAAACAGCATTAAGCCTTAAACCCAAAGATTGCCAACCTTCATCTCAGCCGTTCACTAAAGCCTCAGCCATGTGGCAGCCCATCAACGGCTACTGGAGGTTGTAGTTGGTTTCACAAACTGCAAATCCCAATCCCAAGCGGTGACGCAAGTTACTGTTAGAATTTGTCTTTAATTCTCTTTTAACCCATTTTGTTAAGTTGGGTCTTTTTTGACCCAACCCGACCCGCTCACTTATGTTATAACCCACTTTATATAAGGGGTTGTTTTTAGGGTTTCATCCTTATGCAAGGAGAGCCACTTGGGAGCCGTCATTGGGTGTAAAGGGGATCCAGGGATTTTGTGAGTATTCTTACTCTTGTATTCTCTTGAACACATAGTGGATTGATCATCGCCGCCCGTGGACGTAGGCATCTTGCCGAACCACGTAAATCTTGTGTCTCCTTTTCTTTGTGTGTTTGTTTATTTTTTGTGGTTGGATTGATTCACTTGTTTTGTTTGATTAATCACTTCCACCACGCTAGAAATTGTTTGTTTATCGCGCTTCCGCACAACAAACTGGTATCAGAGCTTAGGTTTCGGCCTAGGAGTTGGATCTATTGATCGTTCGTATTTGGGTGTGGATCTGATTAATGGCGGAATCAAGTTCAGAAGTTTCGTCACAGAAAAATTCGTCTACAAGCACTTCATCAACGGTTAGAACTATGGTTTCGAATGCAAAATTCGAAGTTGAAAAATTTGATGGAACAAATAACTTCGGCATGTGGCAATGCGAAGTTTTGGATGTTCTGACTCAACAAGAGTTAGATATCGCTTTGGATGATAAACCCACTGATTTGGATGAGAAGGATTGGGTGAAGATCAATCGTCAAGCTTGCGGTACGATTAGGCTTTGTCTTGCTAAGGATCAAAAATACTTTATTATGAGGGAGACTTCGGCTAAGCAATTGTGGAAAAAATTGGAGGACAAATACATGACCAAGAGTATGGAAAATCGGCTCTATTTGAAAAAGAAGCTCTTCCGTTTCAACTACAAGCAAGGTATTTCGATAACTGAGCACTTGAATGGTTTTAATAAAATTCTTGCTGATTTGCAAAATTTAGATGTTGAAATTTCGGATGAAGATAAAGCCTTATCATTATTAAATTCCTTGCCTGATTCATATGATCATTTGACTACTACTTTGTTGTATGGGAAAGATACAATTAAATATGATGATGTGTCTAATGCTTTGATGAATAATGAGTATCGGAAGAAGGACCAACTGGTTCATAGGGATTTACCATCAGAGGCTTTGACAGCAAGGGGTAGGAGTGAGGACAGAAAATTTGGCAGAAGGGGTAAGTCTCGTTCTAAGACGAGAGGCGCATCGTCTGATAGAAAAATTCCTGCAAAGGATGAGTGTGCTTTCTGTCACAACAAAGGGCATTGGAAGAAGGATTGTCCGAAGCTGCAAAATAAAATTGGTAAGGGTTCAAATGCAAATGTAGCACGTGTGGATGTTGGGGATGAAGATTTAGCTTTGACTGTTTCATCATTGGTTGGCCATTCAGATGAGTGGATTTTGGATTCGGGGTGTTCTTATCATATGTGTCCCAACAGGGAATTATTTTCTAGCTTTCAGGAGTTAGATGGTGGAATTGTTTTAATGGGTAATGATAATGCCTGTAAAACAGAAGGGATAGGAAACATTCGTTTGAAGTTGCATGATGGAACAATTAGAGTTTTGACAGATGTTCGGTATGTACCGGATTTGAAGAAAAATCTCATCTCATTGGGAACTTTTGATTCAAAGGGCTACAAAATTACTATGGAAGGTGGAGTCCTCAAAGTGGTACGTGGTGCGCTCGTTGTATTGAAAGGTACTCGAAAGGGTAATTTATATTTTTTGGATGGGAGTACAGTCACAGGGAGAGTCACCGTTTCTGATAGTTCAGAGGGCAGTGGACCTGATACTTCCAGACTTTGGCACATGCGCTTAGGGCATGCTGGTGAGAAGGCTTTGCAAGGATTAATAAAGCAAGGTCTATTGAAGGGCGCCAAGACAGGAAAATTGGGATTTTGTGAGCAGTGTACTTTGGGTAAGCAGACTAGAGTGAAGTTTGACACTGCAGTTCATTACACAAAGGGGACTCTTGATTATGTTCACACAGATGTGTGGGGACCTTCTAAGGTTGCATCTTTGGGAGGTAAGCATTGGTTCGTGTCTTTTGTTGATGATTATTCCAAAAGAGTTTGGGTGTACACTATGCGGCATAAATATGAAGTTCTGGATGTGTTTCTGAATTGGAAGAAAATGATTGAAACTCAAACAGGAAGGAAAATCAAGAGGCTCAGGTCAGACAATGGTGGTGAATACAAGTCGGATCCATTCTTCAAAGTATGCCAAGATGAAGGAATAGTCAGACATTTCACAGTCAGAGATACACCGCAGCAGAATGGGGTGGCAGAATGCATGAATCGTACTTTACTGGAGAAAGTGAGATGTATGTTGCTCGACTCTGGATTGGGCAAAGCGTTTTGGGCTGAAGCTGTGACATATGCATGCCATCTTATCAATAGATTGCCTGCAGCTGCGAATGATGGAAAAACACCTTTAGAGGTATGGTCTGGAAAACCTGCTACAGATTATGATAAATTGCATATATTTGGTTGTCCTGCATATTTTCATGTGAAGGAAACTAAATTGGATCCTAGAGCCAAGAAAGCCATATTTTTGGGCTTTAGCACAGGTGTAAAGGGATATAGACTGTGGTGTCCCGAATTGAAGAAACTCGTTTTGAGCAGGGATGTTACTTTTGATGAGTCTGGGATGTTGAATCAGCAGAAGCAGAAAAATTCTCAGAAAGAGAATATGAATATGGGTACTTCGCAACAGGTGGAGTTAGAAGCTCCAGTGGTTACAAAGAAGACTGTTCAAACAGTTGATGTTGTTGATCAAATTGATGAGGACTCAGACTCAGATGTAGTGGAGGCACAGGCACAGGAAATTCCACAACAATTAGAATCTATTGCAGTTGGTAGATCGAGAAGAGAAATTCGGAAACCTGCTAGATTTACTGACATGGTGGCCTATGCACTTCCAGTTGTGGATGATGATATTCCATTGACATACAGAGAAGCCTCACAGAATTCAGAAAGTCAACAATGGAAAAAGGCAATGGATGAGGAGATGGAGTCGCTGCATAAGAATCAGACTTGGGAGTTGGTACAGCTTCCAAAAGGAAAGAAGGCAATTGGTTGCAAGTGGGTATATGCCAAGAAGGAAGGTTCTCCAGGGAAAGATAGTGTGAGATTCAAGGCTAGGTTGGTGGCTAAAGGCTACGCGCAAAAAGAAGGGATAGACTACAATGAGGTATTCTCTCCAGTTGTTAAGCATTCTTCTATTCGAATTTTGCTAGCTTTGGTTGCACAGTTTAATCTTGAGTTGGCCCAACTCAATGTCAAAACTGCTTTTTTGCATGGAGATTTGGATGAGGAAATTTATATGACTCAACCAGATGGATTTAAAATTACTGGTAGAGAAAATTGTGTTTGCAAACTGAAAAAGTCGTTGTATGGTTTGAAGCAGTCTCCAAGACAGTGGTACAAGCGATTTGATCGGTTTATGACAGGGCAGAAATATACCAGGAGTCATTTTGATCATTGTGTGTATTTTCGTAAGCTTTGTAATGGTTCTTTTATTTATTTGCTCTTATATGTAGATGATATGCTTATTGCATCTAAGAGCAAGGTGGAGATAGACAGGTTGAAGACTCAGTTGAGTAATGAATTTGAAATGAAGGATCTTGGTGAAGCTAAGAAAATACTTGGTATGGAAATCAAGAGAGATAGAGTGAAGGGCACAGTTTGTTTATCACAAGCACAGTATTTGAAAAAAATTTTGCAGAGATTTGATATAGATGGAAAAACAAAATCAGTTAGTACACCTTTGGCCCCTCATTTTAAACTTTCTGCTTTGATGTCTCCGCACACAGATGATGAGCGTAAGTATATGGCTCAAATTCCATATGCAAATGCAGTTGGTGCTTTGATGTATGCTATGGTGTGCACGAGACCTGATATTTCACACGCTGTCAGTATGGTTAGCCGGTATATGCATGATCCGGGAAAAGGGCATTGGCAGGCCGTGAAGTGGATTTTGCGATACATCCAGGGTACAGTGGATGTTGGTTTAATGTTTGAGAGGGATGACAGACTTGGTCAGCATGTTGTTGGTTATGTGGATTCAGATTATGCTGGTGATCTAGATAAACGTCGGTCTACTACAGGGTATGTGTTTACTCTTGCAAAGGGACCGGTGAGTTGGAGGTCTACATTGCAGTCAACAGTTGCTTTGTCTACTACAGAGGCAGAGTACATGGCGGTGACAGAGGCCATTAAAGAGGCCATTTGGCTATATGGGTTGGTTGAGGACTTGGGGATTGTTCAGAAGCATGTTGAGGTCTACTGCGACAGTCAAAGTGCAATTTGTTTAGCAAAGAACCAAGTTCATCATGCTCGGACAAAACATATTGATGTCCGTTTCCATTTTGTTCGTGAAGTTGTGAACGAGGGGGACATTCTCCTTCAGAAGATTGGGACTGCAGATAACCCTGCAGATATGTTAACTAAAGTGGTGACTGGGGTCAAGTTTAAACACTGTTTGGACTTGATCAACATCTCTCACGTTTGAGCACCTACGGGTGTATGGCGCCTAAGGGCGCATTTGGAGGTTGTGATGATTTGTTTGCTTTGTTTGGATGGTTTGGTTGAATTCAAGCCAAGGTGGAGATTTGTTAGAATTTGTCTTTAATTCTCTTTTAACCCATTTTGTTAAGTTGGGTCTTTTTTGACCCAACCCGACCCGCTCACTTATGTTATAACCCACTTTATATAAGGGGTTGTTTTTAGGGTTTCATCCTTATGCAAGGAGAGCCACTTGGGAGCCGTCATTGGGTGTAAAGGGGATCCAGGGATTTTGTGAGTATTCTTACTCTTGTATTCTCTTGAACACATAGTGGATTGATCATCGCCGCCCGTGGACGTAGGCATCTTGCCGAACCACGTAAATCTTGTGTCTCCTTTTCTTTGTGTGTTTGTTTATTTTTTGTGGTTGGATTGATTCACTTGTTTTGTTTGATTAATCACTTCCACCACGCTAGAAATTGTTTGTTTATCGCGCTTCCGCACAACAGTTACAAACATATCCCAAAAATCAAGGAGAGCAAGGGTTTATTCTCACAAGAATTTTGACAAATTGTGGAAAAATCTCCTAAGAAAGATCACCACATTTTCTATGTCTAACCTAGTTAAGCAATACAAAACTAGGTGTGAATGAGAAGATGTCGATAACTATATATTGAATTATTGATTGTTGGATAAGGAAGATTTTTAGCCCGGATTAATGGTTGTTGTAGCGCTCATAATTGAATATTGGTCAAGAAAGGCTAATCAGATATCCAAATATTTGGTCTGATTTGGGTAAGGTCATCCATTGCTCATTCTATATTGATTTATGCTAAGAATAAACTTAATTGATGGCTGACCTTGATACAAAATGAAAATTTGAGCACAAGACATTCGAAACCATTAATCAATTTGGCCCTTCATCGAAAATGAAAAAAATAATAATAATAATAAATAAAATAAAATAAAATGGAAAAGGGTTAGAGCTACAAGGAAATAGACTTTGCCCTCATTTTAAATATTAAAAAAAAAAAACTAGTAATTGATAGTGTTATAGTACTTTTTTTATTTATTTATTTAAATTTTATAATTTTGAGAGCCCTTCAATGGTGCAAGATTGCTGAATTCCTATGTCATACGGAGTATAGAAGATATGGGCATTAACCAATATGAGTTTGTAAATTTTTGCATGTAAAAAAGTACACATTCACTAATAGCAAAAAAATGAAAAATGAAAAAAAGTACTAATTGATCAAGATTCTCCAAACTGCTTGCTCAAAAGCAGAGAAAACACATACTCAAACGATACGTATCGCTCTTTTTCCATTTTTTATTTGGCCCGAGGTAGACCGCTTTAAACAAGGAATAATTAAATAATCAACCATGCATGGTGAAAGAGCCCAACAAAACTTAATCCATATTGAACCGGAGGATATGTGTCCATGTGCATGCATGTTAAGTTAGACTTACATCAATCGTGTCACAGTTACATATAAATTTTTTATTTTATATTTTATATTTTGCATCTCTGTCTCAAACTTTAAAAAAAAAAAAAAAAAAGCCCCTAAATTAACAACCTTGATAAAGCCATTTCTCCGGCTTAAATTAAATACTTCAAGCTATGGAAATCAACGGTCCCAAAATTTAGTTCTACGCAAGGAATCCATTGTCAAGATTCTAAGTCTAATTTTGTTTGTCGAAATTTTCTCATTTCAAGTAATGACTCCGTCTGAAGACCTGCTCATTAATAGTTTCCAGTTTTCCACAGTGTGAATCAACGCGTAAGCGACCGGAGACATCAACGTTCAAGCCCACAATATATCTCGATGGCCTGGGTCTATATGCACAAGTTGCACTTAAATTTGAATCATTCAGCCCTTTGCTCTTCTCTAAGCAAACTGTCCCATCCAATATGAATAATATGTCTTTAATTTACTGATTTTTTTTTTTTTTTTTTTTGTCTTCAGCCAGGCCAGTCGCATAGAATTTATTTCTAATCCTTTTCGCAAGACTCCAAACAGCTAGATCTTTCAAAGTCTTACGTTTGGACAATGCATGAACATTACGAAGAAATTCCCTCATGGGTCCCTCGGATATTCACAGGAGAAATTAGAATGGGATGCAATTTTTGTCTTGTATAGTACGCGTACGTGGACTTGGTATGCAGTCTAGAAGCAAGAAATGGTATTTACTCCAATCACAGTTGAAAAGAGAATGCACTTCCATGTGGTCCCAACGTTGGAGCTGGCACTGCTTATAAATAATGAGTAATATTGGAACTTAAAGGTATCTCACTTCAATGCAAGTGTGATTAACTCTAGTTACCCATTTTGCACAAGATGATTACGTTTCCTTCTCTTTTCTCTTTCATGGCCTTAGTTTTGTTGTTCACACAGAAGGCGATATCTGATGGAGACGGCGGTGCAATGCAAAAGGACCATATCAAGGGCATCATTGGTGCCATTGTAGACTATAATTCGCGTATTGGTAAAGAAGAGAAAGTAGCGATGGAGTTGGCGAGAGAGGATATCTATGGCTATAATAACCAAAGTTTGGTTTTGCACATAAAAAACTCTCAAAGAGATCCCTTCCAAGCAGCTCTTGCAGGTAAAATTATCAGCTATTCACCCTTCACAAGATTTTAATTATGTGGAAACCTAGCTAGTAAGTTGATCTATTCAATGGTAGTTCTTGATTAAGAAAGCATGTTTAGGCAAAGCTTCAATTATTATACTTAAGCACGTTAATTTAGACACAACCAATGCTAGTAATTAATCTAAGAAAGCAATGAGTGATATTGACTAGCTACCTCTGACTATCCAAAAAATATTAGTGATATATATGATTACGTACTACTTGTATCATGACCGTATTTTTTTGTAGAAATTTTCTGGGAACATTTTTCTTTTCCTCTAAGCAAAATCTGGGGAATAAGAAGCTTAAGTTTCTAACTATATCAATACATTTATATGCAGCCGAAGATCTTATCGATACGCAGCAAGTGGAAGCCATTGTGGGAGCACAGACATGGGAGGAAGCATCATTAGTTGCAGAGATATGTAGCCAAGCTCGTATCCCTATTCTTTCCTTTGCTGATGCAACTCCACAGTGGGCTACTGAACGGTGGCCCTTTCTTTATCAAGCTTCACCAAACCAATATGCACAAATGAAAGCCGTAGCTGCTATCGTACAATCTTGGGAATGGTATCGGGTCAATGTAATATATGAGGACACTGAATCTGGGGCCACAGGAGTTATCCCTCCTCTCTCTGATGCCCTACGAGAAGTAGGGGCAGAAATAAACCAATTGGTAATATGATACCCCAGATAATTATTTTATATTAAGAAGTAATTTGAGATTTTATTAGGAAATGTTAAATTTTGTTATTGGTATAGTATATTGTAAGGTATAATATAAATTAGAAGAAAATTTCATATTTTTGTCAATTTATTTTCTAGTTGATTGATAATTTTGATAGTGGAAATATTTGAAGTTATTTTTATTATTCACGCTTCAAAATTCGGGGCCTGACAGGTAGCCCTTCCACCTTTCACTTCTTCTTCATTGTCCGAAGAGCTAGAGAAGCTTAAAAGAGGGCAATGTAGAGTCTTTGTGGTGCATCTGTCCTTGCCATTAGCCTTGCATCTGTTCAAGCTGGCAAAGGAAATGGAGATGATGAAAGATTATGTATGGATCACAACAGACCCCATCACAAGTCTTGTCCATTCCATCAACGCATCCAGCATTGACTCTATGCAAGGAATTTTAGGAGTCAAAAGTTACTACCCTGAAACCGGAGACCATTTTCATGATTTCTATCACCGATTTCGCCAAAGGTTTAGCTCGGAATATCCCAAAGAGGATAACCATGAGCCAGGGAAATATGCGGTGCAGGCCTACGATGCCATACAAACAATTGCACTAGCAATGGGGGAAAGCAACATGGGGGAAAGCAAGAAGTTGTTACAAATAAATTTGTCAAGTGATTTCCAGGGCTTAAGCACTAAGATCCAATTTACAGACCGCAAATTATCGCCAGCACGTATATTTCAGATCATCAATGTGATGGGAAAGAGCTATAGGGAACTTGGGTTCTGGTCGGAAGGGTTAGGTTTCTCGGAAAGCATTGATAAAAATGCTACTCGCGACAACTCTCCTATGGAAAATTTGGGGCCGATTCTTTGGCCTGGGGGCCCTTCGTATACTCCAAGAGGATGGACTGTTCCAACAAGCGGTGGCCAAGTACTGAAAATCGGCGTGCCCACTGGATCCACATTCAAACAGTTTGTGGACATCGTATATGATGATCACTCTGAAAATAAGACTTCTTTCACTGGGTTTTCAATTGAGGTCTTCAAAGCAACCTTGGAGAACTTGCCATTTCATTTGCCACACAAATTGATTCCTTTCAATGGCACGTACGATCAAATAGTGAAGGAGGTACATTTAAAGGTGAGAGACTTACTTCATTCTTTCATTTAGTTTCCTTCATTTTCAATGTCAAAACACAGATTAGTTTTTTGGGTGACAGATCAGAACGTCAACTCTAACACAACTCAAAATTAATACAAAGGGCAAGCCATTAGAGCCAAACTGATAAAACGGGCCTAGTTTCCCTTACCTTCAATTGGACAAATAGTTTTGGGGCAAAAAAATTGGGCTCTTTAGCATTTTCCATTTTGATATACCTACTCCATAAATCCATAGTTATAGCACCTTTTTCTCACGCAAGCGAACCAGATTGTTGGGGATCTCATGTATATCCCACCACTAAGTTTTCATAGCCAGATCAACCTTGCCCCTTAATATATATATATATATAATCTACTTGATTAGTAACAATTTTAAAATATATATATCGACCAAATAAAAATTAATTGTTCTGTATCAAAAGCCAACAATTTTTCTTTCACTAGACACAAAATTAAGGCTAACCATATTTGAATATTTTGGAATTATCTATGCATGGGATTAGAAATTCGATGCTGTAGTTGGTGATGTAGCAATAGTGGCCAAGCGATTTCGGCATGCCGAATTCACACACCCCTACACCGAAGCTGGTTTGGTGATGATAGTCCCCGTTCGATCGCGAGAAAGCAACAAGGCATGGCTTTTCATGAAGCCTTTCACAAGAGCCATGTGGCTACTCATTGTCATCATTAATGTCTACAATGGCTTTGTCGTGTGGCTCATTGAACGAAATCACTGCCCTGATCTCAAAGGCCCAGTATTGAATCAAGTGGGAACCTTGCTTTGGCTATCCTTCTCCACTCTCTTCTCTTTACAAGGTAAAATTATTTTAATTTTTTGTTTTCAATTTCAGAATTCAATTTTGATAGAATTTAGATTTCGTAGATTTTTTTTTTATTTTTTTTGGGTGGGTAATGAGTAAGATGGTGAGTCAAGACCACTAGTATGTAAGATTGAGAGGCACATTTACATTCTAAAAGTTTAGGTGACTTTTAAAGGCACAAAATCCTATTTATATACCATTTTTAATACCCTCTAGACCAGAATGGATTTTTTTCTCTTCTTTTTTTTTTTTTTTTTTTTTTTTGGGGGGGGGGGGCAATATATATTGGTCAAGCTACAGGTACGTAAACAATTACAATGTTATTCTTAGCTAAGTTAGTAGTCATTTTCTAGGAAGTCAGTAGTCATCTGTATTGACTGTAATTATTTTCCCATAGCTCGACCAATCTAAATCCCCCCCTTTTCTTTTTTGGCAAGTAACATCACTTTGTTTTTATTTATTTGATGCATAGGAGGAGGACTACACAGCAATTTAACACGTATGACAATGGTGGTGTGGCTGTTTGTGGTACTAGTCATCACACAGAGTTACACGGCTAACCTAACCAGCATGCTCACCGTCCAAAAGCTTGAGCCCACTGTAGCTGATGTTGAATCACTACTGTATAGCAATGCAATGGTTGGGTATTGCAAGGGATCCTTCGTCCGAGCATATTTGGAGACGGTCATTGGATTCAAAAGTCAAAACATCAAGAATTTTAACTCGCCCGAAGAATATGCTCAGGCCCTCAGAAGCAGAGAAATAGAAGCTGCATTTCTTGAAGCACCTTTGGCAAAATTATTCCTCGCCAAGTACTGCAAGGGCTTTATAGCTGCCGGGCCAAGATACAAAGTTGGAGGATTTGGATTTGTAAGTCTCTGTGCTTCTTTCCCGGCCTTTTATTTTCCGTACAAGTAAGGTTAGAGTTAGAAATTTAGTCTTAAAAGGTCAAGACATTAACTCGCAGAAAAACAGGTGCCTTGCTTTTATAGTTTAGGTGACAAAATGTAATTTAGCCGAAAAATTGGGCTACAAGTTCAAAACAAAAGAGTTTTTGGTTTTTGACTTTTATGAGAGGGTCAAATATACAAAATTGTCCCATTTGAAGGAGGGTCAAATTTGCAATTATTTAAAAAATTAGAAATAAAAGTCAGAAAACAAAAAATGTTTTGACTTTTGACTATTGGCTTTTGGGCAAGGATCAAATTTGCAAATGGATCAAATTTTTTAGAGCAATTATTAAATATATATATATATATATATATATATATATATAATAAAAGGGAGGAGGGTACGTTATATAGACCTTCTCACCAGCACCCCTTGCCCCGCTTACAAGTAGAATAAACCTAAGTTGTCACAAAAGGAGAAGGGGCGTACTACACGCACTCATAGTTGGATCACTTAATAATACATGGTTGAGTCTAACTTACATGATGGTCCATTATTATGAAAATCCACAACGAACACGCACAACATGTCCAACATATGGGTCTCATTATGAATACGTCTGCCCATGTCTACATATTTAATTATTATTGCAAAAGCAAAAGGATTGCCACCTAAGGATGTTTCTTGGTTAGTTTTGTTTTGATAATTTAATTCGAGAGGCTGGAATAGGAGTGCCAGACTAAAATTGATCAAAGCAGCCCAAGAACCTACCCCAATTTCATAATGATTTGGCTTTTCCTTTATCCCCAAGAAAAATCTCAAAACTCTGAATTCAGTAAGAAAAAAAAAATTTCAAAACCATTGATGCAAGCCTATCTAATGCGTTTCTGTGGGTCGTGCCTCAGGTATTTCCAAGAGGATCTCCACTGCTTCCCGATGTGTCCGAAGCTCTTCTAGAGGTATCCGAAAGCGGCAAGCTACGTGACCTAGAGAACAGCATGCTTGCATCTGAGACATGCTCCGAAGTGGAATCGAATGACGAAAATTATAGACTTAGCCCTAATAGCTTTTGGGCACTATTTATAATAACAGGAGGCACATCAACAGTCACTCTAGTGATCTATGTGTTTTGTCACAGGTGGAACGTCCATGACTCCATGCATAAACACAAAACCATATGGAGATTAATGTTGGCTGTAATGAAATATTGGGGGCATCGAAAGAGGCGATTTTCAAGAAGAGTTAGTGATACGGCGAGTCCTAGAAGTTCTCCAAATGCATCGGACTCGTGGGCTCAAGTCTAGACATCAAGGCCAGTGGACTAGAAGGGATAACTCTTCAAAAAAGAAAAAACAAACCAACGACTCCCAAGTTATATTGGAGAATTTTTGTACACAAGGGCAGCTTATGAGTCGTTAGCATGCCAAGATACGAATAAATGAAGCTTGTAAACCATATGTGTAATAAGCTAAGTATATACTCGATTCAGAATTTCAAATATTTGTTTTCAAGAGTTTAAATTGAAAGTTTTTGTGCAATGGTCGTTTCACTGTAAAACAAAAAACAAAACAAAACAAAACTCTAGAAATTAATAGTTTGTTGTTTGTACATATGTATACAGAGTTTATTTTTATTTTTATTTTTATTAATTTCTACTAGTAGTATGTGACCCATGTGAATGTGCAATCGATGCATTGAACCTAAAATAATGCATGTGTTTATAGTTCTATAAGTAGTGACCCGCCATCGATGCATATATTGGAACCTAAAATAATGTATTGTGGAGAGAACTAATGATACTATGGATTCCGAATATGTATTGCTATCAATCCTATAATCCTTAATTTTGAGGGGTGAATCAAGTGGTCCAAAACCTTTTTCCAAACAAAAGGTCTTGACTTCAACACTCATCATTTCCTTTTAAATCCACCTCATGGATTTTATCTTATAATTACCTAATGCATATAGAATGAACGATGTCATGTACCCAAGAAGAATATTAGTTGAACACATACTTGAGAATCTTGGAACCTCCTGTTATCGTTGTCGTGGTGTTAAGAGTGAGCCAAGTTGTGGGGCTTTTGGTTAACTATAATAACTCTTCTCTTTTTTATTTTTTCCCTTTTTGGGCTATAATAACTCAATTACTAAAACAAAATGCATTTTGGTCATCATTCTAAAACAAAAAAGACTTGGGCCACAACTTGACCGTCACCTTTATGCTTGAATAAGCTGGTAACTTTGAATTCCAAGTATTTAATAAATTGTCAAAATTCTAATGTCTAATTCTTGATTTCCATGTAAGCAACAACTCAATCAATCTAGAGACATAGTTTTAAACAGTCTAAATCGATGAATATGCATTACGAGTCACACATCAATGATTTCTACAATCTAAATGGTCTGAACTCATGCAAATGTTCCATTTACAACCAAAAAAAAATTAAAAAATTGTATACTTGAATTCAATATTAATAAATTAATTCCTTATTGTGGGTGATTAAAATCCCCATGTAGCCATGTGGCAAAAGAACAGGGGCATTTCCGAAAAAAAATGGCTCTTTAAGGCTTACTCAGCAAACCAAACATTTATTAGAACAAACTGATGTGATAGACTATAGGAGTAACGAGATTTTTCCACAGATATATGGGCATATATAAGATGTTCCCACTCTATACGACCGCGGAGTTTATTTCTGAAGATATACGACCTTGCCACGTGTACCCACTGCACCCTTAACACTACGTTTTGTATTGTGAAACTTAAGACCCAAACGGGTTACTCACTCGATCAGATCCAAATTTGATCTTCGTCTCTCCCGCCGAAACACCATCTCCGGCCATCTCCTACCCCTCGCTGCTGCCTCCGTCAACGCCATCCCAACGACTGTGAAACTCAACACTCCCAAACGCGGTAACTCACTCGATCAGATCTGATCTTCATCTCTCTCCCCGCAACGCCATCTCCGGCCATCTCTCTCCGGGTGACATCTCCATCTCGCGCTTCCCTCGACTTACAATCTGAAAAAGGGGAACTTTTGCGTCTTGCCGTACTGAGCTCTTCCCGAAGGTAAGCTACATCCTCTTATTTTTCTTTCTCAATTTTTTTTTTTTTTTTTTTTTGTTGAAAATAGTCATCAACTATATGCTGTGTTAAAATGATGAAATGTAGACTTCATTTTTTTTTCTATTAGCCTAGTGCCGTGTATATATTTACATTGATTTTTATTTTTATTTTTATGCTGTGCTAAAATGATGTGATGTATATATTCATAACAGAGGGATGTGTATATATTTACATTTAAGAAAGCCTTAATGTTGTGTTAACCCATCAGTATTGTCTGTGATAGAAGGGGATCTTTTGCGTCTCGCCGACGACGTCTCCGTCCGTGTCGCTGATGACGTCTTTGTCCCTTTTTCCGGGATCCACCCTCTGAAATAGCGGAAGCCTTGGCTGTGAAGCTGCAATTATGGTCCAATTTTTGAAGCTTTTGAAGGTTGTAATTGAAAGTGAAGTATCAGGTCTGTTTAGTGCATTCAACGATGGGGCTGATTTGAGCTCATGGGAAATGGGAGACTATTGTGGAAGATAATAAGAATCTTGCTAGTCCTAGGCTCAATGTGCTTAATTTTAAATATATTTTAATTACATATAAATAAGGATGTTGCCTCTTGTTGAATTTAGAATACCTGTAGTGTTTCTTCTGAACCTCCTTTTTTATTTTATTTTTTTGACAATCTACGATATCATTTTTTTTTATTTTTTTGCCAAGCAACGACTAATCAAAACCCGACTAATCTCCGCTCCTCACGCAGGGCCACCACCCATGAAGTCGTTTAATGTTCAGACTAATAACCTAGACTAGTGACTGGTTAAGAGAGATTAACTAATTTTGAACGCGAGATATCTGAGTTTATAGCTCACCCCCTTGCCACCAAACCAACTCTCGTTGGCTCTATGATATCAATTTAAGTATAGGCAATCATAGAGATACAAGTTGTGGCCGTGGAAATCTTGGCATTGCCACAAAGGTCTTCTTGGGGGTAAATAGCATGCAATGTGCCATTTGATAATTGCCATAGCCATAGCCAAAATCCATAAACCTGTCATGTCCAAATTCTATAAACCTGTTATGGCCAAAATACACCCCCTCTTAGGGCGAACATAAATATACCTGTAATGGCCATAAACCAAAATTGATTTGTTATGCCTCAATCAAAAAAATGAGATGCCATGGCCATAATGACTGGTTATGCCTCAATTCAAAACCCTGTTACCATAACCTGTTTAAATAGGTTATAAATGTGTTCTCTAATCTCTATTATGGCAATGGCAGGTTTATAACAGTTATCAACCATTTAACATTAATCCAAAAAAATCCATACTCCAAATGCAACCTGTTGGCATCATATCAAAAAAAATTTACCCATCCACAAAAAGTACACCATTTCAAAAAGTCAGAGATCATTAACCCTAGTACATAATGTTTCTTTTGTTCCAAAACACAAAAAGATATGTTGAACCAGTTACTTTTGTGCAACACCAACAGCTCTATTCTTCAAACGGTGGATGTGCACCCGAAAATCAGGGAAAAAAAAAAGATAAGATAAAATAAAATAAGCTAAGTTACTCCAGGATAATTATTAAAATAAAAAATAAAAAATAAAAAATAAAAAAAACTTTTCTAAAACGTGAAAAAAATACTAACCATTGACGATTAATAAAAGACCATATTCTAATCGTTAGGATGTGTATTCTTACAAGAACTTTTATTATGACCAGTTTGCCGGCGCTTTGTACATCTCAAGTTGCACGACCCTCCCTAATATCCATCTCATTGTGAAGACGTGTGGACTTTGGTCAACCTTTGCCTCTTCTCAATCGTTCATCTGCTATCAATGTTGGTCCCTCCAATATAGGCGAAGTTGAGCTATCTGGGATTGGATGGAATATCGGAGCCCAACTACTCACATATTCTGTCATTGAGAAAACCTTATCCACATAAGGTTTATAGTCCAAATTTCGGTGAGCACATGCAGGCATGCAGCCATAACATGGGAACACAGGTAATGTAAAAGTTGCCACTCTTGACACGAGCACGTCCCATTTTGAAGGTCGACAGTATATTTTACACCACCATGACTCCTATTATCAATTCGTTCAAATGCAGTCCTGACTTCAAAACAACCCTGACTGTGGTGAAACATACACACTTCATGCCTATTACCTCGTGATCTATTTCCTTGGAGCTTCGCCTCAATCTCAGGGGTGAAGGATGCTCCTGTCGCCAAACGCTTTGAAGGAGCATCCTTCACCCCTGAGATACTCAACAGGCACCTGTGTATCCCATCTTGAGCAATTTTTTACATGATTTCAGCAATATCCATGAATGAAAATCATGAACCAATATAACCTAATTAACAATTCAGTATCCATAGTAGCTTGCGCGATGTGCGGGAAATACTTTGAATGATAAACAAATGAGGGCAACTCAAACGCTTGGTGAAAATGTGTCTATATTGACTTGATGTCTCAATCAAATCTACCTTTGAGGATCTTCAAATTATAAATAAAAAATAAGACAAAATTTTGGGAGAACGCTTTGAACAATATTTAAAGAAACAACAAAATGCAGAAGAAATATTACATTGAGAAGTTACTGAAAACATACACGCTTCTTCATTGGATTGCCTGCTAAATGGACTTTTAGAGGGCCATCAAAATAAAACAATTGATATTGGACGAACCAACTATTCAGAAGACCTTCATCTCTGGTGTGTTTTTTTTCTCTCTCTTTTCTTTTTTCTTTTTTTTTTTTTTTTTTTTTTTTTTTTTTTGTGTGTGTGGGGCAAAAAGTGTCACAAATCTATTTTGCTATGTTATGAAGAAATGACTTCATGGGAGCCATGATTAATCATGGCTATTCAATAAACTTCAAAACTTCATGAATCATTGATGCAGAGTACAGTAGCCACGAAGACATGAACCACTTTTGCAAACATCCTCATGAAAATGCTTGATGGGTAAGAGTGCCAACTTGACTCCAAATATCCTAGAGTTGTAACGATAAAGCAAAATGCAACTATTGTAATTATAACAAAGGAGATTCCAAGCCATGAACTAATTTCTCTTTTAACTCATAAACTTTTTTGGAATTACTGACCTCGACATCAATGTTGAGTTGTCTGAGCTCTGCAATTTCTTTGTTTCTCCATTCTTGCAACAGCAACACAAAATGAAGAAAAATCAACTTAAAGAACCCCATTAAAGAGGGATAAAAAAAAAAAAAGAAGAAGGAAGGAAAAAAAAGCCATCTGGTTCATAAACTAGCCCAAAACATTGACAATGGAAACAAAAAACAATAAGGAAAGAATTCAAATAATATTTGGACATATTCTTCAAATAGTCACCCTATTAAAACAATTTTTACATTATCCATCAAGTCTTAAGAGAAGTTCAATATAGTAAAATTTAATGAAGATGATAGAGTAAAATTTAATGAAGATGATAGAGATCCATTTAAATAAACAATTACCTCATTTCCTAAAGATAAATGAAGCGATTTCTATGCTTGAGCATCTCAATGTCCATGTCTAGCTTTCTCCATCCTTCAAAATAATCGAGACATATACCTGTAGACAAAAAAAAATTGTAATATTGTTACCTTCATAAGAACAATAAATTAAATGTAGCGTTAGAACTTGTTATTTGCATCTCTATGATTTATTAGTAAAAAGCAGAGTTTTCCTAAAATTTGTTAATATAACCTGCAGAAAAAGTATGCACGGCATTATTTAAATTTTAACACAACAAATAAAATTAAGAGAAATGAATGCACAACAATTACCAATATTATACATAAATATGTGATCACACATGTTCGCGATATCAAATCAATTAAGAATCCTTGCATGAGTATACAGATCATGAAAACGGATTCCAATTTCCTAAGCTTAGTGGTTTTAAAAGCTCTTAAATGGGAATAGAAGCTCTGCAAAAATGCACATGGAAGAGAAAACATAAAAAAAAAGTAGTCCACAATATATCAATTCACAATCATCGTGGACATACCTTACAATGCCTAAGATTAGTGGTATCATATGCTCTTAAGTTGGAATAGAAGTACCACATCAATATAAATAAAAAAGTATCTGAACCATAAATAAAAATAAATAAATAAAAAAGTACGAAAATAAAATTAAAAATTCAGTTTTCACGTATTAGAAAAGTAAAAGCTAAAAAATGCACATGAAAAAGAAAACAAAAAGAAAGCACATGTAGCTGACAATCGGAAGTAACAATCAACATCGATCAGATTTAAATTGAAAAAAAAATAATACATAAACTGTTGCTCCAAATCAAATTGAAAAGAAAAATATATATATAAAAAGTGTTGATCCAGTTTAAACTGAAAAGAAAAAAAATTACATAAAATCATGAGTTATTGAAAGTAAAACTCTAATTTTAAAAACAAATGCATAATGAACCCAAAGTCAACAAATCATCATGGCAATAGTCTCTTTGTAATTTAATTTAATTTAATTTTCTTCTTCTTTCTCCTTTTCTGCATCATTCTGGAATTAGACTATTAGAGCTTTAGTCTATCTAGAAAGGCTAACTCCACCCGCAACAATCACTATGATTACTATGGCCGCCAAAAGCATCATTAATGTCACCTTAGTCATAACATCCATCTGAGCCAAGCTTTGTTGATTGCCTGATTATATTGAAAAGCATCCATCTGAGTAGCGCCAACATTGGTCGTAATGGCACCACCAATTTGGGTCACCAACTCACCACATGACCGCCACGAACACCACAATAGAATCCATTTTTTATTGAGGTTGCTTCCAAATGCCACCAATTGTCCACAAAAAGATAAAAATATATATATATATATATATATATATATAAGTAATCACCTGTAAACTATGAAATGAGGGTTAAAATTTGTCCCCATGAACAAATGCTTAACAAAGTAATTCCTCTTTTATTAATTTAACTTCCAAAAGTAGTACAAATTAATGGAATTCAAGAATGGAAGTAATCACCTGTAAACTATGAAATGATGGTTCAAATTTGTCCCCATGAACAAATCCTTAACAAAGTATTTCCTCTTTTATTAATTGAACTTCCAAAAGTAGTATGAATTGTTTCACTTATGGAGAGTAATAGTATAATGCTTGCTCATCATTTTTCACGTTACCAGTTGAAAACAGAGAATGTAAAGATGAGAGTAATTGACAACAATCCATATTGAAATTAAATTTCACATATGAACAGGAGAGAATACATAAACCCCTAAAATGAAAATTTGAAAATTAAATTTTAATCCTCAACAACCCTAAAATTCAAACTCCAAAAAAGTAAACTCCCCAAATCTCAAACCCAATCAACCATAATTCTCCAGTTGGTAGCCAAACAATATGAAGAGTGGGGCCTCTCAGCAGCTGAAGGAAAAAAAAAAAAAAAAAAAAAAAAAAAGAAGAAAGAAAGAAAGAAAAAGGTAGAAGGAGAAAAAGAGAGTCAGAGATACCTGGAGGTGGCAAGAGCAGATCCTCAACAAACTATTTCTGTTTTTCATGCTTGGCAAAAAAAATAAAAAAATAAAAAAAATTTAATCAACCCTAAAATTGAAACTCCTAAAATGTACTCTCCCCAAATGTTCAGTTGTGCAGAAGAAACTTGAATGATGAACAAGAACGCCATCCAATGCATATATAGGTCGAAGGATTGAAAGAAAGAAAATACGACTAATTAAAGCAAGAATAAAGAATATTAGATTCTCTTACCAACCCACACCGAAGAGGCTCCTGCCTATTTTCTGATATATTGTCTCTTAATGACCAAGCACCAATGTATTCGTGAACAGAACCAAGCAGATGCAAAGGTGCAACACCATGGTTACTCCGCCATGCAAGTTTGGACTCCATCTTGCAGTGCGGAGGTTGAACCCAGGGAGAGGTGAGTGCAGATGTGGTGTGTGGGCTGAGAGGGAGAAAGCGAGAGAGGAGCTGGGTTGAAATGGATAAGGGAAAGAGAGAGGGCAGATGGTGAAATAGCAGGTGGGTTCAAATTTCAAAATATGAACAGGGAAAAAAATGATGAAATGGGGGGAGGGAGCACATGAGAGAGATATAGAGAGTAGAACAGGGAGTGGTGGGCCCAAGGTGAAGGAGAAGGGCAAGTTTAGGAGGGAAATACAGAGGGGATGCCACATCATTGTATAAGGCACGTGAGCAAAAACTGCTCTTTATAGGATTGTATGGATAGGGGGGAAGAAATTTATTATAATTCTTCGAATTTGTAATAGCTGTTAGAGTAAGAAGAATGTGAGATTTACTTGAAAATACTCACACCACTTGTAGCTACAATGATAGGCATTTGAGTTAACCCAAATATAAGAACCCACGGGATGATGACATTCCAAATCCATGGTGTCCTTGATGTGACACAACATTTTCATCCACAGGAAGGACGCATAAAATAACAAATAAAAAATAAAAATAGTAATAATTAAAGGGGGAAAAAAAAACTATAGCCCAAAATTAAATTAGCCTGTGGCCTTCAAGTGGCCAAAGGAAGTGTGAGTAGCTCTTTTTGTGGTTCTGGATCACCAACATTTAGTGATTCTGCTAATTTGATTCATTATTTTTTGTGAAAAAAATCGATTTCTTTGCAAAATGTTTTACACTTGCCAAGTACTTGATTTGTGGGGTCCTAAGTCCTGACTGTTTGTTAGTGGCCTCAAGACCGTCTGGCCTTTTTCTATATCTGAATGGGAAGACCACAAGTCCACAACTGTAGGCATTGGTTTTCACTACAGATTCCAATTCTAATCATCTAAAGGCGAAAGAAATCATTGTAATTAGAAGACTAAAGGGAAGCTGGTTTTCCATGTGGGGATGTGCCCCATGTGAGAAATTTTTTTTATTCAAGACTTAAGAATAGAAAGGACATGTAATCTAATTGATATGACAGATCTGAGAATGCACAATCTGCACATTCAATGACTTTTCCTTTGGTTAATGATTGTTAGGATATTATCACTTTGAATCATCAATAGTTGGATGGAACTATAAAATACAACAAAACAGGTAGAGAAGGTTGTAATATTTACCTGAATACCAAAATATGTAAGCCTGTTTGCATTAGATTTTTCATCTTTATGAATCTCAATGTTATTGAGATTCATTGTGTATACTAAGCTAGCACAGCACCTAAAACATACTCACATTGTTCCTTGGTTACCATAACAAAATTGTCTCAATGAGCTAGTATTAAACATAAATATCACATCTTTTAAGATTTACATACCGGCCAGACGAGCAGAGCATCTTGGACACTTTATATGATTTGTCCATATATGTTAGAAAATAATCAAAATTCTGCACAAGAAAAGGAACATTTAAACAAATAAATTATGTAGTTTTGCATATTTTAATTTGACTAAGGCACAAAGTAACTTATACACTCACAGGGGCACGTGCGCACACACACGCACAATGTGTGTGAGAGAGAGAGAGAGATACATGGCACAAAGGTCACAAAATTTAAGTTATGAAAGGAGGAAATTAGGCTATATATGTACAGAAAAGTGAAGGAATATCAGTTATTGTCAAGTAAATATGTGAGCATTACCATGCACTTATAGGCAATTAGCCAACAAATAAACAAAGAAAGTAGGGAAAAAAAAAGGGAGGAAAAAGGAAGAGGGAACGAAAGAAAGATGGCACATAGAGAAGTCATTCAGCCGTCATTCAACCATCAATAGAATGTAATGAATATGTAAGCCATCATTCAGCTAACTTCTAAAAAGGATATTTAACCCGTTCTAATATTTTGGTTACCGAAGCAAAAATTTCTCCACAACAATCACCATATAAATAGGCTTCAATGCTGAAGCATAAACTTATTAGAATGCACACATAGACGGTAGACTATGACATGCCTTCTTACCTTTTCATACTCCCTATTATTTTAAGCTCATTGCTTCATATCATTGCCACAAAATGTAACTCCAACAAATGAAAAATGCACCTAGGATAGGAAAATTTGAGATACTTATGATAGTTAGGCAATATCAGAAGGTGAATGTAGAAAATCCAAGTTACACATATGTTTTGCATACATGATCCCAATGTTAATCTCAATCACATATCCAACCCAAGGTACCCAATTATGCATTCGTTACAGTTTCAGCCTAAGAATGAGAACGATAATGATAATGAAAAAAATGATATAGTGCACGTGAACAACCTTCAAATCAAAATAAAATTGGGATATTGTAAAAGGAAACAAAAAGAGCTAGCGCTTTGCACGATAAATTTAAAAAAAAAAAAACAAAAACAAAAACAGGGTTAGAGATTGGAGACACATACAATGTGGAGCATTCCCAACAGCACAGGGATGATCGCTACCTGTATGTAAAGCAAATGTGAATAAGCATTAACAATGTCAATGATATTAGACAACAATGTAGATAAATTAAAAATAAACATCAACACTAACCATACCTTGGCCGTTTTGATAGGAATAACGTCATCTAGAATTAACCATGTCAGGCATAATGGGCAGCAACTTGAACCTAATTAAATTAACAATGTCAGCCATTATGGGCAGCAGCTTGAACCGAATTAAATCAGGACTTTTGGTTGCAATGATTGGTGAAACGTTCACCTAAAATTGCAAACTGCCCCACATTTAGGGAAGATCAAAAATGAAAAATCAAAAGAATCAACCCTAAGTTTCCTTCTAAAAAATTTTTAAATAAATTAAAAAAATGAAACCAGCAAAATCAACCTAACTACCCCAAGAATGCAAGAGAAAATTAATGAAAAGAGAAGGAAAATCAGGGGAGGGGGGGGGGGGAGAAGAAGCAAACTTGGGATTGATTTAGATAAGAAAAATAATTATTCAAAAAAAAGAAAAGAAGAGAGAGGCTAATAATTAGCCCTTTTACCAGGTATCCTTGGAATGCCGGATGAATTTTAATTGTCGCCACTTCCTCTGATTTTTTCCAGAAAACAGAGGCACTGTGGTGAGTCGAAGAACCTCCGTGGAGGCCTGAGCAGCAGAAACAACAGCCTCAGCGGTCAGTCACAACAGTGGCAACCGTGGTGAGTCGAAGAGCCTCAGCTTGATGTGTTCATTCTCCACATCTGTTAATTTGCTTTCTGACAATAGTAAATAAAAATCATCAAAAACCCATTTCAAATCACAAGCATTATAGAAGAATCAAAAGAATCACCTTTGGGTTTCCCAAAACCTAGTCTTCCTTCTCCTTGGATCCTGGGCTGAGAGCTTTTTAACGGTGAAAAACCAATTCCCTCCTCCCCATCTCCTTCTCGTTTCTAAAATATGTTGAAGCAATTACTCTTTGTAGAAATCCAGAAGAGAGATGTAAGGGAATTGCTGGGATGATAAGGAATTGGGAGTTGGAGAGATCAAGAGAGAAAAGACAGACAGTCAGTGACTTTCAAATTTTGAAATTTGAAATGCACAAATGGAAGAAAGAAAAGAAAAAGAAGAGAGAAAAAAATATGGTCCAAGAGGGGAAATAAAAAAATAGATGTGGGAGGAGAGAGAAAGAGAGGAGAGGTAGGGATGTGGGCCCAAAGTGAAGGAAAGCTCAGGCCTTAGGAGGGAAAGGCTCTCAAGCAGCCACCTCATACACTGTGCTGATGTCATCAGAACTGGTATATAGAGTATAGTATAGATATAGATTGATAGATATTGCAGCCTAATTGAGAACTCTCACATTGTTTCTGATCTGCAGGTTTATTCTATCCACACCCTTTTCTTTCTATCTGAACCCTTTAGATTTTATTTTGCTTGAATTTTTAAGTCTAAATTTCTTCTTTGAAATATACCATTAGGCTCCTAGCCTTAAAAATCTAGCTTCATAAATGGCTTGATCACATGAAGCTGTGTCAGTGCTAGATTAACCAACCAAATTCTCAATGGTTGCAGTACATCAATGGGTAAAAGAGCTTTAACAAACCAGTGCAGTGCGTCAATAAGATATCTAAGTAAATATTTGGTAGAAATGAAACCACTGACCTCATTCAGAAAATGCATGCGAGGAACAAATCCCACCATTGTGAGTGCAGCAGTTTCCCATGCGCATCTAATAAAGCACCAAGATGACACCGTAATTCTTTTTAGAAGAATTATTTGCACCCTAGTTCCTGTAAATTTGATCAAGGATCTCATTAAAATCGGACCTAAAAAGTCAAGTAGCTACAGTAAACTCAACTGCAAATATTTGTTAGAAATGAAACCACTGACATCGTTCAGAAAATGCATGCGAGGAACAAATCCCACCATTATTGTTGCTGGGCATAATGCGCTTTCAGGTGCTCTTGTTCTGCTGCAACTGACTCTAATGCCTCTGTCAGCTCAAGAATTTTAACATTAATAGGGTCCAAATTTACGTAGAAAAACCACTGTGTAAAGATAAACATAGTAAAGCAAGACAAAGACTTCTTTACTATATTACAAATTTATAATGTATATAGACATGGTGATAGAATAGCTAAACACACTAACAAAAGGACATTGAATTTTTCTCATACATCATTATCATTATCTGCGCCTTTTGATTTTTGATAAAATGGCTATACTAATGAAACTCCTACTGCTTGAGGTTCAAGGAAGCTATTGTCATTGCCATCCTGGACTTGAACCAAAGAGCTTGCCTGTGAGTAAATCATCGCACATATGGTCCAAGCATTTTGAGATTTGTTGGTAGATCCACCTTGATTCTCCATCAACCAATAATGTGAGGCCATTAACAAGGGTGAAGTCTATTTTTTGTTGATGAAGGGGTATTCCCATGGGTTTGGAAATGCATAAAGAATTCAAGTAGATAAGCCCTAAAACCCATAAAAGATGGCCTGTCCCATGGCTGGGTTTTAGCATCACTGGTATTCCCAGACATCAATTGAGACAAAACAAAAAAAAGACAAACACAAGTAAAAATTCATATTTTAACATAGATTTCATAGCCAATACCTCTATTTTATATATATTCCCTTTACCATTGGATTAAGGGATGATAATAATAATAATAATAATAATAATAATAATAATAATATAATTTGAGGGAAAAAAAAAGAACTTTGTAGAATCAAACCTTGTAGAAAGGCATCCATACCCTCCTCCCGAAGCATGTTCCTCATCACTCAGTCCGCCAATCCCTAACCCAACTGCATCCTCACCTGTACCCAAAAATACATATTATACACGTGTCTAAAAGAAACATCTTCAAGCTCAAAAATCAAAATATTTGAGGGGTTTATGAATAAATCAGCACATGGATCGTACGAAATTTAACAGAGTAAATGATATACCTTAACTGATATTAGAGACTAAACATGGTTAACATTTAGCATATATATGTAAAAATATATATACATATATATACTCAACAGAAATTGCGTAAATATTAAAAAATTCAAGCTAGAATACACAACCAAAAGAGAGAAATAGCAGAGAGAGGACCAGTGGAATTGCCCTTTCCAGATCTGAAGCATAAGTCCCCCCCTCTTTGCATTTCTATTGGAAACCCTACCAAAAGATCCAAAACTCACAAAGCCAATCACAAAACCAGCTAAAAGATGAAGAGAAAAAGGAAGCCCAAGACAGTATAGCCGAGTTTCGAAGATCAGCAAGAAAATAAGAAGAAAATGCAAACAAAAGGGGAAAAAGGAGAGGAAAATCATCAAATTAAGGAGAGAGAACCAACCTGCACCGACGAAACTGAGAGATGTCTACGCTTCTGAGAGACCTTTGAAGCAAGACAGAGTTGGATGCTTGCACCTTTTTCTGAATTTCTGTCCGAGAATGAGAAAGAAGGTATGGAGGACGGCTGACAGAAGCTGAGAGAACGTGAGAAGCGACAGACGAAGCAGGCAAGCACATGGATTTAAAAATGCACAAAACAGCGTCATTTAACAATGCCACATTTGGGCGAATAGGAGCCATCGTTTTGCATTAGAAGATACACCCTTGGGATGCTGTTTTGGACAAAATCTGGGGGACGAAACCAAGGAGGAAAACACTATAGATATATAGATACACTAGGGGGAGTACCCGTGCTTCGCACGGGACCTGAAGCATTGGTGGGTTTCTTTGGTTTAAATGTTTCTCCTCAAATTTAGACCAGTCAAATGATGGTCCAGCTCTATCAACATCATAGACATGCTGTAACAGGGAAAATATTTCTACATTATAAATTGTCATAATCTGTACCACCCATAGGCTGAAATTAACTTGTAGCATTCAAATATCATCCATAGCATTGCAATTGAATAAATTGAACCTACAGCATCGTCATAACCTTTTACCATTCATATAGATTCAATTAAAGCTTTACATATATTGACAGCACAGATTACATATATCTTCCTACATTCTCCCCAATTATTAGCAGAGCAAATTTACAAGAAATTCATTAAATCCAATACAAAAATTTCACATGTTCATTTCAAATACAATGCAAGGCCCAAAACATCCCATGTGCACTTCAAAGCTAGTGTTTCGTCTAGCGACTGTTCCAAAGTCTAATATAAGCAGAAAAATTGAAGGAATAAAATTTCCAAACTGTCACTTATACCTTCATTCTCCAATGGTGGAGGCATGAAGCTCTTAGCAAATGTATTGCATTCTTATAAAGTCCCTGTCAATAAAATAGTAAAGAAACCATTTAATCTCCTTATATGAAAGGACATTCTCTGGCACCCCACTAACAAATGAAAAATATATCCAAAGCTTATCAAATAATAAAGCTTAAAGTTATCTTTAAAGCCTCCAGTCAATTGGCATAGATACCAGAGACCTGATGATGTAAAACCAGTAGGGAGAGAAAGAGAAATAGAGGAAATATGAGAGAGAGAAGAGCAGAGGAAGAGAGGAGAGAGAATATCAGAGGGGAGAAGATTTCAACACAGATTTTTATTCAATTATTCAAGTCTGCCACATTCATCAAACTCTTGCCTTTGATTAGGCTATAAGCATAATATAAAATAGGATAAATTAACAAACTATAGATAAGGGCTGCCGAAAGCATGTCGGGAGGTGGAGCATTAAAATCATGGGGGCAGAATAGGGGAGCATTATCTCCTTCAGTGAATGGAGCGCTAGACTTTACGACCCTGCCTAAAATAAGTTTGAAAGTAGGAAAGGGGCGTGGAGCATGATTTCCATCACCTGAATTAGTCAAATCCTGCATGATATGCAGAAAGGAGAGGAAGCAATCATCACTTAAAAAGTTTAAGGAAAAAAACATAGAAAAAATAGAAAACCAGTAGTGTAATGAATTCACCAAACCAAATACCATTTGATGTATCATTCCAACATCAAATCCAAGTTGAGAAAGACTTGAGTACTTGACTTCACCTAATCTACCTGCAGATAAGCAAATTCTAAATAAGTAAAAATAATAAAATAATAATAGCTAAGACATACTCATGTATCATAAACCAAATTGTGCCATCAGATTTAACCTCTTATCTTCTTAGGTTTTTTATTGCTAAACCCCATTCCAGCCAGCATAGACGATACTAATGCAATTAATGAGACATAGAAAGAGGGTTGGTTAATAAGTCAATCCACAGTGACTTATTTCCAAATATCTGGGGCTGGTTACGAACTACTAAGTTACATCTTTACATGCAAGCACACGCCAAATCCATTTCTATCAATTCTACAAATTAATCCAACCCAGAAGTGACTTATTTCCAAATATTTGGGGCTAGTTACTACGGAACAAATTGCATAACTTATAAGGAACCGAAAAAAGACTGAAACTTTATACACAAAATGGACATAAGAGAAAGCCTTAAGAACACTGGTACTAACAAGAAAACCGACCTCACAAATGTGATGAACATAAAAGCTACGACTAAAAATCAACAACCCAGTGATTAAAATTTAATTATTGGGCAAATTTAAACCTGAAAAGAAACATAAAACATAAACCCTAGATTACCCAATATCAATTATACACATAAACAAGAATAAATAGAGAATACAAAAATGAATGAATGAGCCTTTAACCAAATCAGCAATGAAAACTTAAACAAACATACAGCTTTATGATTAAAGAAGAAATATTGTTATTTAAAATTTTTTTAAAAAAAAAATTGAAAAGTAACCTCAACTCCATCAAATGCGCATGATCATCAAACCCAACTGCGCATGTGGAAAGAGAGAGAGAGAGAGAAAGCCACATAAAATTCTCAAAAATTGGTGATAAATTGTATTCTTAAAAATTGTGAGCAGAGCATGAAAAGTTTTAAATAACAGACATATACATGATAAATTGTACACGTATACATGATAAATTGTATTCTTAAAAAAAAATTCAATTAGCACCTGGCAAATGGTGTACTTATTTTGCAGGAAATTTAGATAGAGAGGAAAGAAGATCTGAGTTTACCAGTGAGAAGATCAGAGTAGCTTGTTCACTCCAGAAGCCTGGGCAACCACATTGTCAAACCTCCATCAGCCCAAGCCTATAATACCTCAAACCCCATTAACAGATCACAACACACAATAATTGAAGGGGAAAAAAAGGAATAAAAAAGAAGAGAGATAAATGGCCCTGAGAAATCAAGGCAACAGATGACATCAGAAAAAGAATGGTCCATGTAAAAATTGTGTACCTTCAAAGGATGGAGACCAGTTCGAGGTCGCGACCTTGGCACTCACGATCTTCGATGTCTTTGTCCATAGCGGTTGAAGATGGATTGGTGATCGCCTGTGTAATTGAATCACTGTGGTTCTCTCAAAAGAAGAAGCGTGGACCTGTTAAGACCAAACCGTAGCGCTCTGAAACGTGAACTCTGTTTGCACTCTGATCGCAAAGAATCAAGCGGGTGAAAAATACCTGAGCACAATGAGAGAGAGAGAGAGAGCAGATCTATGGATGCTTGAAAAAATGTGACTATGGAAGACAATGCAGCTTTGGAGGTGAGACAACAAACCTGCAGAACTAAGGTCATCGGCGTGGGTTTGTTGACAAACACACACCGCCTCAGGGCCTCAAACGCAAATTTTTATGCATAAAACGGTGTCGTTTGTAAATAGCTGCTCAAGCTAGCATGTTGAACGAAAAAGAAAAAATGAAAGTAGAAGAGAGAAATGAATGTATAAAGATTGCAGAAAGAGATAACAGTGATAAAAAGTGTCGTCGCTTGAGAAAGATACGATGGAGAGAGCCACTGCCATAGACAGGCACCTTATTATGGAGAGAGAGTTTCACCTAAGTCTCAAAAGGGAATAAAGGACAATGAATACAAGCATACAGCTTCGTCGTTCAAAAAGGGATACAATTGGTATTTTTTGTTTTCCATGTTAAAAGATGGGGGCACGCTCGAAAATATGAAAAGTTTCATTAAAGGGAAATCAGCTTCCCGATCAACTTCTTGGCCAAAGCAGGGGATCCAGTTTCTCCCAAAATCACTTTTATAACCCATAATCACTCATGGGTAAGATACCCAAACATAGCCAAAAAGTGATTTTGAGTTGTAAAAGTGATTTTGGACTGCCAATAAGCTTACCCAAACAGGGCGGTTCCAAAGATACCTTATAGCTACAGTATATAGGACACCTTCTCTTTTATTATAGTTACTAGAATGGACCCTCGCAATGCACGAGAACCAAACAGTAACTTCATTTAAAGTACTTAAATTAGTACCAAAAATACTATTATTCTCTCTCAGTCTAGTTAAACAGAATTATTAGGAAAAAAAGATTTAACAATCAATGTGAAATAAAAAAAATGGTTAAACTTAAGTGGTCAAGTTTTCAAGTTTGCCAAACAACCTTTCAATGTTAATCCTATAATCAAGATTATTCTTTCGACAACTTGTATTAGATACTTACCCCAAAAAAAAAGGGGAAAAAAAAAAGAAAGGGATTGGTGAAAAGAAGTGGGAGAAGAAGGCTGTATCCAAAAAAAAAAAAATTTATATATATATGGATGTGGATAGGGGAAAGATAGATATGTGCTGCTCACGCCACCTTTTTTTTTATTTTTTCTTTTTCTTTTTCCTCCTCTTTTGTTTTTTCCTCTCCACCGTCACACTCTTTCTTCCTCCTCTTTTTTTCTTTCTCCACAGTCACTTTCTCTCTCTCTTCCTTTACCTCCCCCTCCTCTTTTTCCTCCTCGTTTGTTTTTTTTTCTCCATCGTCACACTCTTTCTTCCTCCTCTTTTTTTCTTTCTCCACAGTCACACTCTCTCTGTCACTCTCTCTCTTCCTTTATCTCCCCCCCTCTCCTCTTCCATCTTCCTCCATTTCTCTCTCCTCTTCCTTGCCATTTTATAGATGAGAGAGAAAGTGAGTCACAAAATGAATGGCAGAGAACCCACGCCATTTCATCACCAGCGGAGGGATCACCGACGGCGGTGCATGGGTCGGAGGAGTTTAGATCTTCATGTCCGGCGAGAATCACCACCATCGACTACTGCTGCAACTTGGACTACCTTCTCCTAATGTTGGGAACGCTGATCTCGCTGAATCTAAGGCTTATCCCGCCGAATTTGGTTTTATGTTTGAAATTTGAAAAGGGGAAAAAAAGGAAAAAGAGGGAAAGAGAGAAGGGAGTGCGTACCAAGAAGAAAATAAATAAATAAATAAATAAAAAGTTACTGACATCATGTTGTGGGCCTAAAAGTGAGGAGAATGCAAGAATTTGGAAGGAAGGCTTATTAAGAAGCCATGTCAGCATTAGTTGATGTCAGCATATATAACTCTTAATTATAATATGTAATAGACTAGGGGAAAATACCCATGCTTCTCAAGGGCTGAAGAGGATTTTTTTTTTGGTAGTTTATCTCATGCCATGTCTGACGTGATATGACTAGCCAATGGAAATGGAGCAAAATGGGAATTTCATATCACTTTTTGATCCAACATTCCCACTTTCCTCAACTCCCATTGACTCGTGATACTATGTGGTGGCATCAACTACGCATTGCCGTATCCTAAATAGTATTGCTGTCATTTTGTTGGTACCTCCCTGAGATAATGAAGGAGGTGTAAAGCATACATTGTGAAAATCACAAGCCAATAGGAGCCTTGCAAAGTGGGATTGTGGGGCCAAAAAATATACTGACAATCCCACTTTGCAAAGCCCTATTGGCTTGTGACACCACCTGGCCCTATCACAGTAACATGGAAGTTTTTCTCCATATGTGCCACATGTTGCAGCACTGATGGCAAGTTCCTGTCCTGAAGTGACTGGGTTTCAATGCCCAAGCCAAAAGGCAAGCCAAGAGAAGTTTAGAATGCATGGGCATCCTAACTTTTAATTTTGAAAAGATCAAAATGAAATCAAAGAACTCATCAATATTACGTAAAATTCTAGAATTTGTACATTGAATGAAGTAAGAAGATCTATAAGTTTTCAATTTTGAAGAAGCAAATTTTGAATCAACAGCTTGTCTCAGTTTTGCTTTCCTATTAAAATAAATCCTTAGTTACCACTTACCATAGGGTACATCATACAAATAATTATATTTATCGAAATTGAATTGAAAGATGTACTAAAATATCAATCACCAACATCCAATACACACAAAATTGTACATACATATAATTGGATAGGGAAACAATTGATGTACATATCCACCAGACAGCCATCAGAGAAAGCATTTCTTATTATTTATTTTCATCAGAAACCATCAGAGAAAGCATTGCAAGAATGCTAACAAAATTGGATATGAAAACAAATAAACCTTGAAAATTCTCAGGGGCAGTATAAGTTACAATTGCAGCCTTGCAGGAAATAATCCTGTTCACCATTAGTCCATTGCCCATCCAACCATCAGAAGTTTATAGTAAAAACCACTGAGCAACAATTAATTTTAATCACCAACGCATATTGTTTCAATAACAGGTTAATTAGTTTGGAAATGCAATAATGGAAAAATATCACTTGAAAGTTGTCAATTGAACTCACAATGATGAGTTTTCCAGCATTTTCTGGCCCCTTTCCTATCTTAAGTAGCACCAGATGATGTGCCTGCCTACAACATATTTCCCCAAAAACATTATCAAAATTTGCAAATCATCAATATGGCCTGCAAGATAAGAACTTCCTATAAAGCCAATTAAACATAGTGTTAAACCAATAAGATCCCATTCTAAAAATTATCAAAAACTTATTAACATTAAGAAGTCTACAAAAAGAACTTCAAAAATGGTTTTCTCAAATACCAGGCATGTGGCAAGAATATGGGGATTGTTGCCCTATTGTTTTGGTAAATATAATACAATTCTTACCTGATGAAAAAAATGCACAAGAACAACAAGGAAACCAATAGTCACAAGCCCAAAAGAATGTTGTAGGGAAGATATCCCAAGGGAAAATGAGGATTTTAGGCAACAAAAGATACTTAGAAATTTTCATTGATAATACATATATAGTTCTCAAGACACTTTTGAATAACATCATAATTGCTGCATTGTTTCAAGACCAGTAAGTCAAATGGCTCATAAAACTTGTTTAACTGGAACACCTTTACTGCTAAGTTCCAAAACATAGAAATAAAGACTCAATCTAGAATACTTCCATATAAAATTAAAGGACTCCCATCACAAAAAAAAAAATAAAAAATAAAAAAAATAAAAAAATGAAGGAAATATCTACCCTTGAAATTCCAGCCAGATGAAAAAGATGAAATTATTCCTCTGAATAACAACTTATTAGCTATTACTAATGACATATTTGATTTCAAAGAATTCAAGTAGCTGGATGCATGAAATTACGTTTTCAAATTCAGTATTACCATACTGAGTATTGAATGAATTTTTAGTCGCTGTTTCTAGGTTTTTACCCAACTAATATTAATCTGAACTGAAATATATAAATGAAATGATTACTGGACATCCCCTTTCCTTTTTAATAAACTAGCTAGTCTCGCATGTCATGCTCGTAGTATGTTATGATTTGTGGTATGCAGCAACTAATATGCAAAAATGTCAAACTGTTCCCAACAAGTTGTCTCCACTATTATTTCTGGTCACATTACCGATCTGGGCTCATCCTCCCAATCAAATGCAACTTTTCTGTTAGATCTAAACAATTGAAGTTGCTTGCCATGCCTATTATGTGTATCTTGCCTAAAAACTATGTTCACAATTCCTCTTGGGCTTCTAATAGAATTTACTGGATTCCTATCCTCCCGATGCCAATCTATACACCTCATTTGATGTTTATTTCCACGCATTGTGTTATGCTCGGAATCCTGTAGAGGGTTAATGCCACCCTGGACTTCAAAGCCTTGAAAGGGTTGATGAATGAAGATTGGGATATCTCAATCGTTGTCTGGATGTGATTTAGAACTTTCTGATGTTTATTTTCTTATTTTGTGTGTGATGGCATCTCGAAGAGTGCGTATGGGAAACCCAACAATGTGTCATGGATTATGGTTGAGATGATATTTTTGAGTGCCAAATCCACAGACTAGATCCTTTAAGGCACCACATGCTAGAGTTTGGCACATAGAGAGTCAGAGTGAGATGTGCTTTAGATTTTTAAGAACTCTGTTGACGGTGCCTTAAATGCTTTGGTGCTGCCAAATTAAACAGTGAAGATGGATTTCAAAATTTTATTTATTGCCTAAGTTAAAGTAAAGTTGATGCCTTATTGTTGTGAACTTGTGATCTTTTAAATTCATTTAAGTAAGTTTATGCATTTTCACTTTGATGTCACCTCAATTGAGAACTCCTGTATGTGTGATTGTGTACCTTTTAACTTATAAAAAATTCTTGGAAATATAAGCCACGGAAAAGGATTACCTTATTCAATATGAATCCATACTTTAAGGTAACAAGTGAAGAAGATTTGGTGATGGGAAAGAGAAAGGCGGAGGAGCATATTGTGTTGGAAGGAAAAAAGAAAAAGAAGAAGAAGAAGGAAGTTGCTACACCTCGTCCTGCATGCTCCTGGGTGTTGTCACGCCCCGACTCGGAGAGTCGACACGTGGATAAAAGTCAAAGTAGAAAGGTGTACACGTGGATAAGTGAGAGTATAAACGTTGCGGAAGACTTAGTCAAATCCACGTGTATTTTTTTAAAAAAAATAATAATGGTGCCAGCTCATCAATAATACCCAAATAATTAACAGGAAATGTTATGCTCACACATCATGCCCATAATAATATATGATCCCCCAAAATAATGCCAACATCCTTGGCACATATAGGCTAGATTCAAACTATACAAAGTTCAGTAAGTAGTAGTTGTAATAACAATAATAATAGTAATGTCTACACATCAAAATAGCATAATCTCCATGCAATGCACGTGCGTCTATCCTCATCCATGACTATGTTAGTATGCAACCTCAAGTTCCAACCTCAGGTCATGCCACTAGGCATCCGCCATCGGCGAACCTTCATTCATCACCTGATCATCTGAAATAATAGTAGGATGAGCTGCAAAGCCCAATAGGAAATATGTGTGGATTCTATACAATTAATATATGTGCAGATACATGGTATATGAATTAAAATCATTTAATAACTCAAAATCAATATCAGTCACAAATCAGTACTTTGTGTGGGTTTTAAGTTAATTTTCCCAAAAATTCTCATAGTATCTCAAATTCCCAAGACTATGGGATCAAACCATGCATCAACCGTCGCTGATCGCAGGTTACGTCGTCACGTCAACCCCCGGCTCAGCCAAGCACGAAAATAACAAACACCTGCGCGGCGTTCTTCCTCGAGGGCTTTAGGGTCTTTCACCCAAGGGCACTTTACCCTGCTTGCTATTCGCGAAGTATTCTCAACGCAGGACACCACGCCCTTGTGATGCCCCCACCCGTTTGATGTATACCAAGACCCAAGGTCCATATATCTAAAACATTTTCCATCATTCATATAAATATCCGAGTGTCCAAAAGTATCCATAAACACATTTGATAAATTTCTGGAATTTCAGTAACATTTCTAAAGCATTTCCAAGTAAACAACATTTATAAAGCATTTTTCCATAATCCAAGTATCATAAAAATTCCACACATTTAACAGATATTTCACAATAACATTTAAACGAGTATATAACCATGTATCTCTAACCAACAATGTAAAACAGTTGTATCAAATGATATATTGAAGGATTCCCTAAATTTTGAACAAGTAATAAAAATATTGAGTTATAAATCAGTAGGAAAATCCAACAACATCATTAAGGCATTTAAAATCACATTTATAAAATAACACCATATTAAATGTAAAGAAGCCACATTTCCTACCTCAATCGCGAGCAATACCAACCCAAAACCACGTGATAGACACTGACAATGCGAATGCAGCGTTAATGCTCCCTAGGGTCCTCCCGAGGACCGATAAAATCTGATAATTATGCATACGTAATATTTAGGTAAAATTCAAAATAAATATAACGTACTCAAAAATTACTATTGGCCTTCTAACAGTGAACTGTGGTCCCAAAATTATCAAAATAATTTTTAAAACACTCTCTATAATTTCTGGGAATTTACTGTAATTTTTAATAAATATTAATTTGGCCAAAAAGTCAAACTACAGTCAAACTTGGTCAAAATGGTCAACTAAGGATCCCACATGGTAGGGCCCGCCAAGATGAGTCCAACGGTCAAATTTGGGGTTCATATGATTATCGTATGGCTTTTAAATGCGTGAGAACACGGTAAGGTATACGGATGCACCCACACAAGATCATAGACCTATGGGTCATCTTCAACCTCCCGCAGGTTGAATTGTGTAACCCGATTACACCGTGTGTTCAACGGGCCAACTTCGACGATTAATATCTCCCTCGTTTCTTAACCGTTTTCAGTGATTCAAGTGTCAAATCGAAGCTCACGCGGAGTACTACGTGCGGATATAAATTGTTCATTCAAACTCCTATAAAATCATATTCGTTTTTTAAGCCTAAAGTTTCGGGTTTTCATGATCCAAAATTCTAAAATTTCTAAAACTTCAACCTACAGTCAATTTCTCTAAAATTTGGCACTACCATGGTGTTCCTTGGCCCCAAAAACATAAGGTAGGGTCATCCTTTCCAAAAATAACTAAAGAAAATAAAATTACATATACATATAAATATACACAGTACGTGACATATATATCTATATATATATATATATATATATATATATATATATATATATATATATATATATATATATATATATATATATATGAAATTAATAATAGAGGAGGTGAGGTTTTTACCTCACTAAGAGGGCTCCGCGAACTCAGCCAAAAGTCTCCACAAAACCACTCTTTTCCTCCTTTGTTCTCTCTCAGTTTCTCTCTCTCTCTCTGTTACTCTTTCCCTAAGTCTCTGTCTCGGGTCCCTCTATATATATATATATATATATATATATATATACACTCATTTGAACCAGATGCAAATGGAAACAGAGATGGGAGTCAAGGTGAGTCGGTGCAGCTGAAATATGGCTTCTTAATTGCTGAAGGAAAAACAGGGCCAGGATATTATGGGTTGCAGAGTTGCAGCTGTCGGGGAAGAAAATTGAGTGGGAAGGGTTAGGCTTGCAGAATAGGGCAGAATAGGGGAGGAAAATGTCTCAGTCCGTTCATATCATCCATAAGGGTTATGCTATGGTGTAGTTGGGTGCATGATTTTATGCTATACATGCCTAAGTTATGGTGAAGTTGCACACATAGGATCAAAATAAATATTATATATATATTTATAAAATTCAGGTCATCACAGGTGTACTTTAGGTAAAAAATAATTTCTTCAAAGTAGGATTTCTAGAAAATTCCTTCCACGAAGACGCTATTTTATCAATGTAGCAAATGCATACTGTGGGTTCATAGCAACATCAACTTTTATTGCTTCACCAATGCACTACGAGCTTATAATTCTGAGTTATTAAAATTATATCCTCGATTCATTTAAATATAAGCACCGAAAATATGCAATCAAATTTAATAATTTCCATGAAATTGCAGGTTCCTGCCATCCTGTTTACTCCAATTTGCCCGCATTCATTGTCCTTTCGACCCCTGATATTAACCGAGTATGTGACACTACGAGTCCAAGTACCTTTCAACAGCAGAGGCCATGCATGGGTATCATTCGATGGCAAGGACAGGAAACAATTAGCACCCGTGGACGCACTTGTGTGCAGCATGGCACCTTGGCCCGTCCCAACTGCATGTCAAAATGATTCCACCAGTGACTTCTTGCACAGCATCCATGAAGGCCTTTACTCAGTGCTACTTTCCCAAATGAGATACAGGTTGGTTCACTTTTGCCCCTTACCAAGCAAATTGTTTGGGAATAATTATGAATGACATGTGTTTTTCATAATGTTGGAATAAATTCGTAATATTGAGAACCTATAGGAACTAGCTTTTGGAATCTATGAGCATGTTATACTTGTGCTATGCCCTGTAAGATCTAGATTTCTCTGTCAAGAGGAAATTGTTGTAAAAGATTAGGTTGAGCTGATGATTTTATACTACCAGGCTTTAAGTCTTGCATCTTCTTATGCCTACTGTTTGTCATATGTTTGGAAACCCATCTTTTTAGTCTTTGGTTCAAACACGAATAGCCACTTATTGAAAAGAATGAGCATCTTTAATAACTTGTTTTAATTGATACTTTTAGTAAGTAAATAAACACACTTTGAAATTAAGATGCTACATAATCAATCTGACTCAAGCTTAGCTTAATCTGAGCTCACGGATAAAGGAAACCATCTGATCGATAGATCTTCTTCATGCCCAAAAGGCAAATGGAACCAATGGCACTGACGTTTTTTTGTTTATTCAATGGTAATTACAAAGTTGTGGTTTTGGTCTCAAACAGATACGAATGCAGTATTTGAACTGGTTATATAATCTATTACACATTGATCTCTTGTAGTGAGCTAATCAACCCAAACCGTCCTCATATTGTTGGTTGGGTATTTCAGCAAGGTGCATGTATTGTGATGGATTTTTATGATTGACTTATGGGTATTAAAAAATGGAATTTTTTGATTGACTTATGACTTAGGTACTTCAATCTTTGAGCATTACATATATGCTTATTTATTTGGGTACAATTTGATTGAATTAATATAAGGGAATATAGGTTTATGGAAGAGTGGTTCAGATATGATGATAATGGATTAGAATTAGAGTTCTGGGGCTGCATAGTTGGCAAAAACTAACTATGGAAGTATGGAACCACTAATAGTTAACCCTATAATAAAGGGAAGTCAATAAAGAGTGACTCTGACCTCCATAAATAAATTTAAATATTACCAAAAATAAAATAATCCTAAAGAAGTAATGCTTGTCAGACTTGTAATGATCCAAATTGTCTATGTAGTCTGTAGTCATTTATCCTAGATCTGTGAGTTTGACCTCTTATGAAAAAGGCAAGTATTAAGGCATTTTGGATTCCTAAGTATGGATCCAATTTTTATTTTTTCATTTTTTGTACAATAAATAAATTGAGAGGTACTAGAGCACCTCAAAGGCTCAAACTCATGAGCTTCCTTATGTGCCAAAATAATTTCCTTATGGTGGCCTTTGCGCAGAATATGATTTGATTTTTTGGTTTGCTCTCTGTCTGTGTGCGCATCTAAATGTTAATAGATCTCTCTTTTTGCTATTAGGTCATTATTACACAGAACTCTTAAAAGATTTTGCTTTTTGCAGGTAATAGAGCATATCTATGCATTTATTTGCATTCTAAAGAGAGAAATTTGATGTTGACATTGATTGGGCCTTAATTAGTTCAAAAGATGGTATAATTTGTGGGGATTTTTTTTTCCCATTTCTGCATTTTTAGCACTTTCTTTTTGCTATAGCATATTGTTACATAGAATTGTGTTAAATAGATTTTGCCTTTATTTGCAGGTGTGTGGGTGAGATAGAGAGAGAGAGAGAAAGAGAGAGGAAGGGATATTTTGCTTTGATAGAGTCAGAGAAATGGGGGCAACTTAACACTGAAGCTTTTGTGGATGCTCACTCTTCTAATTCGTCCCTTTTTTTTTTTTTTTTTTTTTTCACTTGATGGCTTCTTCTTTCTGTGTAGTTGAATCATGCATCATGGCAAAAGGTGAAAATTTTTTGAGGATGTTTCATTTTTAGATTTGTTTTTCATTTTGACATCTAAAATATTGTAGGACTAGTAAGGAAATGGTGACTTTTGAAACCATGTTATTGTAATCCAATGAAATGAAAATGATGATTTTATAATTAATATGAGTGATTTAATTTCCTTTGTTATTTTATTTGTCTTAATTTCTTTCATTTCATATTGAGAATTTAATTATTAAGTAATTTGTATAAACAAGTCGATATATCAAATTTAATAACAAGTTTATAGGGTAGTAAATAGTATATGACAAATTTTTTGTATATATTCACCACCCAAAAAAAAAAAGAGGATCTTTACATAAGATGACTATTTTTTATAGTCATCTTTTAATACATAAGATGACTGGTTTTAAGAACAAAAGATGACAGTGAAAAACAGTCATCTTATATAGTAATATATGACTGTTTTTAAGAACATAAGATGACTGTGAAAAACAATCATCTTGTATATTAATATATGATTGTTTTTAAGATAAAACCAGTCATATTTTGTTAAATACATGACCGTTTTTAACGGTCATCTATAGCACAAAAAGATGACCATGTTAATGAATAAAGGATCTTCTTTCTTTGAGTCAAACATGACTGTTTTTAAAAAAGGGTCATCTATTACTCTCAAAGATGACCATAAAAAACGGTCATCTTATTTGATGATAAAAGATGACGCTTGAAGAGATGACTGTTTTTTCTAAAAACAAAGATGACTATTTTGGTAAAAGATGACTGTTAAATACAATCATCTATCAACGTTTTTGTAGTAGTGAAAGCTCGTTGTAGGAGAATTGATTTTTCATGTTTTACATTGCATATCATGTTCTTGATTAGCAGATTATATTTTCATGCTTAATAATGTTCTTGGATATTCTCATGATTATTGGTTTTTTTTTTGTTTTTTTGTTTTTTTTATTTATTTATAGTTTTCATGCATATTAGTCGAGTCATGGTATTAGGGTTGTATTAGGGTTTAGGTTAATCCATTATTCTTGTTATTTACATGACTATTGGATGAGTTTAGGCCTTAATATGATTTTGTCCAGATTTGTATATTATTGTTTTTGAATGCTTTGGAGCGTGAGGGTGTAAACAGGTGTGGTAATTACCTTATTGCAAATAAGGTTACTATTGTTAAATTTTGCTGTTACGTGGGGTAAATTGCACAAGGTAAGTAGGGTATGAAAGTGCCCTAACTCTCTTTCCTTAATCTTTCCCTTCTTCTTTGTAGGGTTATTTCTTAATAAGAGTTTATGGTAATTACTAGAAGTTTTCTTATAAAATAAGTTGCCTTTTATTAAAATTGCTAAGTTTTGAAAGTTTCCTTTTTATTAAAGATTGCCTTTTCCTCAAAGTTTCCATCTGTTCGACATTACTTTATTTCTAAACTTCCAAATTTGGTTTATTTATTAATTGGAAACTTTCTATAATTTTTCAATAAGGAAATTTAGGGGTTTTACCATAAGTTCATATTAGGTTATAACCTTATTTTTTTCGAACTACGTGGACTTTGATCCATGTATTTCCATACATAGTATATAGGCACTGACTTTAAGGTTCAAGCCCGCCCTAGTATCCAAGTATCCTAGGTTTCTTTTTCTTTCCTTTTATTTATTTTCTATTTTTATTTGTTTGTGGTGGATGAATGGATGAATGAATGGAATGAATGGATAGATGGATGAACAAGCTAATAGAATGTGTAGCTTTATGTTTTACCTCTCAAATCTTTACCAAAGTGTTCGGGTTGTCATATTACAATGATTGTAAAATATGAATAGAAAGTGGTAAAAATTCAGTGGGTTATATAGGATAAAACACGAAAATCTCCTATAATGAGATAGATCCAATTCATAAACCATTTTTTAATGCCAATCAACCTTATCATATAGCAAACAAAACTAGATGCAATAAACATATAATTTCGGATAAAATTCAAGCAAAGGTTAATCATACGAACTAAAAACATATATAGAATTGATCAAAGACCGACCAATGTGCTTATTCTTATTCTTGACCTAAAAAAGAAAAAGAACAAGAAAAAGATCAGACGCTAGGAAAGACATAAAAACACAATAAATGAAAATGAAGCCTAGGGTTCCGATCAACTGTGATAGTCGATTGTTTATAAAAATTCCAAATTAGTGAAGCTAGAAATGTAGCAAGACTTCACCAATATAAGTTCCATCACTACTAATACAATATGACAACTACCAAGTCTCTAGGCCTATGCATTTTTGTTACAATAAGCATATACAAATACTAACTTAAACCATACATTTAGGGCATGTTTTGAGTGTCCAATTTGAAATTAAATAATTCAAAACAACCTTTTAGTTAATAAACCTATTTCCTATAACTAGTCGTTGTCCCAACATTTCAAAAGATTAGTTCAGACAACATCATTCTTTAAGTAACAACATTAGCTCTTCTACTTTAAACGAACCTAGAGAGTATCAACCTTACCTAAAAGAGGACATATTTCAGGATATTACATAACACGAAAGTGTGGTTCGTCCACTTTATCCCTTTCAACCAATTCCTTGATTTTAAAAAGATTAATATTCGTAATTTCTTTTTTATCTCTTGAAGATATAAGAGAGCTATAGTATGCAATTTTGTCAGCCACTTGGTTACCCTCCCTGAATTGAAAGTTGGCTTTATAGTCCTTAAAATTCTCCAATATTTTGAAGATCATTTTGCAAAATATTAAGATATAAATGTTACTTTACAATAAATACAAAGTAACTTTAAAAGAATAAAGAAAGTCCAAAATTAAAATTTTAAAAAACATAAAGGATAAATGAAGGCATAACAAACTGATAGAGTATACCTATAACGTTCCATGTACTTAAGAGGAACATGGGAGACTCATTTCAAAACATTGATAATCTCTTTATTGTCTCCTATTATGATTTCACGATGTTAAAGTTTTAAAGCCAATATCAGACCTAAGTAGAGTCACCTAAGTTCTACTTCCATTATGTTCTTAGCATTTGGAACCACAAGATGATCAGAGCATCTCCAACCATGAGAGGCATTTATGTGAGCTATATGTATTTTTTGCATCGCTATAGTGTAAAAATGCATTGCTACAGTGAAAATGCATCACATGAAAAAAAAGGACTACTCCAATGCATGTGAGCCATTTTTTTTGCCTCAGCCACCTTTTCCTCTACCTCCAACTATTTTTTTTGGGGATGATGTGGAAAATTTGCATTTGAGCCATTTCTTAAGTCAAATATAGCTCAAGATTTGGCTCGAGCTATATTTGCCTCATCAAATGGCTCACCCATTGGAGTACCTACTTTTCACACATAAGGCAAAAAATAGCTTTACCTCACCTTTTGCCTCATGGTTGGAGACGCTCTCATAGCCATCTATCTCTCCCTCGACATCTCGAACAACAGCACCACAACCTCCTCTTTTTGGATGTCCTTCAACATCCAAAAATGAACCATCAAAATTTAGTTTGGGCCAAGATGGATCAGGTTTCAGTAAACTAAGATTACAGGGTGGTAAAGCATTGTGGGAGGATCAAGCTCTTCCTCAAACACAAATATTTTATCATCTAATATCTTTTTCTCCATTAGATGATGATACTTTGAAGAAGTTTTTAAAAACCAAAGCATAAAATCCTCTACTATCAAGTACGTTGGCTTTGCAAAAGAAATGGATGAGTGTCAATTTCTATAGCTCAAATTTCCCCAAGGTTTCAAAATTCCTTTCTCCCTTAAATTTTCTCTGTGATTTCTCACAAATATATCTCTAATACCCTTCAAAATCTACAATTGAAAAATTCAAATTGATTGAGTTGATTTAAACAATTATACTTGAATTAATCATTAAACTATGCACAAATTTATTTATTTATTTATTTTTGATAAGGTAATGATTTGTATTGAAACCAAAAGGGCTAATCCCTCGATACATATACAAGTGAAAAGCTCGGCAACCCTATGACAAAAACAGGGGACCGACAAAAGAGGAAAATAACTTTATTCCCATCCATTTACACCTTCAATGGCTTATTGCCATTACCTTCTCTGGTCAACATTGTTATCAAAGCCTAATAAATCACTTCCTTTACAATTCGTCACTTCATAAACAAACTTGGAGGAAAACCAAGAACCTAACTGAATTACCCCAATTGAATTAACCATTGCACTCCCATTCAATGTTGAGGTCGACGCCCACGAAATCAACTTTGAAACCTCCCTCACATCCACCTTCCGCTCCTTCATCGCCACTCCCGCGTCTTTAAACGGATTCGAACACTTGTCCTTCACAAACTTAACGCAATTCTCTTTCGCTGCAACCATACACATCACTATTTCGCGCTCTTCGCACTTCACTCTCTTGCCAAATTTAAAGGAAGAAATTTTGCTAATAAGGGCCCGCCACCACGGGGGTTTACACTTGCTGGATGAGCTGAGGGAGCACCCAATCCAAACTCTACCCTTGCACTATTCAATAAGTTTGGACTCGCACGCTGTATATGCAGATCTCCAGGCTTGGGCGTCTTTGAATGCGAGGATGTACGAACCGGCCAACGGGTCATCCATTGAACCTACCGATACCGATCCTCGGAGTAAAGGGAGTGGGCGGTCGAAGGGGATAATGGTTGAAGATGGTGAGTAGTCAAGATCGTATGGTAGTGTAGACATTTCCCCAGGTTTTAGAAGGTCTAGGGCTTTAGTAAGCACGAATTTAGGAACTTACATTTAGGATCACAATATTCTCAAGATAAGATTCCTAAATTTTTTAATGGTCATGATACCTGCAAAAGAAAGATTTGTATAAATATAAGTAGAACATTAAACCAAGACGACCATCTTATATAGTAAATAAAAACTTTTAATATCAAACTACAAATATCATATTAGACATAAGTAAGAATCCACTCATGTTATCAAATGATCTTAATCATAACATAAAAATTGCAAGTTTGAGAAATTAAATAATAATAATAACAATAACAATAATGGATGTGTTTGAGAATAAAGTAAGAACCGATCTCACAGTATAAGTTAATATGGTGGAGATTAGTAGCCAACATGAGATTAGTTTTAGGGGGGCTAACACAGTGGAGGAGGGTTGGATCTGATGTAGAGGTCTAGAGAAGGCAGCAACACCTAAGAAACAATTGGCACTTTTATGAAGGGGATTGATGAAGTGGACATGGAGGCTGCTTGTTGCATAAATTTAAAAGCCCTATGGGAAAGCTGGAGAGTTTTGTTGAGTGTTGTGAAGGTATGAAAAATGGGATTTGTTGAATTGAGGAATTTAATGGAAGCATTTTGCAGAGGCAAAAGGGGACCCATAGTATGATAGTAGTACTGTGAGGACCCGTTTTCCTAATAGGGATTATTACGGCTTAATGTATGATTAGTGTAGTTAATCCCTTGATTTATTGGATAACCCCATGTATGGGTAATCTATGTGTATGATAATACAATGTTAATTGTGTTTTGATGCTCATTTTTATGCATCAAGTGTCTTAAGTGTGTGTTCGGCCTTATTTGCAGCTTCGGGTTTAAGCTGCTGAAATTTGGCTAAGTGTGGGAGAAAAGTGAATTTTTATAAATCTTCGTTTTAAAAGATAATTTTTGGCGGTAATGGGAGTTTATAATATTATAAGACATTGGTGATTTTATGGGATTTTATTAGCATGTTTGGATTGGGTTCCACGCATGTTTGTTTTAGGAAAATCTGTCGGGCGACGGATTTTGTACTAAAACTTGGAAATGAGATTTTGATATATTGGGTATTTGATTTTTTTGATATTTTATTTGGATTCAAATGGGGGGTTATTTGCTTATTTTCATTAAATAACTTAAAGTAAAAGGAAGAATAAAATAAAATGTTTTTATTTACTTAAATGTTTTTAATGAAATAAGGCTGATGTCTGTGCTGATGAGGTGTAGTCTGACTGACTGTCAAGTTTCAGCTGACTGTGTGTTTCAGACGTCTGAAAGTTACATTCAGACGTCTGAAAATTCCAGAGAGCGAGATTTTCTGGAGTATAGTTTCAGACGTCTGAAACTACATTTCAGACGTCTGAAAGTTGCGATCTGCAGATTTTATAAAGGGTTAAATGACGCATGTGCCCCTCCCCATATGTTTTAAAACCCCTTTCACTCGACCTTAAACTCCATTTTCATGTCTCCCAACTTAGGAGAGAGGGAGAGAAAGAGGAGGAGAGAGAGAGAGTGCCGTGGGAGGTCAGCGGTGACTCGCCGGAGCACCGGAGCTCCGATCCAACGCCGGCAAGCGTGGATCTTGCATTATTTGGCCCGATCTACAAGTCTATGGCGGTAGTTTTGCATTTTCATCACTCATCCATGAGGTAGGGGACATTTTCTCATTTTAAACCCTTGTTGCATGGGGGTTTGGGTACAAATCATGTAGATTTGCATGTATTTGGTAGTTTTTGCATATATATATATATATCATGCATGGGATATATATTTTCTAGGTTTTACAAATTGTGGGAAACCTAGGGTTTGATTCACATCATTTTGTTATAAAAATGTTGTTTTTGAAATCATTCCTTTAGAAATGATTTATGGGGGTTATTTATTGTGACTTTTATAAACCCACGTATTATATGGTTTTCTCGGAAACTTTAAATATATAAAACTTTCCGGTTTATATGGAAATTATGGAGTTATTTCATCTGGTTTTTTTTAGAACAAACCTATTATGTGGTTTTTGGAAAATATATATAATTTTCTGGATTATATGAGAATTATGGAATTAATAAATGAAAAGAAAAGTGATGATGATATGGTGATGAGGGCTACTGGAGACAGGATTACTGCGGTCCCAAAGGAACGGGACGTCTTGCCGTGTCTTCCTATCCTTTAGTCCTAGGCTACGTGCTCGAATAGAGGTTACTGCGGTCCCAGGTAGGGACGTCTTGCCGTGTTTCCTCTTGAGGTTACTTTCTGGACCCAGGTAGGGATCCATAGTGTTTCCTCTTATTTCCGCGCGCGAGGGCCCCGCATGACATGGGGAGGATTTATCAGTTTGAAAGACTGATGTTATGGTTTGCCAGATATGGCGGTTAATGATTATTGGCTTGTAAGGCCGTGATATGGAAATTGGAAAGAATGATAAAGAATTATAAATAACTTGAGTTATTTCTTACCTTTTTTTTAAAAATAAAAAGGGGTGTTGGTATCAAATGATTTAAACTTCCGCAGTTTATTTCATTATACATGTATCAGTTTCATTTACTGAAAATTATATTGCAAACTAATCAATGGTTTTGCAGGGATCTTGAAAAGTATATAAACTATGGTTTTTAAAACCTTGGGGTTATTTTGAGAAATGTTTTCCTACTGAGCGTGTAGCTCATACCCCCACAGTTTTCTTGCAGGTCATATTTTCAAAGCTAAGTTGACCTGGGTTTTGGGAGCACGTCAGCATGCTTGCATTCATGTAGAGAATAGTGGAGATAGGCTTTGTGCCTAGGCATGTATTAATTTTAATTCCTGGCCTGTAATAATTAAATTAGTAGTGAAGTGGACTGGATGGGACCCATGTGACTACGATACAGCCTGTAGATTTATTTATCTTTGGAATATTGTGTGGATGGTTGGAAATGATTATAAATGTGTTTTCTACAGGTTTTATGATTAGTCGATAATTTGGTATGTCCTATTTATAGACGGGACCATGCCGGATTTTCTAAAAATATTTTCGAAAGAATTATTTTTATTAAACATCCACTAAACTTGGCTTTAAAAATGGTTTTCTTACTACTTAACTAACGGTCCCAATTTCGGGTCGTTACAAGTACCATGATAGTACTTTACGCCTTGCTAATGAAGAAGGCCTTTGGCGATCATGTAATGGGCCTTTTCTAGTCCAAAGTGATCTGGGCCTTTTTTAAAACAGGTAAATTGTTGGGTCTCAGTTAAGGGTGGCTTTATGCTTAAAGGTTGGTTCGAAGGTTTTGGAGGTGTAGATTTGCCCCCTAGAAAAAACCTATTAGTGTGGTTCAAGAACAGAGTGATGCTAAGGCAAGAAGAATAATAATAATAATAATCATAACATAAAATTGCAAGTTTGGGAAGTTGAAAATAATGATAATTATAATAATCATGATCAATGTGTTTGAGAGTAAACAAATAAAGTGCAGGACTAACTGGACAATATAAGACATTAATATGGTAGAGATTAGTCGCCAACATGAGATCAATTTCAAGGGGGGTGAGATGGTGGAGGATTGGCAACACCTAGGAAACAATTGGCACTCTATGAAGGGGATTGATGAGGTGGACATGGAGACTACTTGTGTTGCGTGTATTTTATTGTTCAAGGTCAAATTTTTAAAGTCCTATGGGAAGCTAAAGGGTTCTCTTGAGCGGTGTGAAGGTGCGAAAAATTATGGAAGCATTAAATTATTGAATGAGGAATTCAATATTGGAAGTAATTCAAAAAGGCAAGGGCAGACTCATAGTGCTCTGGGCCTTACTAATCAAGATGCCTTAGGTAGCTAAGTTAAAGATTAATATTCACACAGTATAAAGTTAGTTTAAAGGTGATATCATTGCATACATATTAATGTATTGATTAATAATGGTGATGTGGCAGCTGCTAAATCATGTGAGCAAGAATATGGACACTTCATTATTTTCCTAAACAAAATATTGCTATTTATAATTTTCTAAAATGTTGAAGTTATGATACTAGCTAGTTCGGCCCTACCAAGTGAAAATTCCTAGATCCGCATGTAGATTTGCTTTGTGGGGCTATCAGAGTGGTCATATGCATGCCACATAGCAATATGTTTTTTACTAAAATGACGCCATATGATAATTATCCAAAGAATATCAACAACAACCATAAAAAAACTATATCCTCGATAATTATCTTAATATGAAACTTCATATAATAATCAAATATCCAAAAGTGAACATTTACCTGGTTCATCTCTACACCACCCATTCCCAAAGAAATTATTGCCAATGAGGCACTAGCCTACAAAAGGAAACACTATTAAAAAATTAATCTTAATGTTTGTTTCGTAATATTACAAAGATTAAAATAAAATAACATAATATTTTAAATAAAGGGAGATCATTTTAATACAATTTAATGTACATTTCCAACTAAACTATTAGCAAAGTAATATAGAAGAAGAAGGAAAAGAAAAATAAAATAAAATAATGCAAAAAAGTAATTCTTTAAAAGATATTTTCTTTTTTCTCATATTGCTTTCATCACCATTACCAATGCATGATTGCTATTACCACCAATACAACTACCTCAAGATCTGTATGAAACCAATTGGACCAAAACTAATGATAATTATATTACTATTATACTTTTTCATTGTTTCTTAGCAAACAATTTACCAAACATATGTTTTCATTCACTTTGAAGAAAAAGCAAAGGAAAAAATGAAGCAAATATATTGAGGTTTTTGCTTCTTCCAATACCCAACCAAAAGGTGCCCTAATTTATGAAATGTGAATTTCTATTAATTTCCAACTAAATGAAAGACTTAAGTTACAACAAACTTTTTTTTTTTTTTTTTTTTGATAAGATGTTACAACAAACTTTTATAAATCCATATTTTAATTATGCTCATCACTGGACTAAATTAAGATTTCTAGCCTAAAAGTCACTGATGATGAATAAACCCATCAATAATATATATGATATTTAGTTCAATATATTGCATCATAACTAAGGACCTAAATTCCTTAAACCATATGCCTTAATTAATTTCTATGCCTAAGAGTACATATTTTTGTGCTAAGTTGAATTTTATAATCTACCAAATAAGCTATGTACAAAACAAATAAGGTATATCATCCAACAAAAAAATAAATAAATAAAATAAATAAAAACAAACAAACAAGGCATACCTCCCAAACAAAACAACCTAGGCCCCAAACAAGACGCAAGCAAGCCCAGCAAACCAAACAACACTAAAACAAGAATTCCAGTGACAACAAACTAAAGCAGCCAACTTCTAAAAGGTAAGAATGGCAACAAGGTGGGTTAGGGGCGGGTCAACCATATACCATCCCCGACCCTAACATTGAAACCCTATATCCAAATCCGCCCCTAAACCTGAAGGGGCGAATAAAAACCATCCCCGACCCTATTACTTCCTATGAAAATCGTCCCCACCTCGCTCTGCACCGCAAGTGAAGAAATTTTTTTTTGTTTACACAGCCATAATTCATCCACCAGAGTTCATGTTCCAAATTACTATACACCAAGACAGGTTTCAAATATGTTGATTTATTTATTTATTTTTCTCCTTCTTAAACTGATCGTGATCCCACAAGATGCGCAAATCCCTTTCTGTGATTCATTAAATGAAATCTAAAACCACCGTATCATCACATAAATGATCTAAACCTAAAATAATATTACTATTTATCGCAAATCAGCTTCTCAAAAATCAAAACCAATATCCAAAATGAGGTGAGTTATGGCCGTGTAAAAAATAAAAAAATAATATAAAAAAAACATCAATTCCATCTTAATAATCCAACAAAAAAAAAAAAGAAGTAGCAATAAATAAAAATTCAGCGTACAGATGACTGTAGATGTAGATCTGAGATGTACTGAGGCGGTGAACCGGTAATGTTGAGTCAGTGAAGTCGTGAGGCAATGAGGGTAAGGGGAGGAGGCCATGAGGGTGAAGTGGGGAGGCCGTGAGGGTAGGGATTGCCGGACTCAAGAGGCCGTGTAGGTGAAGACCGATTGGGGAGGCTGTGAGGGTAAGGTGGTCAGGCGGGGACCTGTGATGGCAGCTGGTGTGAGTGTGTGAGGGTGAAGCACTGAAACGGAGCCAGAGAGTGATTTGAGTGAGGAAGAGAGATCTAATGTGAGTTAGAGGCAGCTAGGGTTTCTTTGTTAAGTTATATATATATAATGGTAAAATTGTAAAAGCATTATCGAGGTGGGTAATTCTGCGGATTGGTTCGAGTTATGGGTCAGGTATATGAAAACCATAACCAAATCGTATCCGAAAATTTTATAATTCAACCCATACCCAAACCAATAACCAAAAAAATAATTTATAAAAAAAAAAAAAAAAAAGAAGAAGAGAGAGAACAGTCCTATAGGGGTAGAGCGGAGCTCCTGTGGGGTAAGTCAAAATTACCATCTCTACTAAAAGAAAACATTGGGTGGAAACTTTTCTAGCAACCCTCACAGCCTACCACTAAACTTGCTCCACGATATGAAGAGATCTAAATAAAACTTGAGTATGCTATAATTGAAACTTGACAAACAGAAATAATATTACATTTGAGTACAAAACTAAAAAAGAAAAAAAAAAAAAAAGAATAGACAAACAGCTGGGTGAGTACTAGTAAAAAATAAAAAACATAAAAAAAAACTTATTCCTAGAGTACTGATTGGGATATATAGGAAAAGTGAGATTATGGAAAGGAGAAAACGTGGTAGAGGAAGAATAACAAATATGGAGATTAGTTCATGATAGGAACACCTATAAATTGAAGAGTGAGAGTTAAAGAAACATAAAATGGAAAGAAGAGAGGAAAAAGAATTGTAGCATAGCTCCAACTCGGTGAAACCATGAAATTCTAAACCTGAATAACTCGAGATACTTAATTGGAATAGCAATTAAAGTTTATGTATTATCATGGGTTCATGGCCTAGGCATTTTGTAAACATATAAATCTTGAAGGGCAGCTATTGCAACCCCTCAATTTTATTTGTAAATCTTAACTTTTTTTCACTTTTTAAGGTTTTATGGAAAAATATAAAAGGTTTTTCATGAAAACTAGTCGTGTTGTCCACTAGAAAATATCATTTTGAATAACTTCTTTGTAAAAGAAAGTTTTTCCCAAATTTGTCATTTAAGTGAACTTTTTGGCCATTAATATCGTTTCTACAAAACTTATTAGAGATTATAAATGACCAGAAAGTCATCTTAAACTATAGATTTTGAAAAAAAAATTCTTCTAAAAAGTTGTTCAAAATCATGCTTTCTAATAAACAGTGTGGTCAACTTTCATAAAAACCTTTTATACTTTTCATAAAACTTTAAAACATGAATAAAATAGGTTTTACAAATAAAGTTGAGAGGTTGCAATAGCAGCCCACTAAATCTTGCCAAAATTGAGGGTAAAAGCCTTTGCTTATAAAGAAAATAGCAAGCTTTGAAGGGTGAAACCTATAGTTAGGATGCAATTTATTTGTTTATTTTGGTTCATTAAAAGAGCTCAATGGGCTACACAACAGTGGATGGCCCATTCCCTTCCCATTTCCCAGCTACCCAAGTCAACTGAAGTATCAAACCCAACTTCTTCACCTCATAAGAGGTGATTATGAGGTGGAGATGTATGGCTGGCTGTTTCTTTATTTACCTTAATATTCAGAATCCATATTGAATGAAGGGTATTTTTTTTTTAAATTATATTTATTTATTTTTCTAAATACACTAAGATTAGAACAATAATGAAGGAGTTAGAAGAGTTTAATCCAGCTCGAAGTGTAACACAGAGGTTAGTCCTCAATGATTTGTTGAGATGTCAAGATATTTTTTTTCTCCATGTTTTGGCACCCTCTAAGCATATAAAGAAGTCCAACCCAAATTCTTCAAGTAAATTCATTTAAAAATAATATCGACCTCATAAGTCATAAGTCATATATAACTATAAGTAGCTAACTAATAGAAAATTAGTTGGAGCACATGCGTGTGACGCCTTTAAAAAAATATGAACATATAAAATAAGAAAGTTCAACCCAAATTTGAAGAAAATTCATTAAGCTCTATTTGGCTCCTAAATTTTATCAAGGAAAAAGAATAAGATATAAGGAATTATATTTTTCCTTATTAATTGGTTACAATGGAAAATTAGAAAAAGATCAGGAAAAAGAAAAAAAATATTTTTGGCTCGATATAATTTTATCTTTTTCTTTCATTTTCTTTTGTTTTCAACTTCTCATTCTCAGTTAAGGGTGGCTTTGAGCTTAAAGGTTGGTTTGAAGGTTTTGGAGGTGTAGATTTGCCCCCAAATCTGTTATGGATCTAGAAAAAACCTATTACTGTGGTTCAAGAACAAAGTGATGCTAAGGCAAGAAGAATGATAATAATAATAATCATGACATAAAATTTCAAGTTTGGGAAGTTGAAAATAATGATAATAATAATAATCATGATCGATGTGTTTGAGAGTAAACAAATAAAGTAAGGACTAACTGGATAATATAAGACATTAATATGGTAGAGATTAGTCACCAACATGAGATCAATTTCAAGTGGGGTGAGATGGTGGTGGGACAACACCTAAGAAACAATTTGCACTCTATGAAGGGGATCAATGAGGTGGACATGGAGGCTGCTTGTGTTGCGTGTATTTTATTGTTCAAGGTCAAATTTTAAAAGTCCTATGGGAAACTAAAGGGTTCTCTTGAGCGGTGTGAAGGTGCAAAAATTGATGGAAGCATCAAATTATTGAACGAGGAATTTAATGGAAGCAATTCAAAGAGGCAAGGGAAAACTCATAGTGCTTTAGGCCTTACTAATCAAGATGGCCTCAGGTAGCTAAATTAAAGATTAATATTCACACAGTATAAAGTTAGTTTAATGATGATATCATTGCATACATATTTATGTATTGAATAATAATGGTGATGTGGCAGCTGCTAGATCATGTGAGCAAGAAAATATGACCACATGACAATATGTTTTTTTACTAAAATCAACGCCATATGATAATTCTTCAAATAATATCAACAACAACCATAAAACAACTATATCTTAGATGATTATCTTAATATGAAACTTCATATAATAATCAAATATACAAAAGTGAATATTTACCTGGTTCTTTCCTACACCTACACCACCCATTCCCAAAAAAATTATTGCCAATGAGATGGTAGCCTACATAAGGAAACACTATTAAAAAATTGATCTTAATGTTTGTTTGTAATATTACAAAGATTAAAATAAAATGACATAATATTTTAAATGAAGGGAGATCATTTGAATAAAATTTAATGTGCATTTCCAACTAAACTATTTAGAAAAGTAATATAGGAAGAGGAAAAGAAAAAAAAAAAAACTAATGCAAAAAAGTATTGCTTTAAAAGATATTTTCTCTTTCCTTATATTGCTTCCATCACCATTATCAATGCACGATTGCTATTACCACCAATACAACTACCACAAGATCCGTATGAAACCAATGGGACCAAAATTAATAATAATTATTACTATTATAGTTTTAATTGTTTGATAGAAAACAATTTACCAAACATAAGTTTTCATCCACTTTGAAGAAAAAGTAAAGGAAAATATGAAGCAAATATATTGAGTTTTTTGCTTCTTCTGAGACCCAACCAAAATGTGCCTTAATTTATGAACTATGAATTTCAACTAATTTTCAACCAAATGAAAAAGTTAAGTTACAACAATAAACTAGAATGATCTCATATGTTCCCATTGACAATTACTATTCTTTCACTTTTATATATCCATACTAGTAGAAAATGCACATGCAAGGCATGTGCAAAGTATTTCTTTTAGGGTGTTCTTTTGATTTGTTTTATACTTTTATTGGTTTTTTGGCGAAGGGAATGTTTGGTTGTGGAGGTGGGAGGAATTAGTGAAAAACATTAAGTTTGTAAAGAGTTCTATGCAAAATTAATGGGCAGAAAAACGGCTTAAATTGATGGCAGTGATTAGAAGGTAGAAAAACAGTTTTACTTGCTCTATTGTTCTCGTTTGCAAGCTTACTCAAATGACTTAGCTTTGACACCTAAGCAAATACAAAAAAAAATATAATATAGAAGCACGAGATGACCAACCCTTTTATCAAAAGAAGACAACAGAGTAATACCAAGAAAGACAAACCATTTCTTGCAAACTACACGAACCCAAAAAAATAAAATAAAATTAGAAATTATGCAACTTGTGCTGCTAATGTACTGTGTGCAAAAGTATAAGGACTTCATATCCATCCCTTTCTACAAAGAAGCAACCTCTATTGTTTTCAAAGTAAACAAGATGAAAGAACAGGCATAATAATGTGGAAACTAAAATCTAGAAATTTGTTTGAAAATAAGAAATGTCATTAAAAAAAAAACAACTGACACAAGGAAAATTTATGTTAATTAAAAGCACAGAAAAACAATAAAATTGGGAGACAAGCTTAATCCCTCAAAAGCATGGGCGGAAAACTGAGCTTTCGTTATTTTGTTGTAATGGATAGAACAAATTCAAAATATGACAATTCGTCCATGCTTCAGCGAGAAAAAAAATTACAATCTATATGTCCCATTAAAATTTTAATAAAATACAAAATTAAAATAGTATATTTCAGCATCAAAACGTAATGATCTAGGCCATGGAATCTTTCAAAGAAAGCATCATTACTATAAATAGAATCTAGAAATTCCATCCTATGTGCCAATCTTGAATTAAATACCAAAACAATTAAATTGAGCGGCAAAATTCGACCCACCTGCCTAATAATCGCATTCAATAACAAATTAAGCTACAAATTTTTTGTGTCTTACCCTTTCAACCAAATCAGCAACCCCATCTCTAAATGTCCCGAAAATATAGTCATAACTCTTAAACGAATCATCAAGTATGTCATGTAGAAGCCCTGTAACAACTACCGTGGAATTAGCACCAATCAATGCAAGTAAGACAGTCGAGATTGACAGAGTGCGTCGGAGGCTACCCATCAACAGATCCACCTTCTAAGGTTTCATAGCCCAAAAGGTGATGCTGAGCTTCTTATGGAGTTTCTCGGCAACGGCGCATGACTCCTCAACAAAAAACGCAACCAGATTTGAAAGGGGAGGCTTTCGGTGGCCTTGTTCATTGGTGTGGACGACGTGTGTGAAAGGGGAACCACAGAGAGAACGATAGAGAGAAAAGGGAGAAAGAGACTTACACAGAAAGAGGGGATCGAAATGGGGTGGTTTTTTGAGAAAGAAAAGAGATGAGAGAATCAGATCGAGAAAGTGAAGAGGGAGAGAGAGAGAGAGTGACACAGAGAGGAGATGGAGATGGGTTTTCTAAGAAAGAGAAGAGAGGAGAGAGGGGTATGGGGATGAAGTTCTAGACTCATCCGACAGGAGTGAAGTGTTCAATTGTGATATTGGGTTTTGATTAGGATTTTTAATGAACGCAACAGATAAAAAAAAGAAATCTATGTATAAAAAATAAAAAATAAATAAAGAAACATGTTTACCCAAAAGAAAAAAAAAGGGAAATTAACGAATAAGTCTATTTTTATAGGATTTATAGAGGCATAAGTCTATCCGACAAACTTATGTACTATGTAGTCATAAGTTTACTTTTAAATAAAATGAGTTTATTTTTATAACCGTGGTAAATGCATAAAGTCAAGTTTACCCTTAAATGTTATTTTTTGTTTTCAAATTCTAAAATGACATAACTTTTGGTCTACACATCAATTTCCAATAAAATTTATATATTTGAAATCCATTCGTTGAGCCTTTTGAAACAAGACCCATAATGAAAATAAAATTATGTATAAAAGAAAATAGTTACATTGATTACATATTTACATGTATCGGTTTTAAAATAAATAAACATGTAACTATTTTAATGTGGGTTCAATTCCCTAAACAAAATTATTAAATTTATTAGATGTAACTATTGAATTAGTTAAATTAATTTGTTTGAAACTAAAAAATTGCAAAATTTAAATATTTTGCGACTAAAATCAAGTCACAATTAACTTAAAACTATTCGTTTTCATGTAACTTTTTTTTCTATGAGTTCAGTATATACTTTAGTTGCAAGTAGATGTTTACTCAGATTTAATTGATTTTTTTTTTTTTTTTTGGAAAATTAAGGAAAAGACCCACGATGAATATAAAATTATGTATTAAAAAAATAGTTACATTGATTATATGTAACTTTCTAAGAGGGACGTTTTTTAAAGGGTAATATTGTCTGAAAATATCTAAGGGGACCTTTGGCTACATAAGATTTTATGATGGATTTATGGCTGCACAAGTCCAACTTTATGGACTAATAGCCAAAGTCCCCAAATAGAAACTCATGGATAAAAATAAGAAACTCATAATTAACTAGAGGGTAATAAAAGTTCTTAAAAAACAAAGCTGCTATGGAATGAGTCGTTGCACAATGGCTATCTGCTGTCAATTTGCCCATCCATGAATTTATAAACTTACATTTTGGATCACAATATTCTTAGGTTCAGATTTTCTATATTCTCTTATAGTCATGATACCTGCTTAAGAAAGATTTTTAGATAATTATAGGTAGTTTAAACTAAAACAATCATCTTTCATAGTAAATAAAACTTTTAAGATCAATAATCTTAATCATAACATAAAATTGCTAGTTTGGGAAATTAAATAATAATAATAATCAAGAATGGGCTTAAAGTTTATTAATAAAAAAATGTGATTGGCGAAACAAATTTCTTAATATAGAAGAACTTCAAAAGCTTTAATAAAAAATAGTGTCGCAATACCCTCTTTTTTTCATGCAAATGTTCTTATTCAATTTACGTAGCAATGGTCCAATATGAATAATTACATTTTATTTAATTAAAGTTTTAGTTTTTTTTTAACTCAATTACAATATCAATTGGACGAACAAATTTGAATAAATGTGACTATATAATTAACACTACTTTTACTTTATTTAAAATTCTCATTTTGAGTCAAGGCAGCATTTTGTTGTTTAAGGGTATTATTGTTGACATTTAAAATAAATAAATTATAATTAATCAACAAGAGTAATGTGTTGCATTATATAATTAATAAAAAGGTACAAACATCATGTTTGAGTTTAAAAACTTAGGGAACTCATTTGCATCCAATTATAGTATACAATTTTGTTAGTCGCTTGGTTACCCTCCATGAACATAAAAGTAGCTCTATAGTCCTTAACATTTTTCAATATTTTGAAGGTCATTCTGCAAAATATTTAGATTGAAAAGTTACTTCACAATAAAAACAAAATAACTTTAAAAGAAAACAGACACTCCAGACTAAAATGATCTAAATCATAACATAAAATTGCTAGTTTAAAAAACCAAATAATAATAATAATCAAGAATGAGATTAAAGTTTACGAATAAAAAAAAAAACCGTGATTGGCAAAACAAATTTGTTAATATAGAAGAACTTTAAAATCTTTAATAAAAAAGAGTGTGTCAATACTCTCTCCTTTTCATGCAAATGTTCTTATTCAATTTATGTAACAATATAGTCCAATATAAATAATTATATTTTATTTAATTAAATTTTTAGTTTATTAACTCAATTAGAATATCAATTGGAAAAACAAATTTGGATAAATGTGACTATATAATTTACACTAATTTTTACTTTCTTTAAAATTTTCATTTTGAGCCAATGCAGCATTTTATTGCTTAAAAGCATTATTATTATTGACATTTAAAATAAATAAATTATAATTAATCAAAAAAAGTAATGTGTTGTACTATATAATTAACACTACTCTATTATAAATATCAATTGAAAGATAACATATAAGTGGAATAGTTAAAAGTGCAAACATCGTGTCTCATGTTTGAGTTTAAATACTTAGGAAACTCTGCATCTAATTATAATATGCAATTTTTTTAGTCACTTAGTTACCCTCCCTGAACTAAAAATTGACCCTATAGTCTTTAAAATTTTCCAATATTTTGAAAATCATTATACAAAATATTAGGATCTAGATGTTACTTTACAATAAAAATAAAGTAACTTTAAAAAAAAACAGACACTCCTGATTAAATTTTTTTTAAAAAAAATAAAATATATATGAAAATATAACAAACTAGTATAATATACTTATAACTTTCAAGGTACTTAAGAGGAACATGAGCGACTCCTTTCGAAACATCAATAATGTCCTTATTGTATTTGTAATTATATTATGATTTTGGAACATTCGAGTTTTAAAGCCAAGGTCAGACCAAAATAAACTCCCCTAAGTTCGAGTTTTAAAGACAATCATCTTTTATAATAAATAAAACTTTTAAGATCAATGATGTAAATCATAACATAAAATTGCTAGTTTTGAAAATTAAATAATAGTAATAATCAAGAACAGGATTAAAGTTTATTAATTAAAAATATATGATTGGCAAAACAAATTTGTTAATATAAAAGAACTTTAAAAGCTTTAATAAAAAAGAGTGTGGTAATATCCTCTCCTTTTCGTGCAAATGTTCTTATTTAATAGCAACGGTCAAATATGAATAATTATATTTTATTTAATTAAAGTTTTAGTTTATTAACTCAATTATAATATCAATTGGACAAATAAATTTGAATAAATGTAACTATATAATTAACACTACTTTTATTTTCTTTAAAATTCTCATTTTGAGCCAAGGTAGCATTTTGTTACATAAGAGCATTATTGCTAACATTTAAAATAAATAAATTATAATTAATTAACGAGAGTAATTTGTTGTACTATATAATTAACACTACTCTATTATAAATATTAATTGGAAAATGACATATAAATGGAATAGTAAAAAATACAAACATCGTGCCTCATATTTGAGTTTAAAAACTTAGGGAACTCATTTGCATTCAATTATAATATGCAATCTTGTTAGTCGTTTGGTTAGCCTCCCTAAACTGAAAATTGGGTCTATAGCTCTTAAAATTTTCCAATATTTTGAAAATCATTTTACAAAATTTTAGGATATAAATGACACTCTAGATTAAAAATAAAGTAACTTTAAAAGAAATCAGTCACTATAGATATGAATGCTATCTTTTTGGACCAATTCCATAATTTTATCAACATCTCTCTTGATAAAACCACTTTTTCATTCAAAGATACTAGAGAGCTATAGAATGCAATTTTTAGAGAGAAAAAAAAAATGTTTATCAAGAATGGGCTTAAAGTTTATCAGTTGAAAAAAAAATAAAAAATTTGTGATGGGCAAAACCAATCTCTTAATCTAATATAATATATATATTAAAGTAACGTCCAAACCACTTTCTCACTCTTCCACATGGCGCTGAGGTGGATGGCTTCATTGAGCTCAAAGTTCATACATTAAGCCATTTTTTAAAAAAAATAAAAAATAAATCTCCATGTCATAAGGATTAGAACTAAATTCAATCATAAATAATGAAATAATGAATTTTGGTTGCCAAAATTCAGTTACTACTAAAAAATAATGATAGCAACTTTGCCAATTTAGTGTCATTTACACATTTCCAAATTCCATCGACAATTATATTGGTAGCCAAGAAAAAACTTCTCATTAGCTGCCATTAGTTAATTAATTCTAGCCGTTATGGTCTCTCTCCTTAGTAGTGAGAACTGGGAAATTCCAACCGTACAAACTTTATTACTCTATCTTACAATATAACGTATTAACATACAAAGATCCCTTTATGTTCATCTGTGTTTGTTTATTTGTTCTTCAACTAATTGGAAGAGCTACTCTATCTTGCAAGAGTTTCAAGCACAAAACCAATTATTTACCGGCACACTACAAGCTAGAAAGGCGACTTTCTTGTATATTTTCCTTATTTGTTTACTTATTTCATACTATTCTAATGTTCTTCCAAATGAAGATTCTATTAGAGAATGATTTGTTTGTTTATGAGGATTCCATTAGAGAAAGGTGGCTGAGGTATATTTCAAGTCCATCAAAGAAGATTGTTTACAAAATCTATATATGCATATATGAGTCAAATCAAGTAATTAAATAATTCTAAAATGCTGTTTTATTAAAATTACTTTGTGTGTGTGTGTGTGTGTGTAGCTTTCTTAGCTGTGTTTTCTTCTCTAATCTATATATGCAGGGTATAAAGTAAAAAATACTTCAGTGGTTTAATCTTCATCGACTTCAGTGGTTTAATCTTCATCAATGATATATTCTATTAGGATTAATTGCTTTATTGGATTGATATTCTCATCTTCTCCCTAAAGCAAAAAAAAAAAAAAAAAAACAAAAACAAATAAAAAAATTAGTGTTGGTGATCTGTTTTAGTCAGCATGTCTATCCATTGAACCAATAAGCAGGTCAACATTATTAAAAGTTTGGTATGACTTGCAAGCTGATAGAGGGAGAAGTGAACTGTACAATATGATTCTTACATTCTTAAGCATCTCGACATTTTTTTTTTCTTTCTATGAAAACCTTTTCCATGCCATTTCTATTTATATTCATTTCCCCCTCCTCTTTAAGCATATTTGTGCAGAGTTAGGTATGGCGAAATGCAATAGTTGACAATTAACCCCAAAAAAAAAAAAAAAATGCAATGGTTGAAATGAAGCACTGAAAAGGCTAAAAAAAGACCCTTGATGGATCATATATTAGAAAGTGAGGTATTTTTATTAAATTTTATAATTTAAAACCTTACAAAAAGTAAATGTTTAATTGTATTTTTTTTTTTTTGCTTGGATACGAGGATGAATCTCCTCAACGTGTCCTCCACGACTTCAAAATCGATATCTAATACTGTTAACTGGAGTAGGACAGAGAGGCAAACCTGGATGTGTGCACTGGCCCTAGAACACAGACACCGGCCAATTAGTCACGGACTTGTACAGCGGCGGGGATTCGTTCCCACACTTAGATCTAGGAATTTGTTAGATATGTCCTACCAACCTTTACTGTGCTTATAATGCCTGGAGGGCTGGCCACAAGGTTTGAACATAGGACCTCGTAGCTGGTGTTCCAACCACTCGGCCATTTGCGTGGTTTTTTAGTTGTATTTCATTCCTAACTATAAATTAAAGTATACACAGCCACACCGTGAGCACAAAGCGAATTATTCTTTCGCCTTTTACAATAAAAATTAAAAACACAATAATAGTAGCCATTGGAATATGTAATTTTTTATTGAAACCATTTTTGTTAATATTATCATTATAACAAGTTTCCACGGGTTCAGTTCTAGAATAGAAGAACTTTAAATGCATTAAACACCAAATAACCCAGGATAGCCTCCAAACTTAAAACAAACCGTACCAAATAACGCAAAAATACATACTCTAGTTCTATATAACCTCCCTCCCTGAACCGAACAAACAAACCATGAAACCAAAACTTTGAAAGAAAAGGTCGGCACATCCCTCAACAAAAGAAGAGCATGTATAGACACAAAGTGTTGGTACTACTTGAATATGAAATTTAAAGGAGAGAAACAAACCTGCCTTATCTGTGATTTCTGAATGGTAACCTCTCCGAAATGCTTAACGGATTTTGGAGACCAACATTGTTGAAAAGAACAACCTAAAAATAAGAAACAAAAAATAAATAACTCCATAATCCATAAGAAACCCCCCAATACAAGTCTTTTGTGATGATTTATCGTCGTCGCAAATGGATCCAAATTACTCACAAATTTAAATTTAATTAATTTTTGTGGGATTTTTTTGTGACGATTGTGGGTATAAATAATGACAAATTATAGTCACTAAAAGTGTGTTTTTGGTGACAACATATTTGTTGTCATGAATAAGTTGTACTTTTTTGTGACAAATGTGAAATTCGTCGTCAAAAACCTTGTATGACGAATTTTTATGGGATTTTTTTTGTGACGATTAGCATTCATTTGTGACGATGTTTGGTATAAATAATGACGAAATATATTGTCACTAAAGGTGTGTTTTTTGTGACAAAATATTTGTTGTCACGAATAAGTTGTACTTTTGGTGACAAATTTGAAATTCGTCGCCAAAAGCCTTCTATGACGGCTTTTTTGTGACAATGGTGTGACGATTTTTTTTGTCACTGGTATTTTTTCGCGACAAATGTAATAGTGTTTGTGATGATTTGTTTCGTCATAAAAGAGCCCATTTCTTGTAATGAGAGTGAGAGGAGAGGGCATGGTAGAGAGAGAGAGAGAGAGGTGGGGGTCTGGTTCAAAGAGTAGTGACACCGTGACCGAAATGATGTAATGAGCCAAACGTCCCAGGCGGAAGAGGGGGGAGACCGCTGTCAATCAACGCTTCAGACAATGCTTCAGAGAGACTCAGACAGAGAGAGAGGGGAGTAAACGTAGGAAGGTCGGATTCGCTGCTGTACTCAAAAAATACAGCACCATGTTGTGCCTCTCTTGGATCGCGACACGTGGACAACTAGGCATCCGATGGCTAAGGAGAAAGGGGCTGAAAACAAAACCTAAAGCGCCGTTACTTAGTTACTTAGTTATCCTATTTTTTAGTCACTTAGTTACTTAGTCACTTAGTTACTTAGTTACCATTTTTTTAGTCACTTAGTTACCCTCCCTGAACTAAAAATTGAATCTATAGTCTTTAAAATTTTCCAATATTTTGAAAATCATTATACAAAATATTAGGATCTAGATGTTACTTTACAATAAAAATAAAGTAATTTAAAAAAAAAAACAGACACTCCTGATTAATTTTTTTTTTTTAAATAAAAGATATATGAAAATATAACAAACTAATATAATATACTTATAACTTTCAAGGTACTTAAGAGGAACATGAGCGACTCCTTTCGAAACATCACTAATGTCCTTATTGTATTTGTAATTATATTATGATTTTGGAACATTCGAGTTTTAAAGCCAAGGTCAGACCAAAATAAACTCCCCTAAGTTCGAGTTTTAAAGACAATCATCTTTTATAATAAATAAAACTTTTAAGATCAATGATGTAAATCATAACATAAAATTGCTAGTTTTGAAAATTAAATAATAATAATAATCAAGAATAGGATTAAAGTTTATTAATTAAAAATATATGATTGGCAAAACAAATTTGTTAATATAGAAGAACTTTAAAAGCTTTAATAAAAAAGAGTGTGGCAATATCCTCTCCTTTTCATGCAAATGTTCTTATTTAATAGCAACGGTCAAATATGAATAATTATATTTTATTTAATTAAAGTTTTAGTTTATTAACTCAATTATAATATCAATTGGACAAATAAATTTGAATAAATGTAACTATATAATTAACACTACTTTTATTTTCTTTAAAATTCTCATTTTGAGCCAAGGTAGCATTTTGTTACATAAGAGCATTATTGTTAACATTTAAAATAAATAAATTATAATTAATTAACAAGAGTAATTTGTTGTACTATATAATTAACCCTACTCTATTATAAATATTAATTGGAAAATGACATATAAATGGAATAGTAAAAAATACAAACATCGTGCCTCATATTTGAGTTTAAAAACTTAGGGAACTCATTTGCATTCAATTATAGTATGCAATCTTGTTAGTCGTTTGGTTAGCCTCCCTAAACTGAAAATTGGGTCTATAGCTCTTAAAATTTTCCAATATTTTGAAAATCATTTTACAAAATTTTAGGATATAAATGACACTCTAGATTAAAAATAAAGTAACTTTAAAAGAAAACAGTCACTCTAGATACGAATGCTATCTTTTTGGGCCAATTCCATAATTTTATCAACATCTCTCTCGATAAAACCACTTTTTCATTCAAAGATACTAGAGAGCTATAGAATGCAATTTTTAGAGAGAAAAAAAAATGTTTATCAAGAATGGGCTTAAAGTTTATCAGTTGAAAAAAAAATAAAAAATTTGTGATGGGCAAAACCAATCTCTTAATCTAATATAATATATATATTAAAGTGACGTCCAAACCACTTTCTCACTCTTCCACATGGCGCTGAGGTGGATGGCTTCATTGAGCTCAAAGTTCATACATTAATCCATTTTTTTTAAAAAAAAAATAAATAAATCTCCATGTCATAGGGATTAGAACTAAATTCAATCATAAATAATGAAATAATGAATTTTGGCTGCCAAAATTCAGTTACTACTAAAAAATAATGATAGCAACTTTGCCAATTTAGTGTCATTTACACATTTCCAAATTCCATCGACAATTATATTGGTAGCCAAGAAAAAACTTTTCATTAGCTGCCATTAGTTAATTAATTCTAGCCGTTATGGTCTCTCTCCTTCTTAGTAGTGAGAACTGGGAAATTCCAACCGTACAAACTTTATTACTCTATCTTGCAATATAACGTATTAACATACAAAGATCCCTTTGTGTTCGTCTGTGTTTGTTTATTTGTTCTTCAACTAATTGGAAGAGCTACTCTATCTTGCAAGAGTTTCAAGTACAAAACCAATATTTACCGGCACACTACAAGCTAGAAAGGCGACTTTCTTGTATATTTTCCTTATTTGTTTACTTATTTCATACTATTCTAATGTTCTTCCAAATGAAGATTCTATTAGAGAATGATTTGTTTGTTTATGAGGATTCCATTAGAGAAAGGTGGTTGAGGTATATTTCAAGTCCATCAAAGAAGATTGTTTACAAAATCTATATATGCATATATGAGTCAAATCAAGTAATTAAATAATTCTAAAATGTTGTTTTATTAAAATTACTTTGTGTGTGTGTGTGTGTGTGTGTGTGTGTAGCTTTCTTAGCTGTGTTTTCTTCTCTAATCTATATATGCAGGGTATAAAGTAAAAAATACTTCAGTGGTTTAATCTTCATCGACTTCAGTGGTTTAATCTTCATCAATGATATATTCTATTAGGATTAATTGCTTTATTGGATTGATATTCTCATCTTCTCCCTAAAGCAAAAAAAAAAAACAAAAAAACAAATAAAAAAATTAGTGTTGGTGATCTGTTTTAGTCAGCATGTCTATCCATTGAACCAATAAGCAGGTCAACATTATTAAAAGTTTGGTATGACTTGCAAGCTGATAGAGGGAGAAGTGAACTGTACAATATGATTCTTACATTCTTAAGCATCTCGACATTTTTTTTTTCTTTCTATGAAAACCTTTTCCATGCCATTTCTATTTATATTCATTTCCCCCTCCTCTTTAAGCATATTTGTACAGAGTTAGGTATGGCGAAATGCAATAGTTGACAATTAACCCAAAAAAAAAAAAAAAAAAAATGCAATGGTTGAAATGAACCGCTGAAAAGGCTAAAAAAAGACCCTTGATGGATCATATATTAGAAAGTGAGGTATTTTTATTAAATTTTATAATTTAAAACCTTACAAAAAGTAATTGTTTAATTGTATTTTTTTTTTTTTTTGCTTGGATACGAGGATGAATCTCCTCAACGTGTCCTCCACGACTTCGAAATCGATATCTAATACTGTTAACTGGAGTAGGACAGAGAGGCAAACCTGGATGTGTGCACTGGCCCTAGAACACACACACCGGCCAATTAGTCACGGACTTGTATAGCGGCGGGGATTCGTTCCCACACTTAGATCTAGGAATTGGTTAGATATGTCCTACCAACCTTTACTATGCTTATAATGCCTGGAGGGCTTGCCACAAGGTTTGAACATAGGACCTCGTGGCTGGTGTTCCAACCACTCGGCCATCTGCGTGGTTTTTTAGTTGTATTTCATTCCTAACTATAAATTAAAGTATACACAGCCACACCGTGAGCACAAAGCGAATTATTCTTTCGCCTTTTACAATAAAAATTAAAAACACAATAATAGTAGCCATTGGAATATGTAATTTTTTATTGAAACCATTTTTGTTAATATTATCATTATAACAAGTTTCCACGGGTTCAGTTCTAGAATAGAAGAACTTTAAATGCATTAAACACCAATTAACCCAGGATAGCCTCCAAACTTAAAACAAACCGTACCAAATAACGCAAAAATACATACTCTAGTTCTATATAACCTCCCACCCTGAACCGAACAAACAAACCGTGAAACCAAAACTTTGAAAGAAAAGGTCGGCACATCCCTCAACAAAAGAAGAGCATGTATAGACACAAAGTGTTGGTACTACTTGAATATGAAATTTAAAGGAGAGAAACAAACCTGCCTTATCTGTGATTTCTGAATGGTAACCTCTCCGAAATGCTTAACGGATTTTGGAGACCAACATTGTTGAAAAGAACAACCTAAAAATAAGAAACAAAAAATAAATAACTCCATAATCCATAAGAAACCCCCCAATACAAGTCTTTTGTGATGATTTATCGTCGTCGCAAATGGATCCAAATTGCTCACAAATTTAAATTTAATTAATTTTTGTGGGATTTTTTTGTGACAATTGTGGGTATAAATAATGACAAAATATATTGTCACTAAAAGTGTGTTTTTGGTGACAACATATTTGTTGTCACGAATAAGTTGTACTTTTTTGTGACAAATGTGAAATTCGTCGTCAAAAACCTTGTATGACGAATTTTTATGGGATTTTTTTTGTAACGATTAGCATTCATTTGTGATGATGTTTTGTATAAATAATGACGAAATATATTGTCACTAAAGGTGTGTTTTTTGTGACAAAATATTTGTTGTCACGAATAAGTTGTACTTTTGGTGACAAATTTGAAATTCGTCGCCAAAAGCCTTCTATGACGGCTTTTTTGTGACAATGGTGTGACGATTTTTTTTGTCACTGGTATTTTTTCGCGACAAATGTAATAGTGTTTGTGACGATTTGTTTCATCATAAAAGAGCCCATTTCTTGTAGTGAGAGTGAGAGGAGAGGGCATGGTAGAGAGAAAGAGAGAGAGGTGGGGGTCTGGTTCAAAGAGTAGTGACACCGTGACCGAAATGATGTAATGAGCCAAACGTCCCAGGCGGAAGAGGGGGGAGACCACTGTCAATCAACGCTTCAGACAATGCTTCAGAGAGACTCAGACAGAGAGAGAGGGGTGTAAACATAGGAAGGTCGGATTCGCTGCTGTACTCAAAAAATACAGCACCATGTTGTGCCTCTCTTGGATCGCGACACGTGGACAACTAGGCATCCGATGGCTGAGGAGAGAGAGAGTGAGAGAGAGAGGGGTGTAAACGTAGGAAGGTCGGATTCGCTGCTGTACTCAAAAAATACAGCACCATGTTGTGCCTCTCTTGGATCGCGACACATGGACAACTAGGCATCCGATGGCTGAGGAGAGAGAGAGTGAGGGAGAGAGGGGTGTAAACGTAGGAAGGTCGGATTCGCTGCTGTACTCAAAAAATACAGCACCATGTTGTGCCTCTCTTGGATCACGACACGTGGACAACTAGGCATCCGATGGCTGAGGAGAAAGGGGCTGAAAACAAAACCTAAAGCGCCGTTTAACAGCGTTAATTACACTACAAAAATGTTGGGCTTCCTCGGCATATTGTTCGCCGGCAGTAGTTCATCGGTTGGCACATGCTTGCTTCCCCGGCATAATGTTGGGCTGAATGCTTTGATTAAATCCATGAATCTATGGTTTTTCAGATTTAGGTTAACTTAGTGTACAATGATTTAGTATTAGACGTTTATCATTTTGTCCCCAATAAATAAATAAATAATTTTTTTTTCTTTTTCTTTTTTGGGCCAAATGATAGGAACTGAGAAACACACGTACACCCACATACGCACTCACGCAGAGTTGAAACCAGGCTAAATTTTGAGTCCATGCGACTAAGGCGATCGCCTAGTACCCCTATTTTGAACCTAAAATGAGAGCTCCGTTTCTAGACCAACCATTTTAGTAGGCCTAAATTTTTTATGTCTTTTTTTAAATAAAAAAAAAATTCAAAGAAGGCGGTTATTGCAACCCCTAATTTTATTTGTATACCTCACTAATTTTTATTTATTAAAATTTTGACAAAAAATATAAAACGTTTTTATGAAAATTGGTCACATGGTCTATTAGAAAACATCATTTTGAATAACATTGTAAAAGAAAATTTTTCCAAAATCTATCGTTCAAGTTGATTTTTTGGCCATTTACGATCTCTGATTCATTTTTGGTTAAAAAATCTACTTAAACTAAAGATTCTGAAAAAAAAAAAAAAAAAACTTTCTTTTGCAAATTTTTTCAAAATGATGCTTTATAGTATACAATAAGGTTAATTTTGATATATGAGTCGCCATGTCACTTGAACTAAAGATTTAGAAGCCTAACAAAGCTTTCTAGACCTTATGAAACCCTCTAGATTCAACTAAAGTCACCATGTTACAATAAAAATGGACCAGATTGGATATATTATCCATTGAAAAGGATATGGTAGAAAAGCTTGATTATGCTAACTTAATTAATAATTTTGCAACTAAAAATGCGAGAAGAATAATGTTTAAGTGACACTTTACTGTAATTGATTCATTTCTTTTTGGTGTTATAACTTTAGATTATTATTTATTATTTTTTGTAACTGTGGTTTTGCTCAATTATGAAGCAAGAAGTTTTGTAATGATCACTTGGCTTCTTAATCTATAAAAGCAAATCTTAATAATTTTGTATGCAAACAAATTTTATGTTGGCATTATTAAAAACAATTTTGGGTACTTGGAATTTATTTATTTATTTGTTTGTTTTTATTTGGAATATGTACAGAGGGCTTCATTTTAGGAGTTCACCTAGGGTCCCAAAAATTCAAAACTGCCCTGGTCGAAACCAAAACCTCTACAAACCCCCACATTCTTATTAGAATGGGAAATGCCATTAGTAGGGATGGCAGTGGGATGGGTTTGTTGGGGAACCCATCTCATCCTGACCCTAATGGGACAAGAATGGTACATGCATAAGCATGAGTGGGACGGGAATGAGATTTACATCTTCAACCCAAATCGGGTTTGGGATTGGGAATTGCTATATCCGGCCCGCCCTGCCCCGAATTCTATTAAATGTATCAAAATTTCATAAATAATGTGCATTTTATGTGCAAGCTTATCTATAGTTAATTACCAATGTGGGGCTAATCATGGTAAGTAAATTGTCTTTGGTAAAACGTTGTCCACCATTACAAATGGGTGAAAAAGTGTTTGCATAAGCACGCATACCAAATATATTTAGTCACGTGTTTTCTCTTACAATTAAACATTTAAAGATTTTTCCTCATGGGGATACCCGCCTCGCCCCGCCTTTTGTTGCAATCATGTCTTGCCCCGTCCTCCTATGTGTTGTGGGGTTGTGCCAAGATTGGGATAAAGTTTTAGTTTTGTGGACAGGATCCGGATAAGGGTGTCTCGTCCCAAACCTTCCACGTTGCTATCCAATGTCATTAACAAATAAATAAATTATTTAAGTAACTCATAATAAATGCTCTGTATTTGGATAAATCAAATAAACTCATAATTCCTATATTGATCATAAAAATTGCGCCAACACGAACAGACTTGCCGACTTGTTTCTATTTGAATTAATGGTGTATGATAGAGTACGTGGATGCGTCGTACGTGCCATGGTTTAGCGGTTCACCCTTACTAATTACTTGTCTATGTATAATACGATGTTAAATATTTGAAAATATGTTTTGAAGTATAAAACTAATTTATTTATGGGCAAACTACATGTTAGTATCACTAACTTTACCCCAAATTTCAATGTGGTGTATAAACTTTTAATTTGTCCAATTTAGTGCACTAACTATACATTAGTGTTTCAATGTGGGTAAATAAGGAACGGCCGTTTAGTTTACTAACGGAGACTTCACGTGGCGCTGACGTGGCGATCCACGTGGAGCTGACGTGGCATCCCTGGTGGAGTCTCCCTAGGAGAAATTACATATTAGTGTCATTAACTTTACCCCAAATTTCAATGTGGTGCATAAACTTTTAATTTGTCCAATTTAATGCACTAACTATACATTAGTGTTTCAATGTGGGTAAACATGGGACGACCATTTACTTCACTAATGGGGACCTCATGTGCCCTCACATGGTGGCCCATCTTGCACTAATGTGGCATCCCTAGTGGAGTCTCCCCATTTTTTCCCACCATTTGCATCTCACGTGCGCAGTATCTGAGAGATTACTTACATTGATAACCCCTTATGATCTAGGGCTTCTAACCCAAGAGTGAGAATGGTGGTGGGAGTGGGGGACGCAAGGAGCTACTTTGCTTCCACATCGACTGCGAACTGATTTGAAGAATGGTAAAGATTATCTTCGGGAATGGTGGTAAGGGTAGGGGACGACGCGCGGGTTTGGGGAGGGGAGAGAATAGAGAAAGGATAGAAGGTGGAATTAGGGTTAGGGAGAAGAGGAGAAGGAAAACTCCATTTCTTTGAGGAAGTCGTTAATGTGGCAATAAGGGTGGAGAAGAATGGGGGAAGAGGGAGACTCTCATATCACATAAGTGGCACCAGTGTGTCTGTCTTTCCATGGTGGCAATAGTGGTGGTGGTGGCAGTAGTGGAAGATATAGTGAATATCTTCCTACTTTCAATAGTAGCCTTTCTTCTCTTCAGATAGAAGGGATTGTAATTACGTATGTTGGGAAAGGGAAAAGGGAAATGGAAAATGGAAAATGGAAAATGGAAATGGGAGGGAAGGTGGGGTTTCCTATGCTCTATCATTTCTGACTATGAATGGGTTCGTCGAAACAGCTTTGATGGAGACTCCACCAGGGATGCCACATCGATAGCAGATGGGCTACCACGTAAGCGCACATAAGGTCCTCGTTAGTGAATTAAACAGTCGTCCCATGTTTATCCACATTGAAACATTAATGTATAGTTAGTGCATTAAATTGGACAAATTAAAAGTTTATGCACCACATTGAAATTTGGGGTAAAGTTAGTGACACTAATATGTAATTTCTCCTGGGGAGACTCCATCAGGGATGTCACGTCAGCGCTACGTGGATCGCCACGTCAGCGCCACGTGAGGTCTTCGTTAGTAAACTAAACGGCCGTCCCTTGTTTACCCACATTGAAACACTAATGTATAGTTAGTGCACTAAATTGGACAAATTAAAAGTTTATATACCACATTGAAATTTGGGGTAAAGTTAGTGACACTAATATGTAGTTTGCCCTTTATTTATTTATCTGCATGGGATGTGTTATTGGGTCAGATAAATGGGCAATTGATTTTCTTTGAGAAATTAGTAAGCTGGTTTAACTTCTAGAGTGGAGCCTGAAATCAAGTTGGTACAAATTTGGGGAAAAGAAATTTACTTATTTAATCAAGTAATATTCAGTTTTTGGTACGGAGTATATACGAATATGAACGGTGCTCATTTTTAATATTTTAACAATGAAAATATATTGTAACTTTATGCTCGTTCCGAGCAGCACGAAAGTCCGACGCTGATTAGTAAGGTCAACTACCACATGGCGCGTGAGGTGGCACGTGCTGATACAGTAAAACATAGTGAACCTGGCAAGTGCGTGCTCCATGCAAGGTGCTTTTGTCCTTGCGTTTGAGAGATGGTAGAGAATCCGACAGCTGGCACAAAAAGGTCTCATTTGCCTCGATCTCATTCATATCAAACATCTATATCCAAAGAATTAAATGCCACTAAGAGTGTGATAGCAAAACTGTGCTAACACAATGAGCACCCAAAAAAAAAAAAGTTCTATTTTTAGTAGTGCCATTTTTTCTTATATAATCTCCAATTACATCCCATAAGAAAAAAAAAAAGAGTGAAAATTCAATCTGAACAAAAAACGGTGCTCAAAGCTTGAAAAAAGGGTTCCTTTTGCATTGTTAGGCTAAGGAGCAGGTTGGGTAAACTAGTCTCTTCCTTTGCTATCTTATGTACATTCTGAACGACTGAAAATCAATTGGTATTTTTTTAAAAAAAATATTATTTTTCTGGAATTTCTGAAACATATAAAGAACTAATTGATGATAACACTTACCCTCAGTAGTCTTAGGACCACCTGTACTTCTCCCAAACTGAATTTTCTTTGGCCAATATGACCTACCTAACAAGGACATTTTGCATCCGGTTTAAGCTGAATTTCATGGCTTTGTTCAAAGTTTTAAACCCTTTTACTCAAGAAGGGGCGTGGAGGCCTCGTCATTGGGTCGGACTTGGGTTTTTTTTTTCTCGGGCTAGGCCTTCTGGGCTTTCACTATTCATCGGGCCAGGCCATGAAAGAGAAAGTGAAGTATTATTTAACATTTATTTGAAAATTTTAAAAATAAAAGACCTAAAATTATGTGCATGTGACACGTGTGCACCACCTAAGCGGTCATGTGTGGGGCATATGACTGCTCCGTAAAAAGTTTTACGTCCGTCATCGCCTATCCCACATTGGATCACAAAGTTAAAAACTGTCTCAAAATCGAGTCAATCCCAAGTTTGTGAATTAAATTGACATTACCCCCAAAGTTGATGGTACAAAAATGTAATCAATTCTTTTAGTACACCGTTATGCCATATTTAGCACACCTTTGTGTTAAAATAACACAAAGATGGTTAGAAAAAGGAAAGAGATGGTGGTTGTACAAAAACAATTACATATTGTGTCATTTGCACCATTGGAGTATAGCTTTTTCACTCTTGACCTTTGCACTAATTTTGATAAAAACCCAAGGATAATTAATTAAATATATTTTGCTTCGTGATCCTAGATTTTTTCCCCCCTTTTATTGTACAATATTATTCCCTCTGGAGTACTCAAATTCTAGATTAATTTTCTACTTCTTTAAGAGCAATCCAGCTATGAATTATTTTGTAATGTGGGCCCGGTTATACATGAAGATCTTATATAATTACCAAACATTATTAAACAATAATGAAGTTTTAGCCTTTAGGTTCCCCCGATGTTATCGATGTTTTTACCTCTTAACCCTCTTGGTATCAATGATAATAGGATCACGGGTAGTGGCAACAGAAGGCCTACGCACCTCTCCAGTGTTTATGCGTGTGTAAGCTGTAAAACCAGGAACTTAAAAAGCAATCAGAGCAAGGCTTCCGTTTTTGGCTAAGCCATTAAATATCGGCCGTTCTATTGTTACTATACGCTTCCTCTTTTGGCCGAGGCACAGCGCATCGCCAACATGTGTGCTGTGACCGTCGTTGCCGTTCTTTTGTCTCTTTCCTCTCTGTCTGCTTTTTCCTTTTATCACAGAAATACCAATATATGTGCTCTGTCTGTTCAACCCACCGATCCTTTCTTTTCTCTCTCTCCCCTCTGTCTTCTGTTTTTCTTTATCACGAAATACCGTATGGACCTAAGGAGGTCTGTTCTCATTTCTCCCGCCATGCACATTATCCATTTATGTCTGGAAAAGCAAATTTGTCTTGTACCATTACACCACCCACTCACCATTTTTGTCATACGGCTACATACTAGGAGGTATTCTTAAGGGCTTTGTTTTTGGGTAAGATATGCTGGAGTTTGGAAGTGTTGTCAAATAAGTACACAGATTATAGAGTAATCAATCGAAATTCGAAAGTAAACATTATTAGAATCAGACAGTCATGAGCCCAGCAAGAACAGTTAGGGGATCATTTGTGATGAAAATCCCATTTTGGAAGGTGTTGAAAACAATAAATCATAGGATTGTATAGCAACCAGAGATAGGTAATTAGGGATGGCAATTTCGCCCCGCCCCACAAGTGCCCCGCCCCGCCCCGGCCTCATAGGGGCGGGTTTTTTCTCATTTTTGCGGTTCTTGGTTCGGGTATGGGGATTTTTTTAAAAAAACCATCAAGTTCGGTTCGGTTTTGGTATTTACTAAGCCCCGAACCGTGAACCGAACAGAACCGAACCGCATGCAATTTTACCATTTTACTCCTGTATATATATATAACCTAAACATGTTCCATTTTTCCCAAACGAAACCCTAGCTGCTCTTTTCGTCTGCTCTCCCCTCACGTCTCCACCTCCACTCGTCCAGTCCGTCTCCACTCTCCCTCCCTCGCCGGCAATGGCATCGTTCTCCCTCCGTGGCCGGCGTCGCTTCATCACCGTGAGGGCTCACCCGCTGCTCGACTTGCTCCAGTCGCCGCTGTTCTTCCCTCTCCGGCGTCGCCTCATCACCGTGAGGGCTCACCCGTTGCTCAACTGCTCTAGACTCTGCTGTCCCTCTCTCGCCGGCGTCGCCTCATCGCCGTGAGTCCAATCTCCAGTCTCCAGTTCGGCAGTCCAGTCTCCAGTCTCCAGACTCCAATCTCCCTCCCTCGCCGGCGTCGCATCACCTCAGTACCTCACCGCTGCAATTGACAACGGTGCGCCCTCATCCCTCATCCTCATTACTGTATAAAGATGAAATCTTGACAGATTTGAAAGATGATTTATTCGCTATATTTATATGTATCTTGGGATTGTGATTGATTATGCTCAAAATAAGTGTTGTTGAAACTCATCTTTGATGAAATTATATTTGTTTGATGGCTGCTTGAGGAGATTGATTTTTTGGTTGGAGAAAGTGAATTAGGCAGGGGTTGCTTGTTTATTTGTTTTTCAACGCCAAAAAAAAAAAAAAAAAAAAAGGAGGACAGGGCAGGACGGGGCGGGGATGGGTTTCTTAAAAAACCATAGGGTCAGGGATGGGTACTAAAATTTTTGAACCGTCGGGTTTAGGGGCGGGTTTGGGCATAGGGTATTAGTCCACGTTTCGGGGATGGTATACAGGCGAACCGACCCCGACCCGCCCCATTGCCATTCCTATAAGTAATCCTCCCCAATTTATAACAAAAATGCAGATTTAAATTTGATGAAAAAACAAAACAGAATGCGTTACTTTCTATCTGTAATTTAGGTCCAATGGTGTAACAGTTACATGAAACAAGTAAAAACAACCTATCAAATTTAACAGCATCAATTGAAGGATATCTGGTATATCACTTCAACAAATTGGTTATCAGTACCCTAGATCAAATGGCACCTACTGCCGAAACATTCACGTGGATTTAACATGTTCACAAGTCCATATCCCACAACTTTCACCTCCTTGTCTAATTGAGTTTCCTTGAAACAAACTTCCAAGGTTAGTCATGATTAAAAGTGTTAAATCCTTTTCACAAACTCAGTCAGACAAATCTTGGTCAAAGGGATTCCAAACCTCTATGTGTCGACCACAATAATCTTTTGTAGTGAAAGAAAGACCAACATCTTCAAGTTGTGCTACCACATCAGGATTCACCTACATAAGACAAATATTTAACCTGTCAAAGAAAAAAAAAAAAAAAAAACAAATTTGATGAAACCATCCCATGCAATGGACATACTTGATAAACCACAGCCTATTTACATGTGAAAAATAATGGGAAAATTTCTTCCTTGATCCAAGATGCACTAAGTGAAGGCTATACAGTGCAGTCAAGTAGATAAATGTAAATGACTAAATATTAGGTAAATTGATTTTTTTTCTTTCAAGGTTTCCATGATGCAAAATGTATTAATATATCAAAATGTTGAGATTAGCAATTGGATTTATATTAGGTGCATAATATTTTATTGAAAGTGACTACTGATCAATTTAATGAGTGGAACCAAAGAATCATGACTAGAAATAAGTAATGAATACTAAATGCATGTGAATGGATACAGTCGTCAAAGAAGTAACGGATCTTAGCAAAGCAATGTGGAGGAATCCCCTTCATGTACTTGTAATAGCAAAACTCAGGATCATCAGCATCTACTGCAAAATGATTCATATTGCAGGTTGATATAAATTCCAAATGGTTAGTCAAATGCAACCCCCCCCCCCCCCCCCCCCCCCCCCCCAAAAAAATAAAAATAAAAATAAAAAAGAAAGAAAAAAAGAAGACGAGAGATATAGAACTACCATTAATTGATTTTACCCCTGGTGTAAACATATTTTAATATTTTAATATTTTAATTAGGGATAAATAAATAAATAACTGGAATAGAAAACCAGAAATCACTATCCACTTCAGATGGAATTTGGGACTCACACACGAATTTTGATAGGGATGTAGAACCACCACTTGAACAGCAATGTAGCCACACCAAGGTACCCGTGCACTTGGACAAAGTAACACTGCCAAAAACAATTATACAAGGTTACCATAATAACAATAAGAGAACGAATGAATAGTGATAATATAAGAGCTGAGGACAGCACAATAAATTGTGCATATGTAACTATAAAATTTGCAAATAACAATAAGAGAAAAAATGAATAGTGGTAATATAAGAGCTGAGGACAGCACAGTAAATTGTGTATATGTAACTATAAAATTTTCAAGAGGATATGATCACATCCAACAGAAGCATACACATAGTTGGATTGAAACACAATTTATTTTACATACTATCCTACATAATCCCAAACTAACATGGCAAACAGAAAACAAAAAGTTTGAGTACAAATCATAGCTTGAGTTCTAAAGCCCTATTATCCTTCATAATCCCAATGTCCATTCTAAACACAAATGAAAACCCTACACATGCAATTCAATGCTTGAGTTCCAGCCATCCAGCCACCCATTGTCAAAAATATTTTCCTTACACAGCCCAAAATCTTGACCAGCAACATCTATCTTGACCAGCAAAACCACTTCATGAGACTGGTCTCCTTCCCCAAACATTTATGCACTAACTACTCTTACAAGAGTCATTAAATATATCAATGAACTGAAGGCACCAGAGTATTTATCAACACTAGGCACAAAACAAACCTGAGTCATAAAATATATCAATGAACTGAAGGCACCAGAGTATTTATCAACACTAAGGCACAAAACAAACCTTCTTGAATAGTAAATATATCAATATAATGAGCTTCCTAAAAAGAATTTTTGAATGTATATTTAGGAATTTTTAAATGTATATATACATTTTTTTTTCCCAGAAAGAATTATGGGCTAATAGATACCTAGGCTACATAAACACACAATTTTTTAACAAATGAAACAACATAAAAAATAAATAAAATTTTTTTTTTTAAATAAAAGGATAGAAAGAAAGAGACACGACATAAAGCATAAGTACCTAAGGCCACCAACCCATATATAAGCGTTACTCATTTTCTCAACTCTCAACGCAACAATTTTTTTGATAAGTCTCAACAAAACAATGATCATCTCAAACTCCTTAGCAAAAAAAAAAAAAAAAAAAAACAACGATCATCTCAAACATAAAGAAGCATGCTGGGAGAGTGTCTAAATACAGGCCTCACCAGGCAAAGGGTACAGGTGAACTTTGAAGTCTCTCCTTTTGGTGAAAAAGGCACATCTAGCTCAATCTATAACCAATCCGTTCATCAATCAACTACCACCACTATTCTAAGGATCTGAACACAGACAAAAAACTATGTAATGTTGGTATCAATCTTTATTAACTGTCCAAGATCAGCATGGTCTGACTCAGTATCTCATTCCAATAATTCCAAGATCCATTTGACACATATGCTAGAAGGCTCATCGTTACAGCTATTTAACAAAATTGGCATATACTTCTGTCTTAAATCTAGATCTTATTTCAGTTTCCAGCCTTCAGTAGGATGGATGTGAAGCTATGAACGCACCAGACTGGTCTGATAAAATGTCCCCCAAGCAAACAGACTTGGTCTTTTATTGCCGTCCGAGTTATGGTCTTACTCTTGCTTCAACTCAGGGGAACTATGATGTTTCACATTGAGTACTATCTAATTTCCCAAATGTGTTCCAATGAATAGGTCTTCGTCTGATGGAACCCATCTTGGTTTCTCTTTTTTTTTTTTTCGAGAAAATTTGTTATTTTCTGAGGGAAAAAGATCTTATCTTTATAAGTTCTTGCTGCTTTGTTATGGAGTTTTACTCCTTGTAATCCTCTCTCTCTCTCTATATATATATATATGTATGTATGTATACTTACATTTAGTATATTGAAGAACGGAGGAAAAAAAAACTGAATTGGGTTACAAAGAAGAACTACAAAAAGAGTAAACAAAAATAAATTAACAAAGGCAAGAAAGTATTGATAAAACTATCTTATTTATTTATTATTGAGGAACAAATAATTCAGCAAAACTACCCAAAACAGCTCTTTTGCAATACAGAGTTTGATATAATGATATTACATCAGTTCTTTTGCAACAGTGTACACGTACTACTCTTTCTCTCTCCAGACAGGTCAAAAAGAAAGAAAGATCAAAGCTCATGTAAAATCTAGACAAGAATAAACCTCACCTTCCTCGTGATATTTGTTTCTATCTTATACATCTATTGTTTTCGAAATGAAATGCTGAAATAATCCACCAAATCATAAAATAAAATAAAAAAATGTAAAACGTAAGATCCAATACCCTAAAATCAAACAAAAGAGAAATCGGTAAGATCTAATAACCCTAAATCAAACAATAGAGAAATTTGTAAAAATAAAAATAAGAAGAGATAGATACCATACCTGGGCAGCAAACCAAAAAGAATCAAAACCCTAAAATCAAACAAAAGAGGAATTGGTAAGAAGAAGACAAAGAGGAAGAGGAGAGAAAGGAGAAAAAAAATGCAAGAAAATACACTGCAACGACTCACCGGTGCGATGCTGCTGCTGAAGCACAACAAGCAAACCCGATTTTTCTGGCGGTTGCTGACAATGTCCAGAACAGACAATGAGCAGAGAGAATGAGGAGAGAGAGTAGAGAATAAGGAGGGAAACTGGAGAGAGTAAAGAGAAAAAAGGGGGTGAGGGAGCAAGTCCGAACAGATTTGACAAGAGGATATGGGTCTCCGTGGGGATGGCAGAGAAGAGAGTATGGGCCTCTGAGCAGATGTGAAAACCAAGGGCGGAGAGGGTGGAAAAGAGTGAGACGGAAATAAGGGGAGATTGGGATGACAGAGAGAGCACGACACCGTTTAGCACAAACAGGAACTGTTTTGCACAGGGTCATTTTGGATGACGAAGTAAGAGTACCAAGTTTCTTGCTCTTTTTTAGTTGCTTTTTACTAGTGGAATATCACACGCAAATGCGTGTGCCCGGTGACATTTGAAGTAAACCTGCGAGTTATCTATCCAATGGGCATGGGTAGAGATGGAGCACCATACGCAGATTTAACTTGAAAGTGAAGGAAAGGGTGCAAGCTTAATTAGAAAGTTTAAACCAAAAAACTGAAAATCCATGTCGTACTTTGTATATGTGCAGAGGTCTTCATTCACTAAAAAACCAATATTTCATATAATTAACACAATAGCACAAGCCATGATTTCTAAAGACCTCAATAGGAACTTCCAACGTCTTAAAGTAGCAGCACATGTTTGGGTGTCTCCCATGAAGCCACAAAAAAACAGTTTGAACAAAAAAGAGCAACAATAAACAAGCATTGAAAAATAAAAATGCTACATGCCTACATCCAGATACGAGTTGCCTGCAACCTGGGAATATGCTTATATCCTTCCTCATTGGCAACAACTCTATAGAGAAATTGAGTTAATACAACCTCCATAGGAAGCTCTCCAAACAAAGCCTTCTAAAACATTAGATGAAAGAAACTGGACAAATATATGGAAGATAGCTTTTGGTTCAAACTCCACGTAGAGGTTCTCACAAAATAAAGCCACAAACAATGCCGATTATGTAAACAAATTTCGTACCTCGTAGAAAATTCCTCAAGAATTGGCAATACGTGCACCCAATAGAAGATAGATCTTACATGGAAACAATTATTTACCTTTAGAGAGCAAAGTCCCAAGGACAATAAACCTACAAGGCTACAATCATATTTCTTTATCAAAAAAACAAAAATAAACCTACAATCATATTTTACAGGAAAACAAGGAAAAGGTTCAAGTAGGATCATGAATAAGCTTTAGCACATCCAAAATATTTGAAGTAAGCTTGAAGATCAAGGCTTTGTTCAATTTGGCTCATGTTCGTTCAGCTTTTATCCTTCTTTATTTATTTATTTATTGCGGTAAGGCAGCTTTTATCCTTGAGTATAGGATACGAATGGGCTGGACATTATGAAAGTCATCAACTTTTCTTTTTTTGTAGTTTTCGACAGCCGTTTCATTCTTTCCCTTGTTCTTTTTTGAATTAAATGGGAACTTCTATGCGAAATGCAACAGTTTTTTTTTTCTTTAACAGGTTGAGCTTTTCAAACTTTTGTTAACCAAAACATATGAAATGAAAGAAAGCAAAATACATGCAATCAAAATTATATATGCTGTGAAAGGCCAGAAGGATCTATGTAGTACTAACTCAACAAAAACAGAAAAGCCAACGTTCTTAATTATTGGTGAGCCTTTTATTCTCTCATGATATTTTATTTTATTTTAATCTATGTTCTTCATTTTTGTAGTTAGGACATGTTCACTGACTCAACAAAAAGCAAAAAGGATCAGATGAATTATTTAATTTTGTACCATATAGAAAATTCCCCAAGAATTGGCTATACATGTAACCAATAGGAAATCAAATATTACATAAAATTAGTTATCTCACATACACGTTAGCCTCACGAACTATTTAAAATGCAAGGCCAACCTTGTATGAGCTTGGAGGCAAGTCATGACTGGATCTGTTTAAAATCATAACATTTCCCTTTCCAGTGACTTTTCCTAATTCAAAGCACTCAAGTGCTCTTAATTTTTTTATTTTATATTTTGCTAAACTATTCAAGCCCTCTTAAATTTTATTTTTTTCATTTTATTTTTTTTTTGCAACCACTCAAGTCCCCAAACTCACTACGCTTACCCCATCTAACTATCACTCTCAGCTTTTAGTTTTGAATTGTGTTCAAGTCTATATAGGCAAGTAACTATAATTTCTTTAACAGACGATACACACACACACACACACACACACACACACACTAGCAGGGACCCGCGCAATGTGTGGGAATCGCAAACTCTAGGAGACGGTCTTACGTTTGACTTCACACTTCCTCTTTAGGTCAGTCACCAGCTAGGTTATCCTTTGTATTAGCTAATGCAAAGGGGAAGTTAGCATATGTGAAAATGCAAATATGCGACTACCATAAGGAAAATGTTAATGATCACTAATATATTTCCCTAAGGTATGAACAAAACAAAACAAAACCAAAAGTAATTAAATAAATAGAAAATATTAACATGTGTTTTTTACATATACGAATAGCCATGGAAGCATTTTTTACAGATCTATACATATTGGTCCATATATGCACACCTCAACCAACACCATGTTTCTTGGCACTTGCAACAAATCAAAAAACCAAAAGGAAAGAAAAATTTTTAAATCAATATAACAAAAAGCTCCACACTGACAATGCATGAAAAAGAATTTAGTATAACCCTCAACAGGCACCTGTGTATCTCATCTTGAGCAATTTTTTACATGATTTCAGCAATATCCATGAATGAAAATCATGAACCAATATAACCTAATTAACAATGCAGTATCCATAGTAGCTTGCGCGATGCGCAGGAAATGCTTTGAATGATAAACAAATGAGGGCAACTCAAATGCTTGGTGAAAATGTGTCTATATTGACTTGATGTCTCAATCAAATCTACCTTTGAGGATCTTCAAATTATAAATAAAAAATAAGACAAAATTTTGGGAGAACGCTTTGAACAATATTTAAAGAAACAACAAAATGCAGAAGAAATATTACATTGAGAAGTTACTGAAAACATACACGCTTCTTCATTGGATTGCCTGCCAAATAGACTTTTAGAGGGCCATCAAAATAAAACAATTGATATTGGAAGAACCAACTATTCAGAAGACCTTCATCTCTGGTGTGATTTTTTTTTTTTTTTGTGGCAAAAAGTGTCACAAATCTATTTTGCTATGTTATGAAGAAATGACTTCATGGGAGCCATGATTAATCATGGCTATTCAATAAACTTCATGAATCATAGATGCAGAGTACAGTAGCCACGAAGCCATGAACCACTTTTGCAAACATCCTCATGAAAATGCTTGATGGGTAAGAGTGCCAACTTGACTCCAAATATCCTAGAGTTGTAACGATAAAGCAAAATGCAACTATTGTAATTATAACAAAGGAGATTCCAAGCCATGAACTAATTTCTCTTTTAACTCATAAACTTTTTTGGAATTACTGACCTCGACATCAATGTTGAGTTGTCTGAGCTCTACAACTTCTTTGTTTCTCCATTCTTGCAAAAGCAACACAAAATGAAGAAAAATCAACTTAAAGAACCCCATTAAAGAGGGATTAAAAAAAAAAGAAGAAGGAAGAAAAAAAAACCGTCTGGTTCATAAACCAGCCCAAAACATTGACAATGGAAACAAAAAACAAAAAGGAAAGAATTCAAATAATATATGGACATATTCTTCAAATAGTCACCCTACTAAAACAATTTTTACATTATCCATTAAGTCTTAGAGAAGTTCGATATAGTAAAATTTAATGAAGATGATAGAGATCCATTTAAATAAACAATTACCTCATTTCCTAAAGATAAATGAAGCTATTTCTATGCCTGAGCATCTCAATGTCCATGTCTAGCATTCTCCATCCTTCAAAATAATTGGGACATATGCCTGTAGACAAAAAAAAATTGTAATATTGTTACCTTCATATGAACAATAAATTAAGTGTAGCGTTAGAACTTATTATTTGCATCTCTATGATTTATTAGTAAAAAGCAGGGTTTTCCTAAAACTTGTCAATATAACCTGCAGAAAAAGTATGCACGGCATTATTTAAATTTTAACACAACAAATAAAATTAAGAGAAATGAATGCATAACAATTACCAATATTATACATAAATACGTGATCACACATGCTCGCGATATCAAATCAATTAAGAATCCTTGTATGAGTATACAGATCATGAAAAAGGATTCCAATTTCCTAAGCTTAGTGGTTTCAAAAGCTCTTAAATGGGAATAGAAGCTCTGCAAAAATGCACATGGAAGAGAAAACATAAAAAAAGTAGTCCACAATATATCAATTCACAATCATCATGGACATACCTTACAATGCCTAAGATTAGTGGTATCATATGCTCTTAAGTTGGAATAGAAGTACCACATCAATAGAAATAAAAAAGTATCTGAACCATAAATAAAAATAAATAAATAAAAAAGTACGAAAATAAAATTAAAAATTCAGTTTTCACGTATTAGAAAAGTAAAAGCTAAAAAATGCACATGAAAAAGAAAACAAAAAGAAAGCACATGCAGCCCACAATCGGAAGTAACAATCAACATTGATCAAATTTAAATTGGAAAAAAAAAAATACATAAACTGTTGCTCTAAATTAAATTGAAAAGAAAAATATATATATAAAAAGTGTTGATCCAGTTTAAACTGAAAAGAAAAAAAATTACATAAAATCGTGAGTTATTGAAAGTAAAACTCTAATTTTAAAAACAAATGCATAATGAAACAAAAGTCAACAAATCATCATGGCAATAGTCTCTTTTTAATTTAATTTAATTTTCTTCTTCTTTCTCCTTTTCTGCATCATTCTGGAATTAGACTATTAGAGCTTTAGTCTATCTAGAAAGGCTAACTCCACCCGCAACAATCGCTATGATTACTATGGCCGCCAAAAGCATCATTAATGTCACCTTAGTCATAACATCCATCTGAGCCAAGCTTTGTTGATTGCCTGATTATATTGAAAAGCATCCATCTGAATAGCGCCAACATTGGTCGTAATGGCACCACCAATTTGGTTCAACTCACCACACGACCACCACGAACACCACAATAGAATCCATTTTTTATTGAGGTTGCTTCCAAATGCCACCAATCGTCCACAAAAAGATAAATAAATAAATAAATATATATATATATATATATATAATTCTAAATGACACGGAATGGGATTCAAGAATGGAAGTAACCACCTATAAACTATAAAATGAGGGTTAAAATTTGTCCCCATGAACAAATGCTTAACAAAGTAATTCCTCTTTTATTAATTTAACTTCCAAAAGTAGTACAAATTAATGGAATTCAAGAATGGAAGTAATCACCTGTAAACTATGAAATGATGGTTTAAATTTGTCCCCATGAACAAATCCTTAACAAAGTATTTCCTCTTTTATTAATTGAACTTCCAAAAGTAGTACGAATTGTTTCGCTTATGGAGAGTAATAGTATAATGCTTGCTCATCATTTTTCACGTTACCAGCTGAAAACAGAGAACATAAAGATGAGAGCTAATTGACAACAATCCACATTGAAATTAAATTTCACATATGAACAGGAGAGAATACATAAACCCATAAAATGAAAATTTGGAAATTAAATTTTAATCCCCAAAAACCCTAAAATTCAAACTCCAAAAAAGTAAACTCCCCAAATCTCAAACCCAATCAACCATAATTCTCCAGTTGGTAGCCAAACAATATGAAGAGTGAGGCCTCTCGGCAGCTGAAGGAAAAAAGAAAAGAAAAAAGAAAGAAAGAAAGAAAAAGGTACAAGGAGAAAAAGAGAGTCAGAGATACCTGGAGGCGGCAAGAGCAGATCCTCAACAAACTATTTCTGTTTTTCATGCTTGGCAAAAAATAAAAAAATAAAATAAAATTTAATCAACCCTAAAATTGAAACTCCTAAAATGTACTCTCCCCAAACGTTCAATTGTGCAGAAGAAAGTTGAATGATGAACAAGAACGTCATCCAATGCGTATATAGGTCGAAGGATTGAAAGAAAGAAAATACGACTAATTAAAGCAAGAATAAAGAATATTAGATTCTCTTACCAACCCACATCGAAGAGGCTCCTGCCTATTTTCTGATATATTGTCTCTTCTGAAAAATGACCAAGCACCAATGTATTTGTGAACCGAACCAAGCAGATGCAAAGGTGTAACACCATGGTTACTCCGCCATGCAAGTTTGGACTCCATCTTGCAGTGCGGAGGTTGAACCCAGGGAGAGGTGAGTGCAGATGTGGTGTGTGGGCTGAGAGGGAGAAAGCGAGAGAGGAGCTGGGTTGAAATGGATAAGGGAGAGAGAGAGGGCAGATGGTGAAATAGCAGGTGGGTTCAAATTTCAAAATATGAACAGGGAAAAAAATGATGAAATGGGGGGAGGGAGCACATGAGAGAGAGATAGAGAGTAGAACAGGAATGGTGGGCCCAAGGTGAAGGAGAAGGGCAAGTTTAGGAGGGAAATACAGAGGGGATGCCACATCATTGTATAAGGCACGTGAGCAAAAGCTGCTCTTTATAGGATTGCATGGATAGGGGGGAAGAAATTTATTACAATTCTTCGAATTTGTAATAGTTGTTAGAGTAAGAAGAATGTGAGATTTACTTGAAAATACTCACACCACTTCTAGCTACAATGATAGGCATTTGAGTTAACCCAAATATAAGAACCCACGGGATGATGACATTCCAAATCCATGGTGTCCTTGATGTGACACAACATTTTCATCTACATGAAGGACACATAAAATAACAAATAAAAAATAAAAATAGGAATAATTAAAGGGCCAGGCTATTGCTACCACTCAAAATACTCTAAACCCCCCACTAATTAAACTCCCTCATATTTTACTGAAAGCACCCCCTTATCTTCCTAAAATACCCTTAAGAAAAAATCTCCTAACATTTTTCCACCCCACCCCTAACCTGTTCGGACCTATTAGTAAGAACAAAATATACATGTTCGGACTTATTAGTAAGAACATATATAATATGTTCGGACTTATTAGTAAGAACAAAGTATATATGTTCGGCTTTATAGAAAAGAACAATATAAAAATGTTCAGACCTTTAAAACCGAACCTCTATTATTTGTTCCGACTTATAAATACGAACATTCAAAATCCATTCACAATTACATATACGAACAATTCTCAATTGTTGTATAGTTAAGTTGTTTGGTGTTTTAAAACGGAACAACACAAGCTTGTTTGGACTTTTACAGGTGAACAATATCCATTTGTTCGGAGTTACATAACCGAACAATATCCATTCGTTCGGAGTTGGAAAACGGAACAAAATAACTTTGTTCGGACTTAGAAGTCAGAACGCGTTAAAAGAGTTCGGTGTTACAGAAATGAACATTGTAAACATGTTCGGAGTCGAAAAACTGAACAAGATGAAATTCAGCATACGAAAAATTGAAGTTAAACTCAATAAAAAGTGTATAAAGACTTACCTTTTGGTTGTTAATATCATCTCTATCAATGTTTTTTTTGTCCATTATTTAATATGACATAAGAAACACTAATTTTTCATATAAATATGGATTTGGTGTCAAGGTTGTTAGAGTTTGTGAGAGCATAAAGTCTATAGATGGTGGAATGTTTTTGGAGTTGGGGGTGAAGTGGGGTGGGGATAGGAAATTTTTAAAGTCTTTAAGTAGACATGTCCTTATTGGTAAATTTACATTAAGATATAAAGAATTTCACAAATTATTTAAATATTGGGGGGCTTAGAGTATTCTGAGTGGTGGCAATAGCCTGGCCCATAATTAAAGGGGGAAAAAAAACTATAGCCCAAAATTAAATTAGCCTGTGGCCTTCAAGTGGCCAAAGGAAGTGTGAGTAGCTCTTTTTGTGGTTCTGGATCACCAACATTTAGTGATTCCTGCTAATTTGATTCATTATTTTTTGTGAAAAAAATCGAATTCTTTGCAAAATGTTTTACACTTGCCAAGTACTTGATTTGTGGGGTCCTAAGTCCTGACTGTTTGTTAGTGGCCTCAAGACCGTCTAGCCTTTTTCCATATCTGAATGGGAAGACCACAAGTCCACAACTGTAGGCATTGGTTTTCACTACAGATTCCAATTCTAATCACCTAAAGGCGAAAGAAATCATTGTAATTAGAAGACTAAAGGGAAGCTGGTTTTCCATGGGGGGATGTGCCCCATGTGAGAAATTTTTTTTATTCAAGACTTAAGAATAGAAAGGACATATAATCTAATTGATATGACAGATCTGAGAATGCACAATCTGCACATTCAATGACTTTTCCTTTGGTTAATGATTGTTAGGATATTATCACTTTGAATCATCAATAGTTGGATGGAAGTATGGAACTATAAAATACAACAAAACAGGTAGAGAAGGTTGTAATATTTACCTGAATACCAAAATATGTAGGCCTGTTTGCATTAGATTTTTCATCTTAACATTGAGATTCATTGTGTATACTAAGCTAGCATAGCACCTAAAACATACTCACATTGTTCCTTGGTTACCATAACAAAATTGTCCCAATGAGCTAGTATTAAACATAAATATCACATCTTTTAAGATTTACATACTGGCCAGACGTGCAGAGCATCTTGGACACTTTATATGATTTTTCCATATGTGTTAGAAAATAATCAAAATTCTGCACAAGAAAAGGAACATATAGACAAATAAATTACGTAGTTTTGCATATTTTAATTTGACTAAGGCACAAAGTAACTTATACACTCACAGGGGCACGTGCGCACACACACGCACAATGTGTGAGAGAGAGAGAGAGATACAAGGCACAAAGGTCACAAAATTTAAGTTATGAAAGGAGGAAATTAGGCTATATATGTACAGAAAAGTGAAGGAATATCAGTTATTGTCAAGTAAATATGTGAGCATTACCATGCACTTATAGGCAATTAGCCAACAAATAAACAAAGAAAGTAGAAAAAAAAAAGGGAGGAAAAAGGAAGAGGGAACGAAAGAAAGATGGTACATAGAGAAGTCATTCAGCCGTCATTCAACCATCAATAAAATGTAATGAATATGTAAGCCATCATTCAGCTAACTTCTAAAAAGGATATTTAACCCGTTCTAATATTTTGGTTACCGAAGCAAAAATTTCTCCACAACAATCACCATATAAATAGGCTTCAATGCTGAAGCATAAACCTATTAGAATGCACACATAGACGGTAGACTATGATATGCCTTCTCACCCTTTCATACTCCCTATTATTTTCAGCTCATTGCTTCATATCTTTGCCACAAAATGTAACTCCAACGAATGAAAAATGCACCTAGGATAGGAAAATTTGGGATACTTATGATAGTTAGGCAATATCAGAAGGTGAACGTAGAAAAGCCAAGTTACACATATGTTTTGCATACATGATCCCAATGTTAATCTCAATCACATATCCAACCCAAGGTACCCAATTATGCATTCATTACAGTTTCAGCCTAAGAATGAGAACGATAATGATAACGAAAAAAATGATATAGTGCACGTGAACAACCTTCAAATCAAAATAAAATTGGGATATTGTAAAAGGAAACAAAAAGAGCTAGGGCTTTGCACGATAAATTAAAAAACAAAAACAAAAACAGGGTTAGAGATCGGAGACACATACAATGTGGAGCATTCCCAACAGCACAGGGATGATCGCTACCTGTATGTAAAGCAAATGTGAATAAGCATTAACAATGTCAATGATATTAGACAACAATGTAGATAAATTAAAAATAAACATCAACACTAACCATACCTTGGCCGTTTTGATAGGAATAACGTCATCCATAATTAACCATGTCAGGCATAATGGGCAGCAACTTGAACCTAATTAAATTATCAATGTCAGCCATTATGGGCAGCAACTTTAACCGAATTAAATCAGGACTTTTGGTTGCAATGATTGGTGAAACGTTCACCTAAAATTGCAAACTGCCCCACATTTAGGGAAGATCAAAAATGAAAAATCGAAAGAATCAACCCTAAGTTTCCTTCTAAGAAATTTTTAAATAAATTAAAAAACTGAAACCACCAAAATCAACCTAACTACCCCAAGAATGGCAAGAGAAAATTAATGAAAAGAGAAGGAAAAGCAGGGGAGGGGGGGAGAAGAAGCAAACTTGGGGTTGATTTAGATAAGAAAAATAATTTTTCAAAAAAAAGAAAAGAAGAGAGAGGCTAATAATTAGTCCTTTTACCAGGTATCCTTGGAATGCCGGTTGAATTTTAATTGCCGCCACTTCCTCTGATTTTTTCCAGAAAACAGAGGCACTGTGGTGAGTCGAAGAACCTCCGTGGAGGCCTGAGCAGCAGAAAAAAACAGCCTCAGCGGTCAGTCACAACAGTGGCAACCGTGGTGAGTCAAAGAGCCTCAGCTTGATGTGTTCATTCTCCACATCTGTTAATTTGCTTTCTGACAATAGTAAATAAAAATCATCAAAAACCCATTTCAAATCACAAGCATTATAGAAGAATCAAAAGAATCACCTTTGGGTTTCCCAAAACCTAGTCTTTCTTCTCCTTGGATCCTGGGCTGGGAGCTTTTTAATGGTGAAAAACCAATTCCCAAGACAGACAGTCAGTGACTTTCAAATTTTGAAATTTGAAATGCACAAATGGAAGAAAGAAAAGAAAAAGAAGAGAGAAAGAAATATGGTCCTAGAGGGGAAATAAAAAAATAGATGTGGGAGGAAAGAGAAAGAGAGAAGAGGTAGGGATGTGGGCCCAAAGTGAAGGAGAGCTCAGGCTTTAGGAGGGAAAGGCTCTCAAGCAGCCACCTCATACACGTGCTGATGTCATCAGAACTGGTATATATAGTATAGTATAGATATAGATAGATATTGCAGCCTAATTGAGAACGCTCACATTGTTTCTGATCTGCAGGTTTATTCTATCCACACCCTTTTCTTTCTATCTGAACCCTTTAGATTTTATTTTGCTTGAATTTTTAAGTCTAAATTTCTTCTTTGAAATATACCATGTGGTCCTAGGCTCCTAGTCTTAAAAATCTAGCTTCATAAATGGCTTGATCACATGAAGCCGTGTCAGTGCTAGATTAACCAACCAAATTCTCAATGGTTGCAGTACATCAATGGGTAAAAGAGCTTTAAAAAACCAGTGCAGTGCGTCAATAAGATATCTAAGCAAATATTTGGTAGAAATGAAACCACTGACCTCATTCAGAAAATGCAAGCGAGGAACAAATCCCACCATTGTGAGTGCAGCAGTTTCCCATGCGCATCTAATAAAGCACCAAGATGACTTTTTAGAAGAATTATTTGCACCCTAGTTCCTGTAAATTTGATCAAGGATCTCATTAAAATCGGACCTAAAAAGTCAAGTAGCTACAGTAAACTCAACCTCAAATATTTGTTAGAAATGAAACCACTGACATCATTCACAAAATGCATGCGAGGAACAAATCCCACCATTATTGTTGCTGGGCATCATGTGCTTTCAGGTGCTCTTGTTCTGCTGCAACTGACTCTAATGCCTCTGTCAGCTCAAGAATTTTAACATTAATAGGGTCCAAATGTTACGTAGAAAAACCACTGTGTAAAATAAACATAGTAAAGCAAGACAAAGACTTCTTTACTATATTATAAATTTATAATGTATATAGACATGGTGATAGAATAGCTAAACACACTAACAAAAGGACATTGAATTTTTCTCATACATCATTATCATTATCTGAGCCTTTTGATTTTTGATAAAATGGCTATACTAATGAAACTCCTACTGCTTGAGGTTCAAGGAAGCTATTGTCATTGCCATCCTGGACTTGAACCAAAGAGCTTGCCTGTGAGTAAATCATCGCACCTATGGTCCAAGCATTTTGAGATTTGTTGGTAGATCCACCTTGATTCTCCATCAACCAATAATGTGAGGCCATTAACAAGGGTGAAGTCTATTTTTTGTTGATGAAGGGGTATTCCCATGGGTTTGGAAACGCATAAAGAATTCAAGTAGATAAGCCCTAAAACCCATAAAAGATGGCCTGCCCCATGGCTGGGTTTTAGCATCACTGGTATTCCCAGACATCAATTGAGACAAAACAAAAAAAAGACAAACACAAGTAAAGATTCATATTTTAACATAGATTTCATAGCCAATACCTCTATTTTATATATATTCCCTTTACCATTGGATTAAGGGATAATAATAATAATAATAATAATAATTTGAGGGAAAAAAAAGAACTTCGTAGAATCAAACCTTGTAGAAAGGCATCCATACCCTCCTCCCGAAGCATGTTCCTCGTCACTCGGCCCGCCGATCCCTAACCCAACTGAATCCTCACCTGTACCCAAAAATACATATTATACACGTGTCTAAAAGAAACATCTTCAAGCTCAAAAATCAAAATATTTGACGGGTTTATGAATAAATCAGCACATGGATCATACGAAATTTAACAGAGTAAATGATATACCTTAACTGATATTAGAGACTAAACATGGTTAACATTTAGCATATATATGCAAAAATATATATACATATATACACATATATATACTCAACAGAAATTGCATAAATATTAAAAAATTCAAGCTAGAATACACAACCAAAAGAGAGAGAAATAGCAGAGAGAGGACCAGTGGAATTGCCCTTTCCAGATCTGAAGCATAAGCCCCCCCTCTTTGCATTTCTCTTGGAAACCCTACCAAAAGATCCAAAACTCACAAAGCCAATCACAAAACCAGCTAAAAAATGAAGAGAAAAAGGAAGCCCAAGAAAGTATAGCCGAGTTTCGAAGATCAGCAAGAAAATAAGAAGAAAATGCAAACAAAAGGGGAAAAAGGAGAGGAAAATCAACAAATTAAGGAGAGAGAACCAACCTGCACCGACGAAACTGAGAGATGTCTACGCTTCTGAGAGACCTTCGAAGCAAGACAGAGTTGGATGCCTGCACTTTTTTCTGAATTTCTGTCCGAGAATGAGAAAGAAGGTATGGGGGACGGCTGACAGAAGTATGGGGAGGGGGAGGAGGGGAGTAGGTGGATTTAGATGAACCTTGGCCACGCATTCTGGTGTTGGGTGTGCTTGCCAAGGCCGAGAGAATATGAGAAGCGACAGACGAAGCAGGCAAGCACATGGATTTAAGAATGCACAAAACGGCATCATTTAACGATGCCACGTTTGGGCGAATAGGAGCCGTTGTTTTGCATTAGAAGATACACCCTTGGGATGCTGTTTTGGACAAAATCTGGGGGACGAAACCAAGGAGGAAAACACTATAGATATATAGATACACTAGGGGGAGTACCCGTGCTTCGCACGGGACCTGAAGCATTGGTGGGTTTCTTTGGTTTACATGTTTCTCCTCGAATTTAGACCAGTCAAATGATGGTCCAGCTCTATCAACATCATAGACATGCTGTAACAGGGAAAATATTTCTACAATATAAATTGTCATAATCTGTACCACTCATAGGCCGAAATTAACTTCTAGCATTCAAATATCATCCATAGCATTGCAATTGAATAAATTGAACCTAAAGCATCGTCATAACCTTTTACCATTCATATAGATTCAATTAAAGCTTTACATATATTGACAGCACAGATTACATATATCTTCCTACATTCTCCCCAATTATTAGCAGAGCAAATTTACAAAAAATTCATTAAATCCAATACAAAAATTTCACATGTTCATTTCAAATACAATTCAAAGCCCAAAACATCCCATGTGCACTTCAAAGCTAGTGTTTCGTCTAGCAACTGTTCCAAAGTCTAATATAAGCAGAAAAATTGAAGGAATAAAATTTCCAAACTGTCACTTATACCTTCATTCTCCAATGGTGGAGGCATGGAGCTCTTAGCAAATGTATTGCATTCTTATAAAGTCCCTGTCAATAAAATAGTAAAGAAACCATTTAATCTCCTTATATGAAAGGACGTTCTCTAGCACCCCACTAAAAAATGAAAAATATATCCAAAGTTTATCAAATAATAAAGCTTAAAGTTATCTTTAAAGCCTCCAGTCAATTGGCATAGATACCAGAGACCTGATGATGTAAAACCAGTAGGGAGAGAGAGAAAGAGAAATAGAGGAAATATGAGAGAGAGAAGAGCAGAGGAAGAGAGGAGAGAGAATATCAGGGGGAGAAGATTTCAACACAGATTTTTATTCAATTATTCAAGTCCGCCACATTCATCAAACTCTTGCCTTTAAATAGGCTATAAGCATAATATAAAATAGGATAAATTAACAAACTATAGATAAGGGCTGCCGAAAGCATGTTGGGAGGTGGAGCATTAAAATCATGGGGGCTGAATAGGGGAGCATTATCTCCTTCAGTGGATGGAGCACTAGACTTTACGACCCTGCCTAAAATAAGTTTGAAAGTGGGAAAGGGGAATGGAGCATGATTTCCATCACCTGAATTAGTCAAATCCTGCATGATATGCAGAAAGGAGAGGAAGCAATCATCACTTAAAAAGTTTAAGGAAAAAGACATAGAAAAAATAGAAAACCAGTAGTGTAATGAATTCACCAAACCAAATACCATTTGATGTATCATTCCAACATCAAATCCACGTTGAGAAAGACTTGAGTACTTGACTTCACCTAATCTACCTGCAGATAAGCAAATTCTAAATAAGTAAAAATAATAAAATAATAATAGCTAAGACATACTCATGTATCATAAACCAAATTGTGCCATCAGATTTAACCTCTTATCTTCTTAGGTTTTTTATTGCTAAACCCCATTCCAGCCAGCATAGACGATACGTAATTAATGAGACATAGAAAGAGGGTTGGTTAATAAGTCAATCCACAGTGACTTATTTCCAAATATCTGGGGCTGGTTACAAACTACTAAGTTACATCTTTACATGCAAGCAAACGCCAAATCCATTTCTATCAATTCTACAAATTAATCCAAAGTGACTTATTTCCAAATATTTGGGGCTAGTTACTACGGAACAAATTGCATAACTTATAAGGAACCGAAAAAAGACTGAAACTTTATACACAAAATAGACATTAGAGAAAGCCTTAAGAACACTGGTACTAACAGGAAAACCGACCTCAAAAATGTGATGAACGTAAAAGCTACAACTAAAAATCAACAACCTAGTGATTAAAATTTAATTATTGGGCAAATTTAAACCTGAAAAGAAACATAAAACATAAACCCTAGATTACCCAATATCAATTATACACATAAACAAGAATAAATAGAGAATACAAAAATGAATGAATGAGCCTTTAACCAAATCAGCAATGAAAACTTAAACAAACATACAGCTTTATGATTAAAGAAGAAATATTGTTATTTAAAAATTAAAAAAAATGAAAAGTAACCTCAACTCCATCAAACGTGCATGATCATCAAACCCAACTGCGCATGTGGAGAGAGAGAGAGAGAGAGAGAGAGAGAGACATAAAATTCTCAAAAATTGGTGATAAATTGTATTCTTAAAAATTGTGAGCAGAGCATGAAAAGTTTTAAATAACAGACATATACATGATAAATTGTACACATATACATGATAAATTGTATTCTTAAAAAAAAATTCGATTAGCACCTGGCAAATGGTGTACTTATTTTGCAGGAAATTTAGATAGAGAGGAAAGAAGATCTGAGTTTACCAGTGAGAAGATCAGAGTAGCTTGTTCACTCCAGAAGCCTGGGCAACCACATTGTCAAACCTCCATCACCCCAAGCCTATAATACCTCAAACCCCATTAACAGATCACAACACACAATAATTGAAGGGGAAAAAAAGGAATAAAAAAGAAGAGAGATAAATGGCCCTGAGAAATCAAGGCAACAGATGACATCAGAAAAGAATGGTCTATGTAAAAATTGTGTGCCTTCAAAGGATGGAGACGAGTTCGAGGTCGCGACCTTGGCACTCACAATCTTTGATGTCTTTGTCCATAGCGGTTGAAGATGGATTGGTGATCGCCTGTGTAATTGAATCACTGTGGTTCTCTCAAAAGAAGAAGTGTGGACCTGTTGAGACCAAACCGTAGTGCTCCGAAACATGAACTCCGTTTGCACTCTGATTGTAAAGAATCAAGCGGGAGAAACATACCTGGGCACAATGAGAGAGAGAGAGAGAGAGAGAGAGAGAGAGAGAGAGAGAGAGCAGATATATGGATACTTGAAAAAATGTGACTATCGAAGACAAAGCAGCTTTGGAGGTGAGACAACAAACCTGCAGAACTGAGGTCATCGGCGTGGGTTTGTTGACAAACACGCACCGCCTCAGAGCCTCAAATGCAAATTTTTATCCATAAAACAGTGTCGTTTGTAAATAGCTGCCCAAGCTAGCATGTTGAACGAACCAAAGATAGCTTATAGCCACAGTATTTAGGTCACCTTCTCTTTTATTATAGTTGCTCAAGCTAGCATGTTGAAAGAACCAAAGATAGCTTATAGTTACAGTATATAGGTCACCTTCTCTTTTATTATATTTACTAGGGGAAAATACCCATGCTTCGCACGGGCCGAAGAGGATTTTTTTTCTAGTAGTTTATCACGTGCAATGTCTGACGTGATATGACTAGCCAATGGAAATGGAGCAAAATGGGAATTTCATATCACTTTTTGGATCCAACATTCCCACTTTCCTCAACTCCCATTTTGCTCATGATACCATGTGGCGGCATCAGTTACACATGGCCGTATCCTAAATAGTATTGCTGTCATTTTGTTGGTACCTCCCTGAGATAATGAAGGAGGTGTAAAGCATACATTATGAAAATCATCTAGAACGTCAGTACATGACCTAGAAGATTAGTAAGTAGAGTCCCTTTAGCCAACATATGTGCCACATGTTGCAGCACTGATGGCAAGTTCCTGTCCAGAAGTGACTGGGTTTCAATGCCCAAGCCAAAAGGCAAGCCAAGAGAAGTTTAGAGTGGGCATCCTAAATTTTAATTTTGAAAAGATCAAAATGAAATCAAAGAACTCATCAATATTATGTAAAATTCTAGAATTTGTACATTGAATGAAGTAAGAAGGTCTATAAGTTTTCAATTTTGAAGAAGCAAATTTTGAATCAACAGCTTGTCTCAGTTTTGCTTTCCTATTAAAATAAATCCTTAGTTACCACTTACCATAGGGTACATCATACAAATAATTATATTTGTCGAAATTGAATTGAAAGATGTACTAAAATATCAATCACCGACATCCAATACACACAAAATTGTACATACATATAATTGGATAGGGAAACAATTGATGTACATATCCACCAGACAGCCATCAGAGAAAGCATTTCTTATTATTTATTTCATCAGAAACCATCAGAGAAAGCATTGCAAGAATGCTAACAAAATTGGATACGAAAACAAATAAACCTTGAAAATTCTCAGGGGCAGTGTAAGTTACAATTGCAGCCTTGCAGGAAATAATCCTGTTCACCATTAGTCCATTGCCCATCCAACCATCAGAAGTTTATAGTAAAAACCACTGAGCAACAATTAATTTTAATCACCAACGCATATTGTTTCAATAAAAGGTTAATTAGTTTGGAAATGCAATAATGGAAAAATATCAGTTGAAAGTTGTCAATTGAACTTACAATGATGAGTTTTCCAGCATTTTCTGGCCCCTTTCCTATCTTAAGTAGCACCAGATGATGTGCCTGCTAAAACATATTTCCCCAAAAACACTATCAAAATTTGCAAATCATCAATATGGCCTGCAACATAAGAACTTCCTGTAAAGCCAATTGAACATAGTATTAAACCAATAAGATCCCATTCTAAAAATTATCAAAAACTTACTAACAAAACACCTTTTGATATGGCAGTATAAATAGATTTAAACACTCAAAACGTTTAGTATTTGAACAAACTTCACAAATTGATAAAAAAATATTTATATTTGCCTGCATTGGCAGTTAGACACCAATTGAAGTTGAAAGTAAATGGTTAGCAACAGAAGAGTTATTAGAAGCCCCAGGTGGGGAATCACCTGGCAGAAGATAGCAAGACAATTAAATCCAAGGTACTCCAACCCCTGGTACATAAGAATACATAAGCCAGGCCCTTCTAAAGTTGACACTGGAAGAACTAATGAACAACTAATAAAACACTTTTATGGTTTGTTATTTTGAGATATTATTCTGCAATATTAAGTGACAGCCAAATCTAATGACAAGATCACAGTACACAAACAACAGAAAAATAAATAAATAAATAAATAAAATGAAAATGAAAGGGATATATACCAATATCCACCAACAAAGAAGATGCAGTTAAACAGGCCAAATTTTTGCCTACGAAGGTAAGACACAGACAGAGCACACAACTGAAAGAGAAAAAAATTATGAGTTCGAATACAGCAAAATCATCACCAACACATAATACAGCTCCTTAAATGCAGAGAAAGAAGAAAGCCCAATGAAACACAGTGCTTTGCTTAATTTTGGTTCCAATAAATGAAGGAATCAACTGTCTTTTACAATTTTTCAGTTCAGTTAAGTAGTGTCTTTCGTTTTCTTAGCAACCATGCACCCATACGCCACCACAAAAAGCCTATCATATTTATTTTCCTTTTTTCTTTCCCTCAGTTTCCCCGCAGCCAGATAGACCCAATGCCGTAAAAAAATTTCACATTTTCCTTTTCCTTTCCCTCAGTTTCTCGGCAACCAAACAGACCCTCTTTAGTAAAAAAATAACCAACACATGACCAAAAACACACACAAACAAGGAAGACAATCAGACTGTTTCAGAAAGCTATCTACAGAGAGAGAAAATCAAAGAAACCTTCAATAATCATACGGGCTCAGAAACCCAACATAAAGGAATTTTACTCTCTGTTTAGTTCTCGAAAGAATGGGAGAAAAAAGGAAAATGCTCAAGAAGAAACACAATTTTCAATCCATCTCTTCCTTTCCCATCAAAGCATCTCTATGCATTTTCCTTCCAAAAAACTCGCTAAAAACTTCTCTCTTTTTTCCCCACAAAATTTTCCCACCAATTCTGCCGAGCCAAACAGAGCTACCAAAAAAAAAAAAAAAACTTGATTATCATTTGGATACATAGGATAAAACCTAACGGCGGTGCTCTGATTCTGCCGAGAGAGACGGATGCTTTTCTAAGGCGAAACAGGGGGAAATTTATTTGCCAAGCACAAGATGAAACCATTGAATGAAAACTTGATTCCTGTAGCAGAGATTATGCTCAGGATATGGAGAGACGCTTCTTCACCCAGGGAAGCGAGCTTTTGCCTAGCTCGAATACAACGATAATCGCAGAGAGAGTGAGAGAGCAAGTCTATCTAGTTCGCAATAAAGTGTAACAAGATAGAGATGTGACGCAAAGAAGAGAAGCAGAAAGCAAAAGAGAGTGCGTTTAGCTTGAGGTTGTCCAGCTGGTTTCCTTTATCAGCTTTCGTTTTATGTGTTAAATGTTCCGAGAACAATACCTAAAGGCGCCACCGTTTTTGGCAGGGGTAGAAGGGTCTCAATTTAAGGGCCAAACCAAGACCAATTTTTTCTTTCTCATAGTATAAACATGGAGACAGTTCATTAAGCTGTTCGCAGGTAAGTAATCAAAGTAAGAAAATAAATTAGATGAAATACCTCATCCCCTGAGAGGGGAAAAGAATCCACTGTTAATGCTTCAATTCTCATCTTAAAACAGAAAGTTATATATGAATAAAAACATAGATAATCCTTTCACCAAAGTCTTGCACAACTATTTGGCTCAGTTCAGTTGAGGTCCTCAATTTTCTTTTCCTTTTCTCAGTTTTCAAAGAAACCAAAATGGAGGATAGGTTCTGATTGAGTCGAGTAGTCAACTTCACTTGGAAACCGAAGTCAATATAGAACCCTCTTCACCTGAGAGTTTGGTCTTCATTTTGGTCCATAAGCTTATTAGAATTTTTAATTTTTGTAACGATAACTGATTTTTTGCAAAGAAATGGGAAAGAGCAATAGAAGCATAATAAAATTACTGATAAATCCAACTTAATCACTGATATTAACCATGCATAATTTTCACATACATAACATGCCCTCAACTTGAAATGGCATCCATTGGTGGAAAATGCTATATAGTGGCTCATACATAGATACATCACTAAGCAGTACATGCATACATTACAGATGCATTTTCAAGTGCCACTCACCATAATTGTTTAAACTCTGCTCTTGTAAGCCCCCGGCACTGTTAATCTTTGATGCTTAATGTGACCCACTTCTCTGGTGAAAGTGCTTCAATACATCAGAGACAGCCATCAATTTGGCAAAATGAGAAATTCAGCTTTGATAGCCTGCCGGATGTTCAAAAGATCAACCCTTGGTCATTTAAATACAGCATGTAGAAAATATAAACAATCAGCCCTGGTGTTAAAAAGTTATATAATAATTTTTTTCCTGCACTTCCATTCACCATATTGAGTAGTCTAGTGCATTTCCCTACATATGAATAGATATCTAGGGAAAAAGCAAATAAATTGGAAGCAAGAATGTATTTTATAGTTTCCATTCTCTTTGTTAACAAAAAAATTGCAAATTAATAACAATAACAATAACAACAACAACAGCGGTGAAATTATGTACAATTGTGTGCTAAGTTGATTTGTATTCCTTTAATTCTTAAAAAATGAATTTTATAATATGAGAAGCTTCATCTTTCTTTTAAATTTTCTACTTCTCAGTTTTCTACTCAACCAAACAGAGGGTTTACCAAAATGATTCAAAAAAATTTTTTTTTTTAAAATCAATTTTGGTATATGTAAGTTATTTGTAATTTTTGGTACGCAAAAATAAATTTTGTAAACTGAAAAATCGACTTATACATGATAATTAAACCCATATGAATCCCACTGACACCCGCAAAAACAGCCTACCTCTACAATACAAAATCAAGCCGTCACAGAGGCCTCAACATGAGTCAAACACTAATAACACAGAGAAGCTCTAATACACGAAACCAAAACACACCTTTTAAGAAAGCAGAGCATATAACAGAGCACATGAAGACGACCCACTAAACAAAAACATGACAGATAACCTATCACACTCCAATGGAAGCTAATAAAGCCCACACCAACTTCATGAAGATGACTTGCCTTGAAATGATACCCCTTAGTGCATGCATCAAGCCATCAAGCCTGCCAAGAGCACTGATCCTTCTTCTGTCCACCTTAAAACACCCTTTTAAAAACTTAAAATGAACAAAAATACCCAGCTCCATAATGTAATAACAGATCAAACCAAATGAACCTCACCGTAGATCACCCCAACAAGAGCCAAAGTACCAAAACCAAGCTTATATGATTATAAAGAGCAGCGCGTTGGTTCAGATCGCAACAACGCAACCAAAGGCATGAAAACCACTCTCGGAGGGAAGAAGAAGGAGAGGAGAGAGACCATACCTGGACAGCAAACAAAAGGGAATAACAAAAGCCCTCAAATCAAACCAAAAAAAAAATCCGAATTTACATATAGTCTCAGCACAAAAAAAGGGAAAAAAAATGGATCAGAAATTGTATATAACCTCACCAAAAAAAAAAAAAAAAAAAACTTGTGTATAATCCCAAACCCAACCGAGAAGCATAAATACCCAACCTCTGATCGCATAAAGATTGAGAGAACGAAGCATGAGAAGAGAGAGCGCGAGAACAAAAGAGAACAGAGAGAGAGAACCGCGCACCGCTCACCGCCTCAGAGCCCCAAATCAATTTATTTAGCATAAAACAGATAAAACGGCATCGTTTGTATAGCTAGCGAGGGATAAAAGCGGCCTCAATTAAAGTTGAACGAAAACCAGCCTTTCCTTTCTTATAGTAGTATAGAGCATAGACTAGGGGGACCGCGCTTCGCACGGACCCATCTCCTTGGTGGGTTGTTTTTGGAGGTCTCCCTTTTTTTTTGTGGGGGGGAGGGGGGGAAGGGGAACAACAATCTCATTTGAAGGGAAGGACAGTTACAAAAATTTAATCAGGATCTATTCTCAAAGTCAACAGAGCATGTCCTGCCTTTTAGCTACAGCACAACAGAAATGAATAGGAAGACTGATTCTTAGAAAAAACTCATTTGTTATCTCCAACAAGGCAGTTTTGAAGATGAGAACACCATTTCATAATTTTCTTATGTCCATAAGCAAGTTTGTCTAAAATAAGAGTAGAGATTTTATTTGTCTCCCTGCCTAAGAATGGTTCCTAGATTATCAGAATTCTACAATCATAAGCAAGCAGCCAAAAATTTCAAAGGAGACGAGGTTCTTTCCATGCTTACATCAAATCACCTTAAATATTCATAACCTTCTTTCCTTATTCAACTGCCCGGTTCAATCCATATGAAGACCTATACTTAGTCGCTATAATTGAAGTCATGTCTAACAAAATTAAATTGACAAGATCAAACTATCCCTTGGTAAGTAAAAGAAATTACTCCTTGATACACCAAAATCATAGGTATTAAGAGACCATCAATATTTAGTTTGATTCTTGCAGCACATTAAAAACTCTGTTATTCTAGACCATGTCATGGCAAGCCTTCTTCTAGAAAAAATTTCAGACATTCTTGTATATTTTTATTTTCAGATATCAAGTGAAACACAAGAAGAAGAAGAAAAAAACTTTAAAAAATTAAAAAGCTCACTGTACAATCACCCATGCCCATCACACAAAAATGATAGAAAAGAACTTCAGTAAAAAGAAAGGATAAGACCCAAAACTGAATTTATTGACTACAAAGTTCACTTAGTTACAAAGCTGACTGAACAACCACCAATGAACAAAGAAATATAGCCATCATGAACAGAGAGAAGTGCGAAAATGCATAAAAAACAACACCTTCAAAAATTGAAGGAGAACAAGAAAAGAAAAGAAAAAAAAAAAAAACCATTCCTATTTCATCTTACCGTGTCTTGTAGGAATCCTCCAACAATAGACCTGACCACCAACAAAACCAATCAAATATTCAGATTTCTTAGTATTTTTATTATATAGGAGCCAATGGCATGTTTGGCCAGGGAGGTTAAAAGTTAAGAAAATAAAACAACCAAAGAAGATCGAAAACGATACAGCAGAAGGGAAAATTTCAGAGAAGATGGTCATCTCACCTATGGCAAAGGAATCCCCATGACAACTTGGATGGTGTCTTCATGTTTTATAACAAAAAACGTACCCTAGCAGAGGCAACGCAAGCACAGATTGCATAAAAAGATCCAACACATTACATATTAAGGGTATGTAGCTAGATATCACAACCAAATAAAGAACAAAATGCCACATGAAATCCAATACACATAAGACAAAACTGAGGTTTGCTGGCCATTTTGAACCCTAAATGGGTTCGTTCCATCAGATTATAGAGGAAAAAAAATTTAGGGCAAAAATGAAGGAGAGAAGAAATGAAATGGACCTGTTACCGTCAATCTTCGATCCACTGCCACCTGATCCATGTGAAAATCTGCTGAGAAAGCAAAGGAAAAGATCGAATCAAAAAAGAAGGACAATACCTGGTCTGCAACTATTCTTGAAATTGGTTCAGTGCTTAAAATTAGCGTCCAGGTGTTTAATGCCTTGAACCCTTAATTGCCGATAGTAAATTTCCTTGCTTTTACATGCAATTCTAAACTCCAGAATTTTCCAAATCAAGTTAAAAATACTAATTTCCCAAAAGCATTATCCTTTCATTTCCAAACCATTTAACACCCAAAAGTATTATCCTTTCATTTCCAAACCATTTAACAGCCAAAAGCATTGTCCTTTCGTTTCCAAACCATTTAACACCCAAAAGCATTATCCTTTGATTTCCAAACCAGCACAAGTCTTCTCTTGATTAAAAACTGATTTCTCATTCAGAATCATGGATAACATATAATCCTTCACAATAAAAACACTAACTTCATTGACGGTTTGATACATGAAGGAAAACAAAACTTCATGTTATTACAATAATCCTCATGAATAATATCTCCATATTTAATTTAACAAAGGAATCATACACAATTTGTGGAATAGATTTCCCAACACAAACAGATTGATCCACAAAACAAAATGACCCAATCTTTAAGAAGAAAATCCAAATAATGAACCTTTTTGTTGAAACCCCCTCTCACAAGACAAAATCCAATTATAAGAAGAAAAATCCCCAAATTCGTCCATATCAAACCCTAAAGTAAGAATACGTGAAACAGAGTACCTCATGATTGAATTTTAATTCAATGATTTATTTTCCATAAATTCTGGCATCCAAAAGATTTCCGGACACAGAACAACCCCATAAATTCCAGAAACTGACATAATTAACAATCGGCCAAAATTGAAATATCATAATCAAGTAAGAACAGCGAATTATTATTTTTTCCTTTTAGTGAACTGAATCAAGACTCATTTCTAATAGAAGCAAATATAACCAATTTGTGGTTTCCACGTGATAAAAACAAGATCTTTTAACCCCAAAAATAACAACTAAAATCAGGTCCTTCAACCAAATTTTGTAGCAGCCAAACCACCAAATTCAACTCAAGTTACACTACCTACCCCCGCCCCCCTCCCAAGCAGCCATCAAAACTTCACCATACCACCACCATTTCTGAAATTGTAGACACAGAAACTCATTTCAGACACCCATCACCACAGAAAACCATTTCAGCTAGTCATCACCCGATTTCAGCTATCATCACCACCCTCTCCATTTACATGAACCATCGGTAAATGAAGAAGGAAAAAGTAAAATCAGCACACAGTGACAAAAGGAAAAAAAATGAAGAACTTACCTAGGTTGGAATGATGAAACGGGAATCTTTAGCGCTCACTGTGGTGGCCTGTCGAATTGTAAAGCGATGAAGGAAATACACACAAAAAAAACTAGAAATTGAAGAGTCAAGAGGGAATAACTCACCGTCAGCGCTGAGGAAGCGAAACGTAGCTGTTTCCGATTTCTTAGACATAACAATGGACAATGGCAAATTGGCAAGCGCTACTGGGGACAGACTACAGAGAACGTGCAGAGGTGAGGTAAGCGGGATGGGTTCCTTGGGCAGCGACGTGGATGCGACGGCCAGGCAAGACGCATTAAAACGGCGTCGTTTTTTACGAAAGGGTCAAAAATTTAAGGCCGAATGAAGAGCAGCTTTTTCCTCTCTTAATTAGGGGGCGATTGGCTCGGGGGTTTCATTCCCGGGAATGGATCCGGATTAGCTGCTGTGGCACCCCTTTTACAGCAGGATGCTATAGCCCTTGGATCACGACACCTGTCCAGGGAGAGGCAATGGACGGCTGAACCATGAAACTCCTCAAAGAAGCGTCGTTTAAGGGAGAGTTAACGTCGTTGGGCGTTAAAAATGAGATTTTCTCTCTCTCTCTCTCCATCCTTACTGATCCACTCATCGTCGGCGGGACAAAGCACCCCGCTCGTCGATGGGACGACGACCCAGCTCACCATCGGCACCACGCTCACCGTCGGGTATATACATTTGTATTTGATCTGGCTCTGCTATGGGTTTGTGTTTCTCTATAAGTGGGTTCTAGTCCGCTATGGAAATCATAAAGAGCAAGAATAAATTTTTGCTTTTTTTTCCCGGTGGAGGTCCTTGCTGGAAATGGAGTTTGCAGGCCGTACCATAAATCTTTTTAATTACTGTTATTTTTGTAGCTATTATGGGTGAGGATGGTTTGACTGCCTCGTGTAACAAGAGAAAGAGCACTTGTGGGAGCAGCGCAAGTCTTTGCCAGAAAAATGGAGTTCGCTGGCCGAACTAGATGGCGGAGTGTCGTTTTGGTTGCAGCATCATGGTGAGGGTGGGCTCTCAGAAGCATATTAATCTCTCGCTCACTATTTGTCACAAGTACTCTAACGCTTTGCCCTTGGAAGAGTGAAACGAAAGAACCAGAACAAGGGGTAGGCACATCAAACTCTAATCATTCAAGCCTCTGCAACCAATACCCAAAAAAAAGAAAAAAGATTTAACCCCGCTTGTCGACGAGATGGTGCACCTTACTCATCGGCGGCACATCAAACCCCAATGATGTAAGCCTCTGCAACCAGTACCAAAAAAAAAATATAAAAAATAAAAAGATCTGCAATGGGATTGGACGTAGATCCACCTCCCCCTCTCTTGCTGGCCAACTACCTCAGTCTCGCCGGTGGTCTTCAACATTCAGAAGGTATGTCTTCCTTTTTCTTTTTCTTTCTTTTTGGTAAAATTATAAGATTCGATTTGAGTTGCTTCAGATCTGTGATTAACGTTGGGTTTGGGTTTTCATACCAGGGATTTGGCAGTGATCGGATCGGCTACATCACCCGACGGCTTGGCTTAGAAATTGATGCCGGTACTACAACTTCAGTAACCCATCTCCGACTCCGGTAAAGCGACATCCATCTTCTCTTCTTTAATTGTTCTTCTTCTTCTTTTTCTTCTTTCTTTTTTCCTCAACTTCAGCTGTCTTTTTTTCTTCAGTAACCCACCATACTCACTCACTCACTTTCTCTCCCTCCCTCCCGTGTTGAGAATTGCAGCAACGAGAAGCAAGAGTTGCAGCTGCAAATGTTCAATCCGTAAATGCTCAGATCTAAAACGAGCTTAACGCCTGACGTTTTGCACTGTTTTCTGACGTTAATGCCTAACGGCGTTAAAGTCCCTATTTGGGCCCTTAAAACGACGATTTGTTCAAGTGTTTCAGTCACAGCCTTCCATTCCACCCCCCACTTACCACATGGCACAATCTCAATGATTACAGTAGGAGCTGTAAAAAGGTGCCTATAGCACCAAATCCGGATCCCACGTAAATGAAGCTTCATTCCTGATTTCAATGTTTGGTACTACCATTTTCCCAGGCAAGTGTACGTTTGGTTTGCGGGTTGAGAATGTGAGTCAAGGGAATATGCCATTACTTAGAAATGGGAATGTGAGATATTGAAATTCATTCCAACGTTTGGTTGGGGGTATGGAAAACAAGATTCCCTCTATCATTCCCACTTTCATGTTTGGTAAAGTCAGGAAAGTGATACACAATATGGATCAAATTCCCACAATACCCTTTCAACAAATCCAAAGCTAGAGACACTCTATTACCTCTCAAGCAACCGGCGGCAAGAAAAAATCCAATCAGCAGCAGCAACTCATCTTGCGGGCAAAAAACCCAAACAAAAAGAAAAAAAAAAAATTCAATCAATTTAGAGAGGCTCAGATTGGCATTTATCAGGCAAGAAAGAAGTGACCGTCATGGCTGCAACAACAGTTGCCTGCAGAAAGAAAGGAAAGAAAACAAACCGAATCTCTCACAAACCTTCAGAGTTGCCATGCCATAAAATAGGTTTGCTTTCATTCTTGATTTGTGTTCAAACATGTATCATCATAGCTTCTTTTCATTTATTTATTTATTTTTGGGAAGAAATCATAACTGCCCTCATTTACATAGGATGAAGAGGGAAGACTACAGATTTCGTCTGTGAGGAGGACAGAGGCTGAAGGTTACAGAAGGAAACAATGGTGATGGCTGGAGAGGAAAACGACGCTAACGGTAAGGAGAGAGATCGTGGAGAACGATGGTGAGGGTTTTAAACTAGGGTGAGGGAAATGACTGTGATGGCTATGATTTCAGCCATGAATACTCCATTTTTGGTTTGGATTTTCGATCATTGCCCTCATCATCTACTACCATCTGTTGTTGTCTCATCGACGTCTTCAGATCTGGACTAGCTAGGCTCGGGGAGAAGATTTTGAGGGTGATGAACAACTGCTGCATTTGTTTCGCCGTTAATGGAGATGCAGTAGGGGTCGTCGTTGCCGTTGAGATGGAGATACAGCAGGGATTGTTGTCGTCGTTGATGGCAGGGGATCGTCGTCATTGATGATGGAGATGCGATGGAGGGGGTTGTTGCGTGTGAGAAGAGCTGGGGTTCGCTTGTGAGAAATGGAGGAGAGGTAATGTTGACAGGGATTGTTGTCGTCATTGATGGCAAGGGATCGGGCTAATGTTATGAGAAAAACGCAGGAGATCTAGGGCTAGGGAAGGAGAAGGAGGAAAGGTAATGTCGTGAATGGGAAGGGACATGGACGGAAAAAGAGTTTGTTGTGAGCAAATGGCAAGGGCACGCTTGGTATTAAAATTCTAGTAAATGGGATTTCCGGTTGGGGGGGAATCAAACCCACGAAAAATAAGGGAATGTATTTTGCTCATTTAGTGGGAATGCTTCCGAAGTGGGAATCAAGTTTTCCTGGGTTAATGCGAGCTAAACACCGGAATCTGGAGAGGATTCCACTTTCCCATTCCTGATTCCCCCTAACCAAACGAACCCTAAGGTGTTAGAATTGCTACAGAAAGGGGGTAAGTCAAACCCACCTTCAAGGTGGGTTTGCATATGGATTCCTAGTTTGGCTTTTACAATAATAAAAAATGATAAGCGTGCCCTTTGTTTAAATAACAAAAGTTTATAATTCCAACTTATGTCCTTCTCCCCAAAACACATCTACATAATATACAAATTGTTTTCTCCAGGCTTCACCATCGTTTAATATGATCTCTCTCCTCATAGTCACCACTACCGTCATTTCCCTCACCATACCTAATCATTGTTTCCCTTGCTAGACCTCCCCATCGTTCCCTCGCTAACCCTCATTGTCGTTCTCCACAATCTCAAGATTCTGCCCTTGCATTCATCCTTTGTCTACCTCACCGACGGAATCGGTGGTCTCATCGTTCATCGTCTTCTGTCCTTTTCTTTGCTTCTTCCTTTTCTTAAATCCCCTGTATATATGAGGCTGTAATGATTTCTAAAAAGAGGCTGTGATGATATATATTTGAACACAAATCAGGAATAAAAGAAAACCTGTTTCATGGCGGGCAACTCTAATGATCTATAAGAGATTAGGGTTGCTTTCTTTCCATTATTCTCTCCACATGCAACTATTATTGCAACCATGGCGGTAACCGTTTTCTTGCCTGATAAAAGGCGAATATGAGCATCCCTAGATCTTTTTTCTTTTTCTTTTTTTTAATTTTTCATTTCATTGTCTGTGCATAGATCTATCAAAATTGTTATTTTTCTTATTAATTGACATTTTTTTTGGGTTTCTTGCCCCAAAACAATTTGATGCTAATGCGGGATGATGACCGGTGCTCTCTCACTACTGCTTGCTTAGGAGACAACATCTCTTTGGTTTTGGCTTTGCATAGAAGGTTAAAGTTGGAATTTTATACTTTTTGAAATCAGCTTCCTAACCTAAGCAAACATGTTATTGGGGATGTTAGAAGGAAACCTATTACCCATTACCAACGAACCAAACAGGGGAATGGGTATATATAATACCATTCCCATTCTCCAGTAACACTATACTCTAAGGTATGGGATTCCTATTCCACAAACCAAACGCATCCTGTAGTATAATAGAATAGAAATAGATTTATAGTATAAGCGCCATTTTGTAGTTTTGGAGGTCGTTTTGGACGAAAATGAATAGTTGCAAGTTTCTCGCTTTTATATTAACAATATAAATTATAAATTAGTTTTAAAAGCAAACATTAAAATAAGATTCAAATATAGTTAAAATAACTAGCAGTTGGGTGCACACGATGCGTGCGTAACATAGTAATTATAGTGATAAGTATAATAAATAAAAACTAAAAACATACGAAGTCAAGTTAAATTCATCCAATTTAAAATTGTTCATTTTTCTTTCGTACCATCATCTCCATCTCTAATACTTTATATTTTCAATATTTGGAAAGGTAAAGAACTTTGAGAAAGATATATAGTTATTTTTTTTAGAGAAAGATGGGGGGGTGGGGGGAGAGGAGTTATTATTATTATTTTTTTTTGGGAGAAAAACGTGAGAGATAGAGAGAATTAGAGATAGAGGCGTGGGAGAGAGAGTGAGGAAGATAGGGAGAAACTTGTTGGGATAAGTAACTATTTTCAATTTGCTGAAATTACTAAATTATATGTTAGATTTCGAAAGTTGTAAGGGTTTTTTTAGTAAATTTAAGTACAATCCAACCACAAAGAGAATTCTCAACATGCAATTAATCAAATCAATTTAACCAATCGACCCGCGGTTGAATTAGTGACCAAATGACCCATTCTCTTAACTAGGTTGATGTCGAATCCGGGTTTAATAAGTTTATTTAAGAGTGTGGAAAGTATATATATCCAAGGAATGAGCTATTTTCGCACCCTTTTTGTGAGGACCCACTTAAAAATAAAAATAAAAAGTCCCCATTACAGGGGAGAAGAAAAAGAGAAGAAAAGACATAAAAAAAGAAAGAGAGAAGGGAAAGAGGAGAACTGAGAGTGAAACGAAGCCCGACGGCAGCTCGCCGGAGCATAAGAGCTCCGATCTGACGCCGGCGGAACTCGGATCTAGCATTGGCCAGATCTACACATCTATGACAATGGTTTTTCATTTTCTTTATTTATATCCAAAGTAGGGGCATTTTTCTCATTATAAACCATGGATGCATGGGGGGTTTTGGGTATAAATCATGTAGATTTACATATATTTGGTAAACCTTGCATAAATATCATACATAGGGGTATATTTTATAGGTTTTGACAAGTTTTGAAAAACTTAGGGTTTGATTTATATACCCTTTTGTTATACTCATGTTATTTTTGAAACTCTTATATGTTTAAGGGTTGAAATAGGTTAGTTTTGCAACCTATTGGGCTATTTTTATGCAGTCGAAATATTGAGGGTCACTTTTATATAAGTGTTTTCAAAACTATTATTTTAAAAAATAATTGGAAAATGAAATATATGAATTATGGGAATTATTTCATGTGGTTTAAAGGTATTAATCGGTTAAATGATTTTTGGGAAAATTGATTATATTTTCCGATGATATTAGCAAATTATGGAATTGATAAATGAAAAGAAAAAAGGTTTTGTGGGCTTTAAAGAATGCCTCACTTGATAGTGGAGGGTCACTTGGGGTTATAGTGGGTTCAGTTGGTTCTGCCCTGCCCTTGTGGTCTTGTGGGTTCAATTAATTCTATTTCGAATTTGTGGGAATAAAATCCCTTTATACTGCGCGAGGGCCCCATTTATCCAGGGAGGTTTATTACACATATCACCTAAGGCATTCAAATAAAGGCGGTTGGATATAAAATGGATTTTATGGATTTATAGTAACATAAAGGGGTTTTTATGCCATGCGGAAGTTATCAAAAATAATTTGATTTTGATTTATAAATAACTGGGATTTATTTCTTACATTTTTCTTAAAAAGGAGTTGATATTAGCGGGGTATTTAATCATTAATACATTATGTTTTATTTCCGTAGCTATTCATTTAGACCTATGTAATTTGGTATTATAATCTGATGTATATATTGCAAAATAATAGTGGTTTTGCAGGGTTCTTTCAAAAGCATATATATACGTATAATTTTTAAAACCTTGGGTTATTTTGGGAAAATGTTTCTCACTGAGCATATAGCTCACACCCCTATAGTTTTCTTGTGGGTCCTATTTTCAAAAATAAAGCTTGACCTGGGTTTTGGGAGCATGTCAATATGTTTGCATTCATGTAGAGAATATTTTAGAAAGGCTTTGAGCCTAGGCATGTAATAATTTTAATTCATAGTCTATAATAATTAATTAAGTAGCGGTTGTAGATCTAAATGAGACTCATGTGGCTATGTTGCAGTCGTAAATTATTTATATTAGAAATATTGTGTGGATGGCTGGAAATGATTATAAATGTGTTTTCTACAGGTTTTTTGATTAGTTGATAACTTGGTATGTCCTATTTACAAATAGGAATATGTTGGATTTTCTAAAAGAGTTTTGCGTTCTCTAGACCACTACCATGTAGTTAGGTAGGGACAATCAATCCGTAGTGACGGGAATCTAGGAATGAATGGGGATCCCTGTCAATATAAAAATCCTCTTTAGGGAAAGCTATTCCTTGAGTTGAGATGCTTACTCGAGCTTGGATCCATTGGTTGGGGAACTATTGGACCGATAGTTGGCAGCTTAGAGGGGAGCAAAAGAGGTAGAAATTGGATCAAATAGAAAGGTGGGGTTGGATAGAGAAGAGGGGGAACAAAGAAAGCTTTCCTCTCCGGTAGTAGGTATTGCTTTTCTTACTATATAACTAATGGCCCCCATTTTGGGTCGTTACACTTTTTTTCTAAGCCACACCCCCTTCATGGATTTTTGCTAATCCTCACCTCCCCACAAAGTGCGATAATAATAAGTTATAGAAGGGTATGGATTAGCAAAAACTAAGGAAAAGGTGTAGATTAATAAATTAAAAAAAATGTGTAGAAATAGCCTCACTGTATATACAATCTCGGTTAGGTAAGAATGTACTTATGATTTTGTGTCTTTCACACTATAGGTTTCCCGAATAATCCCTTATTTTCTAAAAGAATTTAGAGAAAATTAGAAAAAACATCTCAAACTCGTTGCATTTACCAAGCCACTAAAACCCGTCCATAAGATGATGTTGGGCTGGACTTAAACATTAAAATGTGTCTTGGATTCTTGGGAGATTTGGATGTACTTCTCGCGTTTAAGGATAGCTAAGGACTCTGTCCAAGCTTGATTTCAACCTCCATTTCTTATAGGCTATAATATGAGTGATTGGGATAGTTTTATTGATTTATAGGTGGGGCCCAACTATTGCCGCCCCTCAATTTTATCAGCGCCACCACTTGTTATAGTTTTTTAAGGTTTTATGCAAAATATAAAAGGCTTTTATGAAAACTAAATATGTATTCTATCAAAAAACATCATTTTGAACAACCTCACAGAAAAAGGTTTTTCCAAAATTGTGAATGCACCGATTTTCACCACATGCTCGTTTTTATCTATATTTTACCTGCTTTTGCTTCTGATGGTGCTAACCTTGGAGGATTAGCATATGAATAAGAGTCGCCACCTGGAAGGGCCGAGAAACCATTTTTATTAACCAAAAAAGATTCGGAGTTAGGGTACATGTTGGGAAGGTGTTAGGCACCCAACAAAACCCAGAAATAAACCAACCTTCATTTTGTATCCATTAACCATGTTTAGTAATTTAATTTAATCTGGATCACCCATATATCATGCAATAATTAAAACACACACAAATGACATATTAATCAAATAAACAATAAATATAATTTATACAATTCTACTATTAAATATAAATTCATACCTCTTGCAAATGAAATTGGTTGGTGTGTAAACCGTCTCTCAGGTCCACTATCAATCTGGCAGTGTCTTTTCCGTTAAGCCAAGCAAGCTATTTCCCTTCCTCACAAGTCATCTTTCTTTTACTCTCAATGCAACTTCTCTCTTTTTTAGTATTTTCCCTACAAGAACTCTCTTCCCCAAGTCTCTCTTTCTTTCTATTTTCTCTCAAAGTCTCAACATTCCCTCCTAACCCTCTAATTTTTTGGTGTCCTTGAACTCTCCCAAGCTCTTACTATTTATAGGGAAGAACCAAAGTGCAAGCTTATTCACTTACCTAATTTCCCCTACTATTCCCTATTTCTTTTATTTTTGCCATCCTACACATCTCCCATTTACCTAATTTCCCTCACCATTCCCCACTTCTATCCCTTCTTAGAGTGTGTTTCTCACTTAAAAAGAAAAGTAGTTGTTGAAACAATGAAGTTACCAGTCAATCTGACATAAGTTGATTGTCAGTAGAAGTGAAGTTGATAACGATTTTGAAGCAAAACACCGGCAGATTTTTATCACTTAAGATAAATGGTAGATGAATCACTTATGATAAATAGTGGATACACCACTTGGTGATGGCAGATGAATCACATGAGATAAATGGTGGTGTGATTAATGGTGGATACACCACTTAGTAATGATGGATGAATCACTTGAGATAAATGATGGATACACTACTTAGTAAATAGGAGATGAATTCATCACCACTTCAAATGTGAGCCTATATAAAGAAGGTTTTGGTTTGAGACAATGAATACAATTGAGAAGGAATGAGTTGAAATGAATGAGGGATGAATGAAATGATGAGAAGGGTGTATAGGGAGGATTCTACCCAATTGGTATTATATACATATACACACACATATATATGCACCTAACCCAATTGCTTGCTTTGCTAGCAAAAAAGAGACCCAGGTTGACAATAAACATCACGGACCTCATCATCGGGAACTCACCATCAAATATAGGGACAAAATGGGGTGTCTACAATTGCCCCTCTTTCGAATTCTTCCCACTTTGTGGAAAGGATTCGAAAGAAAATTCATAGACAAACATTTTGTCCACATGCAATCATGCAATGTATCGGGTTGTGCTAGACGCATCCAACTGCTTACGTACTCCACAGAGATTAGACCCTCACGTAGTTCGAAATGATCAAAGTGGGATCCCTGCAGCAAATCCTAAAAATGCAACTAAAATCTTGTTCTCATGTATGCAATCATTTATGCAATCATGCAATGCATTAGATCGTGCTAAACGCATTTAGTGGCCTACGTACCCCGCAGAGATCAGACCCTCACGTAATAACGCCCAACGGACATCCAAGACTTGGTACGTCCAAGCTTTTAGGCCTAAACCCGGAAGCTTATTCTCTCACCCAACTGCCTAAGACCATTGATTGCTTACCGACATGGACACTATGACTGACAGTTTGTAATATCGAGACTTGGCCATTTGTCAATAAAGCAATAGTAATGGCCGACCATTACAGATCTCGAGAGGATTAATTAATCCTTAATCGCATCGGATCCCTAACAGTGCATTGGTTATCGAAATCTGCTTTTGACTCATGTGAGGGCGGTTTTTCTTAAAAACCAGAGATTGATTGCAGGTGTTCGAACACTCTACTCCAACCCTTTAACCCCAGACATCTCTCCTCCTCTAAATTTCTCTCTTACAAACTCATGGACTCCTCTTCTACCTCACAAAATCGTCCTAACTTAAACGCAATGCCAAAAGCACAACCAGAAGTCTGGCACCCAAGGTTTCTAAACATCCAAAATCAACCCTTTACCATTGAGGACTCTATGATATATAACTTTGCAAACGCAACAGCGATAACTGAAAGACTCATCACTCCTCATGATGAGAGAATACTGGGTGGACAGTCCTACTTTGACGTAATAAGAGATTCCATGGCCCTCAGTGCTCAGGCCACAACAGTTTATTCTAACATGGCCCAGCATTTACACACTAGAACTATGGAAATCCAAAGTCTATGTAACCAAGTTACTTTCCTTCTGGGGTTACTCACTGGAGCCTATCAAAGGATGAGGGCTTTGAGAAAGGAGAACAGAGAATTACAAAGGATAGTGGACTCCTATTCTAACAGACTCGTGCCAAGGGTAGAGGCATTGGAAAGGCTTAGGGATCAAATTACTAAATGAGAAAGGATTCTGGACAGCCCCCAAAGACAACCTCCAGCTTATCCCTCTAGTTCTACCTGAAATGCTACTATTAAGTAGTTCTTTTCTTTTTTTTTACTATTTTTCTTTTCTATTGTTGTTTTTTTATTTTTCTTTTTTTAATCTAATGGTATATGACATTTTTTTTTAATTGGATTACAAAAGGTAAGGAAATGAACACAAATGAAGACTATCATTTATTCACATAAACTGACTGGAATACATACTTGAAACTTCACTTGGTACAACCCATTAGAAATAAAAAATACATTACATGAAGACAGACTCCTAAAAATCTAAGAATAAAAAAAATACATCATCATGGGTAGGATTGCAAGAAATGCCAAAACTGGAATCGTTACTATGCATGGAACTCTTTCCCGTACACAAAAATTGACCACTTGGAGAATCAGAATGAAGTACAGGAAGACGAACATGAAACACTCTAAAGAAACCATGGTTGCAGAGATGTGGACTTAAGAAGTACAAGAATGGACATTTATAGAACAAACCCCCAACAACTAGGAACAGTACAACCCAACGGTTAGGAACAGTGGACTTCCAACAGCTTTGAACAGTAATCTCCTAATCAGTTGTACACAGTGGACTCTTAACCACTATACATAGTGGACTCCTAATTTTCTGACAAGTTTAAACCATATGCAAGATTAACCTTTTGATTGGGCTTTACCCCAAAGACTTTAAACAATATTGGGCCTCGTCCCATATCCGTATCCTAACAATACAAACAAAATGATGCATGTCACACATTCACACAGAATTATACAGAAAAAGTAAATTTACACATGTTTTTAACGTGCAGTTCAAACCAAGGACTTCCTTATATCCTCCGCCTTCAATGGGTTACCAAAGCTAGGATGCCCGAGAACAATCTGTTAACATACTCACAAGCTTATCACAGGCTAGTGGCACAGGCCATGGGTTGATGAAGGTACGAATTATCTAAGAAATGAGTGGAATCTAGGAAGCCAGGCCCATCGGGGTTTAGACACAGGCTGGTGTGCGTGTGCAATATTTTATTACAATTTAAATATAAAAAAAAACATTTATTCTTTTTTTTATTCTTTTTTTTTTTGCTTTCTAGGTTAAATTAAAATACTAATTATGGTCGATGAATACTTTGAAGTTAAGCTCATTAGTCCCCAGTGAAGTCGCCACTCTAAGCGTACCGATTTTCAACCCATGCGCTCATTTTTACCTATATTTTACCTGCTTTTGTTTCTGATGATGCTAACCCTAGAGGATTAGCATATGAATAAGAGTCGTCACCTGGAAGGGTCAGGAACCATTTTTATTAACCAAAGAATGTTTAGAGATAGGGTACATGTTGGGAAGGTGTTAGGTACTCAACAATGCCCGAAAATAAACCGACCCTCATTTTATATTCATTGACCATGTTTAATATTTTAATTTAATCTGGATCACCCATATATCATGTAATAATTAAAACACATACAAATGACATATTAATCAAATAAACAATAAATATAATTTATACAATTCTACCATCAAATATAAATTCATACTTCTTACAAATGAAATTGGTTGGTGTGTAAACCGTCCCTCAGGTCCACTGTAAATTTGCCAACATCCCTTCCGTTGAGCCAAGCAAGCTATTTCCCTTCCTCATAAGTCATCTCTCTTTTATTTTCTCTCAATGCAACTTCTCTCTTTTTTAGTATTTTCCCAACAAGAACTCTCCTCCCCAAGTCTCTCTTTCTCTCAGAGTCTCAGCATTCCCTCCTAACCCTCTAATTTTTTGGTGTCCTTGAACTCTCTCAAGCTCTTGCTATTTATAGGGAAAAATCAAAGTGCAAGCTTATTCACTTACCTAATTTTCCCCACCATGTCCTACCTCTTTTATTTTTGTCATCCTACACATCTCCCATTTACCTAATTTCCCCCACCATTTCTCACTTCTATCCCTTCTTGGAGTGTGTTTCTCACTTAAAAAGAAAAGAAGTTGTTAAAACAGTGAAGTTACCAGTCAATCTGACATACATTGATAGTCAACAGAAGTGAAGTTGACAGTTATTTTGAAGCAAACAGCAGCAGATTTTTATCACTTAAGATAAATGGTGGATGAATCACTTGTGATAAATGGTGGATACACCACTTAGTAATGGTGGATGAAATACACCACTTAGTAATGGTGGATGAATCACTTGAGATAAATGGTGGATACACTACTTGGTAAATGGGAGATGAATTCATCACCACTTCAAATGTTAAGTGAATGTGAGCCTATATAAAGAAGGCTTTGATTGGAAACAATGAATACAATTGAGAGGGAATGAGTTGAAATGAATGAGGGATGAATGAAAATGGTGAGAAAGGTGTATAGGGAGGACTCTACCCAATTGGTCTTATATACATATGCACACACATATATATGCACCTAATCCAATTGCTTGCTTTGCTCGCAGAAAAGAGACCCAGGTTGACAATAAACAACACGGACTTCATCATTGGGAACTCACCATCAAATAGAGGGACAAAATGGAGTGTCTACAAAAATATATCATTTAATTAGACTTTTTGGTCATTTATAGTCTCTATTTCATTTTTTTGTCAAAAAGTCTATATAAACGACATATTTTGGAAAAAACTTTTTTCTGTAAAGTTGTTCAAAGTGATATTTTCTAGTGTGCGTCATGTCCGGTTTTCATAAAAATCTTTTATATGTTACTGAAAAGTTTAAAAACCTAAAATAAGTGGAGGTGCTGATAAAATTGAGGGGTGACAATAGTCGGACCCTTTATAAGTGTTTGTGCTCTATGTAGCCTAGTATCAAGAGTTGGTGGGGGAGCTTGAGAGTGTTGTATTCCTACGTGCCATGCCATATTAACTTATGTGGCATGCTCTTTCTTGCCAATATTGTTTTTTCTTGCTCACGCTTGACTTGGTGGACATCACGAGCTTGGCTTTGTTTCTAACGAGGTTATTAGAGAAATGAATGGCCTTCCTTATTATAAATTCATTGTTGGATTTCTTCATTGAATTTTCTTGTCAATTAGTACTATTGTATTGGACTATTTGTTTACTGCTAACTTGTGAGCTGGATTGTGTCAATTGTAAGCTTCCAAGATTATATCATTTTTTTTTATTTAAATTCTTTGTTATCTTTTCTTGTTTCTTGTACCATATTTATTAAACCTAGACAGAACAATGACTCGGACGAGAGGTCCGGTCACTGGGTCCCTAGTTCAATTGTCGGGTCACCGGTCAGACCGGTGTTATAATTAAAAATTATTAAAAATTTAATATAATTATGAAAAATGAAATTTTATTATCAAAATAAATAAAAATAAAAAGTTTATACAAAATTTTTACTAATTTTATATATATTTGCAACCATTTAATATTTAATATATATTATTTTGAATATAATGGACTATAATAAATGGTGACTTGGTGTAAATGTGTAAGGTTTTGACACTATAAAATAAAATAAGTTGTTCACTTTATAACGAATCAGCATGTTGACTTAGGGACTGTTTGGCAAACCTAAAAACCTGGATAGTTGTGGATAAGTTTGACCAGTTTTGATTTCATATTGTTTGGTAAATCTCTTTTTCTGCTAAACAGTTCAGCGTTGTTTTGAAAATAAGATATAAAAACAAATTTTTTCAAACCAACTGTGAATTAGTTTATTTAAAAACCAGATAACAGTTATGGATTAGATCTAGTCTAATCCAGTTTTTGAAGTTCCCAAACAGGCCCTTAGTAGTAGAGATGGACCAAGGTTTGCTTATGTTCCACGTTCGATTCCCAACACGCACACACTTTGTTTGTTTTTAATTGAATAGTACAAAATGTACGGTGCCCTATGCTGATGTAAAGAAACGGTCCAATCGGACCGGTTTAGTACCGGTTCAGTCCAAACCCATCCGGTTTGAATTGGTTTGTCCGGTTTTATCCGGTTTGAGTGCAGAAATGATCCAATTGATAAACCGAACTAGCTCAAGCCCCAGGTCACCGGTCCAACCAACCGGTCCGGTCCGGGTTTAATAACTATGTCTTGTACACTCCTTTCCTTTCTTTTCTTAATTAAAATTTAGAGCCAATAGCATAGGATTGGGAGCTGTTTAAGATACCTAACTTGTTGGGATTCTAAATAACTCTATGATGCTTAAAGTTCTTTCTTTTTCTTCATTAGGAAAAAAAAAAAAAACCTTATGTGGCATGCCATATTCGCTAACTTACTAACATGGAGCATGCCACATTGGACATTGTAACCAAAGTACCAAACTAGATGTATAGAACCGTAGGTTGGGCTGGGTTAGTCAATCCTGTAGACCCATAATGCAGTCAGGTTTCTAAGTTTTGGAATGCTGCAGCGAATTCAGACTCCAAAATTCTATAGGTGAATATAACTTGCGCCTGAAATGATGTTTAACCCTACCTATCATATATAGGGAACCCTTTTCGCTGCAACGAATCCCTCTAGATAGGTCTAAAGGAAAAAAACAACGAATCCCTCTCATATGGTGTTTATAACATCAAATCCTTTAGATTCCCTCTACAGCAGCGAATCCAGACTTGCAATCTTGATACAAAAAATTCTCTTCTAACAAAATATTTCATCTCATATCCAAATAGCAAAGTTTGTGTATGTGGTTTTTTTTTTTTTTTTTTTTTTTTTTTTTATAGGCTAGTCAATTGTTTTACAAGAACTCAATTACATGTCACGAATAATTAATCACTATGATCTATGAACTATCTAATCTATAAATGCAAGTAACATAAAGTTTCATTGAAGAACTCTTTGACATCAATTCAAGTAGAATTTCAAAATCTTTTCCAATTTTTTACAATTCTTTCAAGAAAAGAAGAAAATAAATAAACAAAATAAAAAGCATAGAACATTATTACGTACGCCCAAAGAAAAAACAAAAGGAGAAGAAAAAACATGGAAAAAGGTACAACCAGCGAACACAAAACGACCCAACTCTTACAACCCCTCCTTTCATACATCCCAATTCAAACCCATGCCCCAAAATCCACCATCTTTTGCCTCCAAAATTTAGAAGAACACTGTCTAAAATAAAATTTTAAAAAATAAATAAATAAAACCCTCATCCCCAAAAGCAAAAAATAATAAAATAATAAAAAATAAAAATTGTAAAACAATGTTACCAGGACTCCACGTGTCCTTTTCCTACCCTCCAATCATGCAAACTTGTCAGGGGCCCCCCTTTTAAACAGAGAATGTGAACACATCACGTGAAAGTACAGGTTAGCAGAATTGCACCACAGCCTCTCACTCCCTCAGTTGAGGAGTTGCTCCTTGTCTGGACAGCCAATAGGGTCAGAGTTCGGTGGCTGTGGTTGTTGTTGTTGGGGTGGTGCAGTGGTGGTGTTGTTGTTACTCATCTTCTTCAGGTTTTGATGATGATAAACTTGCCTTAATCTCTCTATTTCCTTCTTCAATGCATCTTGATGAGCTGGCATTTTTTAATTAAAAAAAAAAAAGTTGTTATAAATACTAATCAATATAGAAGTTGTGGTTTAAGTGGGAGTAGATAATACTTTGAAAAATGCTTTTCCTTTTTTTTCTTCATGTGGATCCTCCTTTAGTATGTATTTGACAAGTCTAAAAGAACCAATCATGTTTTGATATGGTAAAAGAAATTGGCTAGAGAAGAAAATTAGAGATGAATAGGGTATCCCTCTAACTTACTATTTATGGAATGATTACATAATATATATGTTTCTTCTCATACCAAAAATAATAATAGTGACATATTAAAAACCATTATGCATATGTTTAACCACTCAACAAAAAGTATGTAAGCATGAATAAAGGAGTCCCTCCCTCCCAAAGAGTTTGAAAGACGCATAATTAGATACTACACTTTTAATTATCAGATTAAAAGGCAAAAAAAGAACAAACAATGCTTTATTTATCCAATCAGAGAAGTTTGGCACTAATGTTGGGACCAACAATAATCTTAGATGATTTGACATAAAATAGGAATTGGAAGTCAATATTATATATATTTTTTTTGGTTACACGTCCCACGCTTTTATTTTAAATGCATGGAACTCAATTTAGCCTCTCATTATTACCCACCAAAAAAAAGAAGGAAAAGTCTTGGTAATAAAACTTTTGTTTGCCTACCAAAGTGATTTTTCTTCTAATTTTTCCCAAAGGTGGGACATAGTAATTAAACTGATTAATTATTCATCATTTTGTCCATGAAATCATCTGAGAACAAATCATGTTTAAATTTTAAATCGAGCGCTTACCGTCTTTAAAAATCTTATCTTGAGCCAAGGCGGCGATCCGTTGCTTAAGAGCGCTATTGTCGACGTTTAAAATCAACCGTTGATGATCTAAAAATGCGACCCTTGGTGACAATGCTGATACCTCGGTCTTCATTTTTGCATTATGAATATAAAAACCAAAATAATAATTAGAAAATTAATAGCATAACATAAATTAATTTAATTATGCTAACTCAAACAACAGTATATATACCTGCAAAGAAAAAAAAATTATGATTAGAAAATTACATACCTGTAATGATGTTACGCTTCGTTCTAGCTCCGAAATGTATTGTAGCTTTCTCACTCTTGACCTCTGCGCCGATTGCCGGTTTGCCAAAATTCTAATTGAAAACCCAAGAATAATTAGTAAATCATAATTTGCTTTGCTATCTTAGATTTTTTTTTTATTGTACAATTCTTATATGTAAAACTCGGATTCTAGATGCCCATTTAATTAAGTTAAAACTATAGATCGAATTAGATAAATTACGTACTTAATATTGATTAAGACCAATGCAGATATGAAATATTTCTGTAATGTGGGTTATCCATGCAGATCTTATATAATTAAAGAATAATGAAGTTTAAGGTATTCTTTGACGTGGGTTATCGATGGTTTTACCTCTTAACCCTCTTGGGATCAATGATGGGATCACCGGTAGTGGCGGCGGAATTTGGCCTAGGCACTTGTGGGTCAGTTTTGCATGAGCTTTCCACCTCTCCAGGTTCATGTTTTGGCTGCGGCGGCTGCTGCTGCTGGTGGTCTTGTGGTGTAGGCTTCTCATCATTATTACTATTTTGGTCCGACGGCGTCGATGGATTCGACGATGACACCGTTGGCGGGACCATGACCGATATGTCGTCGGAGAACATGGACATGAGCTGGTCATCGTCCAGCCGATCAAAGCCATTGTTTCCTTGTATAATTGCGGCTGAATTTCGACATTCCTCCACCAATGGCGCCTCGAGGAATGCGATGGAGTCGCTGGCGGATCTCCGGTGGGAGCCGCGCCTCGCCGACGAGAAGTCGAGGAATTCGTCCACCCAAGAAGGTTGTTGTTGGGTGGTGTTGTTGGGCATCATGTTGGCCATTGAAGGCATTCTTTGGTGAGGGAAAGAAGGCCAATTTTGTGTCATGGTTGGTATTTTGGGAGGTAATTGTGCCATTCTATTGTTATCACAAATGACACAAATATATAAAAGTAGTGAAAGAGATAGAGAGAGAGAAACTAATCAACCAACCAAGCCAGCCAACCAAACAATCTCTCTATAGCAAATCTTGGACTCCAAAAAACACTGGGAGATATTAATGGGATGAGAACCAATGCAGGAACACCAACACCATCATCACATCTCTCCTCTCTCTCTCTCTCTCTCTCTCTCTCTCTCCTCTCTCTTCTCTCTCTCTCTCTCTTGTTTTTGTGTTTGCTCAATTTTTTTAAGGCGCAGAGGTTTTGGAGGGGGGTGGTCACATGGGAGATTAGGACAGCTAGCTACAGCTGGGGAGGGGTTGGTCTCAACGGTTTTACTGGAAAGTCGCAGTAGTTTAATAACTGGAGGAATCAGCCACCACGTGCCGATGTGACCCCCTTCCTTGGCATCAACTTATAATAATCTAATCACTTACGCAGTGGATCAACTTCCCCTCTATATATCCCCCACATCAACATTAATGTATTCCTGATCTTCCCCACCCTTGGATCCATTGATGGTGAATCTATTGATCAACGGCCTGCTTGACGTTGGATCATGTCCGTTCGATTTAATTGCTTGTTTCGCCGTTGGATCGACCGGGCCGTGCGCCCTTATGAGTGGAAAGCATCGAATGGGTCATGATCGTTTTTTGTTTGATTAATTTGGTGTTGAGATCGGAGTGGAGTGTGTAGAATCATTTTGCTGTAGTGGAGATAGATGGGAGAGGATTCCTTTAGAAGATAATTTATTAGATATAGGGTCTAGTGGGAGGATGTAGGATTTAGGGAGGATGAGCTGTGAAAGAAAGGGAACTTGTTAGAATCATGTCCCATGGCCTCCTCCCCCATGTGAACTGTTTGTAAGCCCCCACCTCTCTTTGCTTTGTCCCCAAATCAGACTCACATGGAGGGTATGTGTCCCTTTTTGCCTCTCTCTCTCTCTCTCTCATATTCATAAGTTTCCTGGTACCTTCCATCATCTCATGTTGGCATTGATGTTGTTTTTAAATGAAAGTACTTAGGAGACACTAATAATGATTAGAGAAAAGTTGGGAGGCATGTTAAGTGCCACTGTTATGGAAAAGGCATGTCTATATATTATTTTGATCCCTCTTCATAAACATATATTTAAAAAATCACCCAGTAAGATGTTCTAAATTTGATAATAAAGTCTCATCTGTGACATATTAAAAACCTAAATTTGAAACCCGTCTCAAGCCAACTATAGGGTATCTTACAATTTGCATAGTGGGGGAAAAATTAAATCGCTCAATTGATCATCTTTGGCATATAATAAATAAATAAAAAATTAGGTTGATCAATAAGAAAATTCTTTGGGTTCAACGGCAACGATCATCTTACACCAAACTTCATCAATGAAACGGTTGAGCATTATTATGGGGGTTTAATTAATCATCATCACCTCTAAGATATCAATATTCTGATTGATATATAATTTTCACAAACAAATGTAAATTAAAGTGTTTGCATGTACTTTCTATTGCATGTTCACAAACAAGATAAATTACTCCAAAAATTTGGAGGTAATCTCTCTCTCAAGATATATATATATATATAATTAAATAATTAATTTTGGGATCCCAAAAATTCTGAAATACCGTACAGGAGGGAAGAGGGAGGATTGTTACGGGAATACAAAAAAAGCATTATTGCACGTGGGAGGAGCAAAGAAGGCCCTACTTGTGTTTTTATTTTTCGATAAAAGGCACATTATATTATATGAATGTACCATAAAGAAAGGTGGGGCAACAACTATGCACAGTTTCATTCATTTGTGGGTGGCAGAGCCTGTGATGTTTTTCCATATTCTATGCTCTTACCCTTTCATTGCAATCATTGTAAGCTGCCTGCCCCTCTCTTGTATTGATTTACTTAACCCAAAATCATATCAGGCATTGCTGAGCAGAGTGAGTGAGTCCTTTGAACCTATGTCATAACAATATCTATCCTACCAAGATAGTAAAAGTATTTAGTGTGATGTGTGGGTCTGAGTTTCAGCTTTTATAATCATAAAATACAAGAAATTAAAATTAAAAATAAAAATCCTCAACTGGTTATTTTGTTTAAAGCTTGTATTATTAGGAAAATCATAAAGACCACAACTTTTTGTTCAAATTAGCTTGTAGAATTAATGTATTGAGAAGCTAATGTTAACCATGGTGACAATTGTTGACTTATTCTAATAAAATTTTTTATTGGTTAACTCAATTACCACATCAATCCAGTGAATGAGTTGGATTACTTAGCTATACTCAAACAATTAACATTTTTCTGCCCTCTTATCGATCTTAGCCTTCTTACACGTGCGGGATCTATACTCATGTGGAGTTTATAGTGATCCCACCCATTCTAAGAGGAGGATAAAGGATTGGTTGGATGTTTAGCACTACCAGCTCGAACTATCAAATATGTCGGATATGGCAAATCAGTACTTAAATGGCTAAATTTTTTAAAGAAACTACACATCAACCTTGCAATCCATAGGAGAAAATCGTGGTAGGCATATTTTAAAATTAGGAGAGCAAAATTTCACATTATAACTCAAAAGTTGGGATTCAAAACTTTATCCCTTTATAAAAAGGTGATTACATAGAATTTGATTTCTTTTATTGCTTATAAAGAAGAAGAAACAAAAAAAATGCCACAGTACAATAGCGTATTGCATGGCCCCCAACTTTATCTTTTTCCGTTCAGTGCACATTTATTTTCTCAAACATTTTTAAGGAAAAATTATTAAAACAACCATATTTTCCAATTTTTCCCTAAATAGTTAGGAAAGAAAGATCGGTCTTTCGTTTCTTTTTCTTTTTCTTTTGGGTGGGGCTATGGATTAGAAATAATCTAAGTTCTTTCTCTATGAATTTGAACTAAGAATGCTGATCCAAAAAAAAATAATAATAACTCCAAGTAAGAGCCGAAGTTTAAAATCCCAATGGTCAACATCTAAAAATTAATGCTGCTTTCTGCTCAAAAAAAAAAAACAGGTAGAACCCACTTTCTAGGAATCACTTCAACCGCACAATTGCTTGAACGTGATCATGACACTTGTAAGAATGATATCATTGTTGAAGCTGAAATACTAATTCTAATATCCTTGAAGTAAAACTTGTGGATAGAAAAACCTTGATCCTTCCGAATAAGTTTGATTTATGACCAAAGCAAACTTATTTTTATCACTAGTACATCAAATGGTTAGATTTTTGCTCAGTGTGGTTCATTCTCACTGCCAAACCAATCCATCCAATTCAAATCGATATGAGAAATAAGCCTTGTTTGGTATGCCAGATTAAAAGGTTAAATATGAGAAATTTATTAGACAAATAAAAAGTCTTTAATTGCTTTATTTGAAATGGTTCTTGTATATGTCTCAGGTACTTGAGTATTGTCCTTTGTTTTTAATACGATACATTTTTTACTTGATAAAAAAAAAAATTGCTTTATTTGAAATGAAGAAGATGGTGTCTTGGACATTTTTTTTACTTCTTTGTTTCTTTTAAATTATATAGTATTTTAAGATAAAAATATACCATTTCCCTCGTGGGTTTATATTTTCCTTCATATGGGGGATATAATTGTCTTATGAATAGTATGTCTCTATTTGAAAAGAAAACCAAATGAATGAAAATAATATGTTTATCCTATTTGACATACCAAACACAGCCTATTTCTTATATGTATGGGATTAAGACCTGGCCTCCCCATACGAGAAATACTACCGGTAATTGAACAAGCATTTTTCAAGGTAAATTTATCAAATTCATCCATTGACTATTGTTAGTTTTACCATTTTTCTTGTTCAAAAAATTGAAAATGAAAATGAAAATGAAGATAAATTTATTTTTATTTTTAATTTGTTTTGTCGTGATAAGAAAAGTGGGTGAACTCATCCAGAATCTTTAATAAATAATAATTTTACTTTATAACAAGGTGAGAAACTTCTTTAGCTTCCAAAAAAATATAAATAGTATAAAAATAAAAACTAAAAAGGCTGATGAACTTCTGTTTACCCCTCCAGTAAAGCAAAATTGCAAATTGAGGACACCAGAGATTGATGGAAACTGGCCACTAATATCCAAAGAAACACTCGAATCAATCTTGCTTGTACACTTTTTAGGAATAAATAAATGAAAATTCTTGCTCATATCCAACTAATTTTTAGCAGTAATATCAATTTCTGCCAACAGAACTGGAGCGTCGCACACAAAACATGAGAATTGCGAGGAGATCGAAAAAATGAAAACATGAGACTGAATTCATGACAAGGCAGGAAGAAATAACTAAACCTCACTGGGGAAAGAAAAAAAGGTTCCACAACATGGTGAATTCCTTTGTCTTCATGTTTTTGGTCTCTCTTTTTTTGTTCTGTTTTCTTTTTTTTTTTTAATGGTGGGTGGGTGGTGGGTGGGGAGTGGTGTAGTCCAAGCAGGATGCAAGAGAGCAAATATACTATTGGAGCACCCGCTGTCCAATTATAGTTTGCCTCACCTAAACTAAATTCTTGATTTACCTTGGCCCCCCAAAAAAAAATGCGTACATACTAGAATTTTTGTTGTTTTCCCTGTTCTTGTGGATAAATTGAACTTTTCTAAGGCGTGTATGGACTCCACACTGACATAAATGTTATCGCTTTTCCCACCAGAGGATGGTAATCTGAAAAAATGGTAGAGCTGTGCTTCCAAGAGTACTTTTCAAACATGATCCTAATACATTTTTGAAGATACAAACAGTAAAAACGATATCAAAACCTATCAAGTAGTGGTAATAATAGTTAAATCCATTTGATTAAGCCAAGGTTGATCGAGAAATACATAAATAGGAATTATCGCATCCTGAACATGAACTCAGCTATTCATAGGTTCATCGAATGCTACCGATATCCATAAAAATTTTAACCACGAAGTTTCATGAATTTGATTATGGTTTGGCATACACCTGAACAAAGCTAACGCAATAAACCTTGTACTGCTTTCCATATTCGTTGAGCCTATATTCCAGTCCAGAAACTCTTGCTTCTGGTCCTGTTACAACTTTTCCAAATAATTCTTCTTACTCCAGTTTGAACTACAATGGTTGCAATTGCCACCCAAATCAGATGGTAAAGCTTGTGGATGTCACGCCCCCCTTTTTTTTTTTTTCTTTTTTTTGGATGAAGTATGTATCTATATCTATATCTATACTACCTATAAAAGGTTAAATTTCAGAAAAACTTTTGAACAACCAATATACCCTTATTTTTTAAGAAAAATACATATCTATCTTTCCTTTAATTGAAACACATAATAAACATTCTTATCATTTGGTAACAAATGAAAGTTATATTTTAACTTAAACTCTTAACAAATTAAAGTTAGATTCTTACTCAAATTCTTTTTTCTAGAGCAACTATCAAGTTGCATGATAATATATATGAATATAAACTCTTTAAATATTCTGTTTTATGAAGGAAAAATAATTCTGAATGTATATCTATCTAAAGAGTTTTTAATCTTTCGTTGACAATTTTGATTATTAAAAAAAAAAAAATGTACTTTTAAATTTTAAACTTTATCTTTTATGAAAAAAATGTAAAATCTTTATGTATTTATTATTTTGTATAACTAATATTATTTAAAAATATTCACGTGCAACGCACGTGTACTATATCTAGTTATAACAAAAAAGGCTTACTCAAGTACATGAAACATATACATGAACAAGCCATAAACCCCTTTCAACTTGAGGGAATCAACAAAACATACAAACACACCCCATTAACATGATCCTATGTTCCTTTTCGCCCTGCCCAAGTACTATTGGGGGAAAAATGGTGAGAAAAAAACCAGGCAGGCAGGCAGGCATGTGTGCGCGTGTAATATGACCAACTTTTTACCCCGGAAAAATAAATTAGCATCTTCATAATCACATGAGATATTGAACAAAGGTACATATTATATTAGAGAACTGATTCAAGACAGAATGATTTATTCAAAAATATAAGCCAGAGCTACTCTATACATGTATTTCTATCTATGCTGATTCGTCCATAGTTTCTTACATTCTTCTTATCATATTTTGTAAGCGCTGGACAATTTTATTGGTGTAGAGCGTATACATAGCAATCATACTTTGAGACCAAATCAACTTCAGTGGCCACCACTACTTCCAATTCCACTGCGTCCATTCTGTATATCGCTTTTAGTTATTGTCTCTTCACTTTTGAAATGGGATTTCAGTCCAATCCAACACTGGTAATAATCAGGATCCATAGAAGGAGACTCAAGAGCCCATGGGCAGATACGGGGGATTAGACATGATTCAAACATGAAAGCCATGGTATCAGTTATTTTAAATGGTCCTGCCTCGTTTCCATGAGCAATAGTAGCCTGTGAGCCAAAAGGAATGTTGTTAGACCAAAATTGTTCATTAACCTGGTAAAGGAGCTGGTTTATTAGTCAAATGCTTAGATCAGCCTGTCAATCATTTTGGCAGCCACGGCATATCTATATATATAAATATATATATAAAAATCAAGAAAAATAGATCAGTAGAAACAGTAAGAAAACTCACTCAAAATAGAAATAATTCTTGTTACACAATGTGTGAAACAATAGTTTTAAAAATTAGGCATGAAGACCAATTTATTATTATTGTCACCTCAAAGTCCAAATGGAACAACTGTCCGGCCGGTCAAGGTTTAAAGATGCAGCAGAAGAGGAGTTTAGCACCCCAAGATGAAGGAAAATGAGTACTTGAGTAGCTACAAGAGATATACCTCATATGTCTTGGTATCAGGACCATGAGGTGTCATGCAGCTGTGAAGGCTTGCGCCACCTGGGAGAAACCCATCAGCTTTTGCCTGAAACAAGTTCATACACTGAAAATATAAATAAAAAATAAAAAATAAAAACAAGCCATGATGTTTTCAATTTTCTAATCTTTTTTAAGCAGATAGTATCTCCATACTAATGTGCATCAGCACCCATGGACCATAGAACAGGAACACCACGTTTTTGACTTCCTATTATGTTTCCCTGGCACATATCAACAAGGATTCGGCCAATGTTTCTAACAAGAACATCTTACTAGTGTAAAATATTAACAAGGGTTGGACAATAATATAAAATTGAAAGAATCAATCAAAAGTTCAGCAGTATTGGAGACAAAAGTTAGCCATTCAAAATTCTGTATTGCTTTTCACCATCTTCGTATGGGTATAAGACAGAAGAATAAAAGTTCCCCCTCTTTTCCCCAACATAACAGTACAAATTATGATGAAATTAAGAACAAAAGTTGCAATTTGATTGGGTTTACCTCATATCCACCATAAATCAGACCCATAAATTCACTCATACAATTGCGGTGGTAATATGGAGGTCGGAATGTATGTTCAGCAACCAACCATCGTGGTGGGAAAATGACAAAATCAAGCAATGCCACACCAGGATGTTCAGTGGGCACTGTCAGTACTGCAACATAATTTAAATAATTTGACATGAGTAATAAATGAGCAAAGTCCTTTCCTTTAAAAAAAAATATATAAAACGAAAGAAAAAAGAAAAAAAAAATGCATAGTAGCAGACTCTACCCACCTGTATTTATTGATGGATCGCTATGATCGAATAAAACAGTGTTGTAGGGGCAGAACTTACTTAGATCATACTGCAAGCAAGTATAGTTTTTTTCCAAATCATGTCTTGTGAGACGTATTATTTAAACATCTTAATTCAAGGTAACTCTAAAAATACTAGTTTATCAGTCATTTAAACAACTTAAGATAAATGAAAAGAGCTGTTTGGAAGATGTCTATCACTTCATCTCCATACGTGCAACAAGGAAACTTAAGGTATAAGAGTAATACCCACCTTATATGGAACGTAATTACCATGCCAAGCAACCACATTGAAAGGGGAAAAATCTTGTCTTGCAGTAAACAGTTCGCCGCCAAACTTTTGTACAATAGTGTATCCTGGATGGTGAGTCTCTTCAAACCAGGCTGTAGGAACTAAAAAATCCCTTGAAGCAGCAAGGCCATTAGCACCTACACTTGATCAAAATCACATTCTCTTTGTAATGAGTTTCCCAAAATGCTCGATAAGGCAACCTGATGTCCTATGATTTAGAAACAATCTATACTGATTTTCAGTGACAGCCACAGCTGAATGAGAGATTAGGTACCTATTGGGCCTAGATCAGGAAGTTGAAAATGGGCACCAAAAACCTCAGCAACATAACCACGTGACGGACCATCTGGCAGGCTAACAACAAAACGGAATCCTTGAGGTAAAACAGCAACTTCACCAGGGGACACTTGTAATCTTCCACACTCAGTAGTGATCCACAACCCTAGATGACCAATGTAGAGTATAAGAAAGAAGAATCCTACATAATATAGTTATGGAATTGATGTTTCAAACAGAAGATAGTAAGAAACTCATGCAGAAAACATTAGAAATATGACAACAAAAGAATCATGATAGGAAAGGGTGCTCCATTAGTATTGAATTAATGCAAGGACTTAACCATTTGTTAGAAGGTGAACTTCATGTAAAGGCACAGAATATGTGGTGGCAGTAGTATGCCATAATAAGGGAAAGAAGTCCACATAGAGCGCATAAAAGGCTAATCCCCAGGCAGGAGGGCATGATAAATAATTATGTCATATCAAAGGTCGATCAATAGCATCATTCTTAAATCAACAATAACCTTCCAAGTACCAGACACGTATAGTTAGGAAGCTGACAGCAAAGCACATATAGATCCAGACAGAAATATGGACACCTTACTATATAAAACCAACACAGTCAAGACAAAGATAAAAATCAAGTGTTTAAAAGAAAAAGGGCACTTGGAATCAACTTTGGAAAAGATCGACCACAGTTACTTACTTCCTTTCTGAGGGACTATCAAGAAGTCACCATCAGCATTGCAGAAGGCACAATTGTCCATTGATTTGTTAGCAGTGTACCTACATGTGAGCAAGGTTATTCTGCTTATCAAAACCCACATATGCTCATTAAGATGTCAACAATCATTTGGTACATATCTAGTTTTCTATTCAATAGAGATGGATCAGTGTCTAGGGCTCTTGTGATCAATTCCAAAATTATTCTTCATGAAGAAAATTCCAGAACTTGAAAATAATGGCAACTTAGAAAGGTTTCCTTGAACCAGTGACAAGCACATAATCTACTATTTGGCATTTCTTAACGTTAAAAGAAAAGTCTTTTTCTAGCACACAAACGAGAATACAGAACCAGATATTCAGTTCCCACTGAGCATCAAGCCAATTTGCACAGAAAAGGTAACTCTGAATCACATTAAACCTCTAGTACTAGAGAGAATTATCTCATTCACTTTAGCACTAATGTTGAATGAACTTTTTTGCTGTGTAACATGTCAGCACTTAACCATCTTATCATTTCCTGGTATGTTCATAAGACTCTTTTCCATTTTGCAAAATACCAGGACTTCAATATATTTTCTTTTGCAATCTGTGAGAGCAATTAATCAATGATAGTCATCATAATTTACAATAAGTTATTCCAACATCAAGTCTATCAAAGTTCCACTCAGCAGTGCTCCGTTTGATTGCTAAGAAATTGTAGGAAAAAAAATATACTATTTAGAATCTCACCGCAGCCAGTTCAAGCCCAACCTGATATGTGATTCTGAGTTTTTATTCCTTTTCCAACAAGTTCTCAGTAATCAAACAGTGTGTGTACAGTAAAATACAACAGTTTATTTTCCAGTTCTTAATATAGAACACGCAAATGCAGTACTTTTAAAAGTTTCGATTTCACCTGGGATCAAAGATCAATGTTCAGTGCAATAACAATCAATTAGGTCCGTTATTGCAAACTAAAAGAGAGGAACATCATGCTGTTTTAACTCAAATTTTGTTGAAGAAAACAGATGACACGACAGAAATATGGCATAAATACAGATAACAGCAAATAATAATCATTTTTTTTTTTTTAATGAAGAACAGCAAATAATAATAATAACGATAACAATAAATAAATAACCGCTGATTTTAGTAATAATGGGATCAGATGAAAGTAGTGAACCAACTATGGAATACCAATTACATGTGAATAGCAAATCCGTGCCGAAGGAATGAACTGCCAACCCCACATATTGTGTATAACCCATCAATAAAATCAGTTGGAGAATCAGGAATCTCTATAGGCTTCCATCGTAGTTGAGTTGGGTTAGCAGAACTGTTGGATTGGTTAAATTCGCTCAAGAGCTTCCCATGACCTGGGACACGGGGTTTAAATGGTTCGTGTGTAACAGATGGTTTGATCCGATATAGCCAACTGCCAAAGAATAATTACATAAACAAACAAATCAAAAACAGAACATTTAATTAGAAGCAAACTAAACATAACATTCTTATTTGTCAACACATTTCTTTGTATAAAACATCAACAAAATATTTGACAGAGCCACAATACATGAGAAAAATGATAAATAATTGAAAAACAAAATAAAATAAGAAAAGCCATTATCCAGTGTTGGTCCCCTAAACAAGATGCTAGGAAAGGTGAACTAATATACAGTCCGAAACTTTGTTTTTTACTACAAAGTGGCCGCTCTCAATACTCGCCCCTACCATCATGCACCTTCACTCTTGGATAGTATTAAAGCATTGCCTTATGATAGTCTTAAATCAAGCTAAATTATTAGGGCCTATTTGGTTGCCCAAACTTAAATTGAACAATTATAGTGTGTTCTATATATTATTTTTGATGAAGTGTGTTTTACATATTATTGAAAGCACAAATCCATCACCAAGTTGAAGTCATCACTATAGTTGATGACTTGATGTTATAGAATCATATTTTTAGAATTTCGTGAAACGCCACATTCTCAATTGTCATGATAGCTATCATTCTCTCGAATTTTTCTATTCAAGGTGACGGATTTGTGCCTCCAATACTATGTAAAACACACTATAATTGTTCAATTTCCATTTGGACGCCCAAAAGGGCCCTTAATAAATCAAAATGTGTCATCTTTATGTACTATAAATTTGGGAAATAATAACACTACAGTACATTCATAACAAAACAACAAGATGAATTTGAATTTAATTGAACCCTGATTAGGGTCTATCATGAAGAATGAGTAACATAATATAAAATCTGAATTTATAAAATTAAGCAAACCTCAGTTTTTTTTTTTTTTTTTTTTGTTTTTTAAAAGTCCATTTATATAGAAATTCCTAATTATTAGTTTATTACATAGTAAAAGACCGTTGGCCCATTAAGCAGAGTCCAAGGGTACAAAATGGTTACTCTCAAGACTCAAACGTACAAATTCGCACTTGATAGCTTAATACTTTTTACCATTGCACCAGACAGTGGCCCCTTCAATAATTATTACGAGTACATATTTTGAAATAAAAATGCTACGATCAAGCTTAAAAGGGGGGAAAAAAGAAAAGAAAAAAGAACGAACTCAAATTGTATTAAACTTGATCAAACTTAAACAACATTCAAAAGGAATAATTCGGAACCATAGAAAAATTTAAAAATTTTAATTAACCTAATTTAAATTCCGAAGCTGATCATGGCCAACACAATCTCACATGACAAACAAGTCGCTACACTATAGAGAGAGAGAGAGAGAGAGAGAGAGAGAGAGTTGAATTGCTATAAAAATAAAAGATAAAATAAAAAAGTACTTCCAGAATCCAAATCAAACAATGACTAAGCGAATCACAACACGGTAAAATCTCAATTAACAGAGAAATCAAATAGCTATCTCAGCATGAACTCATGAAGTCCAGCAATCAAAATTCGAAACAACATCAACGAATCACGTAATCGAATCAACATGCAGGTAAGTTATGTAGAGAGAGAGAGAGAGAGAGAGAGAGATGAGACCTTCGCTGGTTGAGCTTGCGAGGGGAGGTGAAGGAGGTGCCGGAGATCTGTTCGGCGTAGAGTCCAAACGGGCAGATGAGCGGACTGTTCTGACCCTGAGGAAGAGCTCCGGCGATCGCCTCCGACGAGAAGTGGTTACCGAACCCGGACTGGTACTCCAGATCGTCCGGAAAATCAGGGCCGTTGGTTTTGCTGACTGATAGGTTCTCCATGTCAGTGGCGACAATCAAGAAAAAGGCACAGAGGACACAAAAGCATGGAGAGAGAGAGAGGGGGGGGGATATATATAGACGGAGCCACGGAGGATATGATTAGAGAGAAAAGGGGCACAATGTCAGCGTGGCATGTTGATCGGGTCGGGTTACTGAGAGACGTATGTGAGTAGATGATTGCCTGAGTCTGACTGTGGACTGACGTACTGGGATTGGCTCCCCTTTCTCTCTCTCTCTCTCCCCCATCCTTTGATACCTGCATTGACACTTTCTGTTAGACAAACTCAAAATGTTTTTGTCATGTCATTGAGTGAAAAGGGCAGATACACTATACACTTTATATTGTGACCAATTTAGTAAATTTAATGTTTTTTTTTTATGTGTTCAAAAATAAAAAATGTAGTGACTGAATTAAGAAAAAGGGCAATTGTTGGTTTTTAAGGCGTGCCCAAAATTTTAAAAAATAATAATAATAATAATGAGAGTTGATTGTGTTTATGTATTTTTATACTTAGCATGATTATAGACAAGTGTTCATAAGTGAGAGTTTTAGATTAGTCGGACTACAAGTACATAATTACAGTTCAATACAAATTATTATTAACTTTATAGTAAATGACTATTCAACTAACTAAGAATGATTATTAATTGTAATTATTTACCTGTACCTCGACCAAATTGTAATTCTCTTTATGTTTTTAATATGTGTGTATGCACATATTCACGTGAATATAAATACGTGTCTATATGTTTGTATCTATATATTTATCTTCGTGTGATTTGTTTTTTATTGTAATCAACTATAACACGCGACAAATATATGAACAAAAAAGAATAAACTATTTTACTAAAAAAAAGAAAAATGAATAAAATACTTATTATGACTTTCAACATATATCTGTGTTATACTGTTGGAGATGTATTTGGTCCCCCCCCCCCCCCCCCCCCCTCTTTCTTTTTACGGGGAGGAACATTGTATTCTAAATTTTGACTGTACGAGAGTGGTAAGCATCGAGATTTCTTGGAAATGTATTTGTTGTTTTCTTGACTTTCAATGAGATTGATACAAGTGTAAGTAACAAAAATAGCTAGGGCATTAATAGTCATCTTGGGGGAGGGGGGTTGTTTTGCCATCACAAATCTAACAATTAGGTTACAATATTCAATAATTTACCAAAAATAAGAAAAAGGAAAATAATTCAAACAAATAACAATTTAGGTATATTTTGGATTAGTAGCAGAGTAAATTTAGTTATATTTGCCACTGGTATAACAGTTTAGTTGCATTTTTTTGTGATCACTTCCTTTTTTTTTTTTTTTTGGACAATCGATAGAAGCTACCCTTTAAACCCTAACCTCCCAAATATTAACAAATGGATTTTAATGCTCCTCCATGAGTTTGAACTTGAGATGACTCACTTAACAAGTGAGACAAATGGCACTAGACTCCTATGTTATTGGCCTTCTAATCACTTAGCTTGTTGAGTGAGTAATCTTGAGTTTATACTTATAGAGAAGCATTAATACCTATTTCTTGATATTGGAAGATTATGAGTACATAAAGGTAAATTCCACCTATTGTATAAATAATAATAATAATAATAATAAAAGGTTGTATTTGATGATCATACCTATTACCCTAAAAAGGAATTTTATTTTTATTTTTTATTTTTTAAGAAGTACCAAAATGGAAAAGTATTAAAATTTGTTGTAACCAACAACTAGTAGGTAGAATTTGGATTAATGGTACAAATCCTATAACTTGTCACTCAAAGTGAAAATCTATTTTACACGTTTCATCATTTACCAACAATGCAGAATTTTCCTTTAAAGTTTAAACTGGCTAGCAGTAGGTAGAATTTGGATCTAAATTGGGTTCCTAGTCATCAGAGCATTAAAAACATCCAAATAGAATAAGATTCTGCATTAATTTAGATAAGAGTAGTTGGCTTTTTTTTTTTTTTTTTCTCGAAATTTCATTAGTTTTAGGAAATTATTTTTATAATTGTAGTTGGATGAAATTTCAAAAACAAATGATAATATTCAAGTGAAATTTGAATGCAAGGGGGGAGAAGGAGCAATTATAAAAACAAAGCATAAAATTCAACCATCCTAACTAAAAGTTGTTAATTAAATTTATTTATTCACATGCCAATAAAAATAAAACAAAGTAAAATTATAGAATCAATAAAATAAAAAATATTATAACAATCACATTTTATTTTATTTTTATTAACATATAATATTACATCAACCCTATTACAATTACATTACATATAAGTTTTCTCCTACCGGAAACGCAATGATCCCCCACCCAACCTTAGTTTGATAATTAAAGCAAATGGGTTGGGAAATGAATTGTGGTGGCGATCAACTTCATCGACATTTGTGCCGAGGATATGCGTAGAGTGATGGAAAATGGTTAGGACTTGTGACCCCACTTGATGCTGCCTGTAGCAGGTTTTTGGCCCTTATGTGGCCAGTTATTCCCCCGAGGTTGGTGTAGTATGCGTCCATGGTAAGATTGCTTTCAATTTTTTGATGTCTAGCTCTGGTCGGTGTGACTGTTGCCATGTGGTGCCAATCTGGATAGATTGTGCCAAAGATTTTATTGGATCCTTCAATTAAAGGAGGATTATAAGATAAGATTATGAAAAAACATAAGAGTCTGTATTTACTATCCCTTAAATTTTTCTTCTCATTTTTTCCTTTGAATTGCATCAATCATGAGAAATCAAATCAATCACCTTCTTTTTTTAGTGCTTTTGAAGTTTTAATGCCACACAAATTAGTATGGGTTTCTTATTTTTACACATTTTTTCTTACATTTATTTGTGAAGAGGTGTGTACTTGATATAAAAGGGTAGAATGGGAAAATTAGCCAAAAGTATACTTTTAGCATAAACATTCGGCCAAAAATTCACATATATTTTTTTTAATGCTTCAAGTCCACACCCTTGCTAAAACAACCACATTTTGGGTTGATATTGAGAATCATCTTATCACGGATACCATTTATGCCTTTCTTGTAAGATATGGTAAGCAATTAAAGGGATTCTTCATACAAATACCAAATTTTCCTCCCTCATTAATGATCTGACTTTTAATTTTTTATTTTATTCCGTTTTTAATTCACAAGATTACTTGATTTTTGTAAATTTGATACCATATTCAAATATAATATAATTATGGCTATTTCTTTTTATTTTCTTCTATTTTTAATGCACAAAATTACTTTATTTTTGTTGATTTGATACCACATTCATATATGGTATAATTATGATTATTATTATTTTTTGTCTTCTACTTTTAATGCACGAGATTACTTGATTTTCACCAGTAATCTCTGATTTATATGTAACTATTGTTACACAAAGTACATGTAACTTTTGTGCATTTTTTTTTTTAATTTTCAAGTTATTTAAAATAGTTACAAAAAAAAAAAAATCCAAACTCATGTGTAACTGTTTTCAATACCCAAAAAAAAATGTCTACTTAAAAAATAAAATACATTGCAGTTTTTGAAAAAAAAAATTTAAAACAATTACAAAAAGTATTGTTTCAATTTTAAAATAGTTACACATTTTATTATAATTTTCCAAATACAAATACGAAAATCTGAAATTGAAAACAGTTAATGATCAATGCGGAGAGAGACATTTGTTTCCTTTAATTTAATTATGAAATCTTTGGATATGAGGAGACATGATTTTCCAAAATATTGGGACGAAATACTTTCTAGGTATCATGGAAAATTTATTTTTTAAAATTTTAAATGGAAAATATTAATAGTGATAAGGCCATTTTTGTCTTGACATTATAAAGAAGACTTGAGGCTTAATTAGTTTTTAAAAAGGGATTTACATCTGTATAAGTTTTGAAAAAAAGACTTATCCCCAAACACTCCTTTTAAAATAGGCCCAACTGTTTTTAATTATTGTGAGAGTAATGAAGAGTGTGGGAGGTTTTTGTTTTTGTTTTTTGTTTTCATTTTTATTCAAGATATGCTATAAAAATAATAAAATAAGGACTTATTTCCACATCCTTTATTATTTCATTCACACCCCCTCCACAATTAAGGATGGTCACAAATCCTCTTTTGTTTTTTTTTTTTTATAAATTTTTTGTTGATTGACGACTAAGGGCTTCTTAGGCTTTACTCCCGTTAAGGTTTTAGTTTAGACTATTCTTCTAACGGCTTATATGAAATACCCTATATCCACACATGTAACATCTTTGCGAGAAGTTGAATCTTAGAAAGTCATAACAACGGGCCAATAGTTAAGCATCTATGCCTACAACTGTATTCCTATTATGCCTAAAAATGTATTCCGATTACAACTAAAGGAATGTTGAATCTCACACAAGACAACAAGAGAATTCTTATTATTATGTTTCATTCTTTCTATTATTGTTAACTCAGGTGTCGAACTCTAAATAATTCACCCTTCTACATCATTTTTTATTATAGGCAAAAGTGCAAGAAATTCGAACCAAGCCATATTTAGTTACCAGCGTCATTTTGGAGTCATAAGTAGTAAGAATGATTTTGTTGGTTTAGCGTAGGTTAAAAAGTGAAAACTTATCATAACAAATTTTACCAACAAAATCTCCCTAAGAAGAAAATTATGCTTTTGGGTATACGCTGTTCACCTCAATATTCACTTATCTATAATTTATTTGATTCAAATCCGATCCAACAATTCGGAGAATTGTCTATTATTCAAATTTTATACGTTAGCTAGTAACAAATCAAATATGAATATTGTCTATTCTAATTGATTAGATAGATTATCCAATGAATTAAATAAGATATAGAAAAGCTCCTAATATGGTCCTAGCCCGTTGGTTACCTTCTCCTTTGAACTGAATAAAGGTAAACTGATGGGTTAGCCAAGGGCCTTTTTACTCTTGGTCTTGGTACTCACACTGCCTTTTATGCAGAACTTATAGGTGTTATCCTGGCTGTGCAGTATGCATGGGAAAATAGTTTGCATGAATTATGGACTGAAAGTGATTTTACCTCAATTATTTATTGCCTTCAAAATTATTGTTTTAAACCTCCTTGGCCAATGCTGAACTAATGGAGAAATTGCATTTCTACTATTCAAAAAATGGGAATGTGGAGTCAAAAAATACATTGACAATCCCAATTTACTTGATTCTAATTGGTTCATGATATCATGTAACCATGACACAATTGCATGGGAGTACGGTTCTTCTCAATTATAAAAGATTTTCATAATGTTGAGTCAACGTTTGTTTTTTAATATACTGGATATAGCATACGTGCGTTGCACGTGAATATTTTTAAATAGTATCAGTTATATAAAATAATAAATACATAAAGATTTTATATTTTTTTCATAAAAGATAAAGTTTAAAATTCAAAAGTACATATTTTTTTTAAGAATTTGAGTAAGAATTTAACTTTAATTTGTTAAGAGTTTGAGTTAAAATCTAACTTTAATTTGTTACCAAATGATAAGATATAGGTAAAATTTAACTTTTATTTGTTAAAATATCAAAGTTTTGATGAGATTTAACCGTTAATAGGTAATATAGATATAGATAGATAAATATAAATTGGAGACTTGTTTTAAAAAATACAAAACAAAAAAAAAACAAAAACTTCTCACTCCACCCTCATCTACAGCTGTGGGGTTTTTTTTTAAATTTAAAAACGGCGCGTTTTGATCGTTTGGTGATCGGTTTAAGCATTTTGCCATTTTTCCCTTCTCAAAAACCCTAGACCGAAAGTTCAAAACCCTGGAAGGCTGGAAGCCTGGAACAACTCTCCCACTCTCTCCTCTCTCCCCAAACGCTAGAAAGGTACTGTTTACCCTTGGGTTGCGTTTGGTTCAACGGAAATTTGTTTTCTCGAGAAAAAAAATAAATAAATAAATTTGTGGTCTGAGAGTGATTTATTTTCCGAAAGCAAGTGAATAGGCATGGTCAAGTTTCTCCAAGCTGTTTCTGCAGACTTAGAACCTGCAGGGTAATGTAATATATATAAATACTGAGATAGAGAGAGACGATTGAGCTGTGCCTCCTCATTGTTGCAATTGTTGTCACTCAGCTGAGCAAAAATTTTGGAACAGCAGCGAGGATCGGCATAAGGTTTTAGACGACTGCTGCTTGATACGGCCGTATAAGATGTCGGAAGATCGCACAATGGGAATCGAAGATGGTGCTAATGAAGTCGACAATTGGAGAGTGAAGTTTCATAAAACGGTCGATGGTGGTCGGGTTCCCATATCGGGAAAACACAAAAGGATCATGTTGGCCTTGACCAAGCCGTCGTATGTTCTACAGTTAGGCCCGAGGAAGACACGAACAGAGCATCGCATTAGATTACGCCGCCTGCTTGCCCAACTTGTGAGACAGCACAATTGGTCGGAAGCGAGTGGTGTACTGAGTGTACTGTTGAAAGGGACGTGCAAGGATAACTCTCCTGAGAATAATCGGATGAAGTACTGGGTAAGAATGTAATGACGCATATTTTGCTTTGCGCTTTGATTTATTCGTTTTGTTTAGTAGTGATTAGTATTTGAGAGGTTATGATGACTATATATTAAAAACCACACATTGTTTAAGGGAAAATGTAAGATTAGAATCTTTGGGGTAGAGGTAGAGTGGTAGACCTTAAATTTGATCTACTTCTATTACTCTTGCACCATTAGCTAGCATTTATATTTGGAAGGTTCTGAAATTCTTGACATTTGGGAAAATTGTTGTATTTATTCATCTGAGATTCCAACATGTTTCAATTCTATTGTGTGTGATCTTTCGTTTTTCCTTGTATATTGATTACTTCTTAAAGAATTCCAATTAAGTTTGACTTGCTTATAGCATGATCTGCCTCACCATACATGATATAGACAATTTGGCTCATAATGCTTCTATATCTCATTTCATCTCTTCACGTGCTCATCCTCATAGTTGGGATTTCAAATTTTTTTTTGAAATCTTAATGATAGGGATTAGGGAATGTGTGGAACTCTCTTCCTTGTTGTGTTTGCTTGATGGGGTTTATTTGAGGCAATTGGTTCTTGACAAAAGGATATGGAAAGGTGATCCTTCTGGAGTTTTCTCTCTTGTAAATCCTTCTTTGAGGTTTTGGTTGAATATCTTAGTAGTCCCAATTTTATCCCCTCTTTGATGATTTGGAAAGCTAGAGTGCCTTTGAAAGTAAAAGTGTTTGCTTGGTTTGTAGCTCATAAGAAAATAAATACTAGTGATATGTTGCAAAGGAGGAGACCCGGTTCTTGTATCTCTCCTTAGTGGTGTTTAATGTGCAAAAGGAATGAAGAAAACTTGGATCATTTGTTTTTGCATTGTCTAGTTGCTAGGAGGTTGTGATAAGGGTGATATATTTTGGAGGTTTTGGAAGAAGTAAGACAGTAGTAACTCTTTGGAGGTGTGCTACTTTGGCGGCGTTTTGGGTATTATGGCCGGAGAGGAATGCCGGGGTGTTTGAAGACAAATTTGAGTCTGATGAGAGGTTGTGGGATCGAGTTAGTTTTTTAACTTCTTTATGGGCCTTTGTTTCTATGGCTTTTGTGGGGGTTCCTTTATTTGCCATTAAGCTTGATTGGATGTTAGTTTGTTAGTCCTAATTGCCTTCATTTTTCTTTATCTTTTTTTTTCCTTTCAGGTGGACATCTTGTCCTCTTTCATTTGTACTCTTTTTTTTTCATTAATATAATTTTATTTCTGTTGTTGATAAAAAAATGTGGAAATTTTGTATCAATAAGAATTCCAAATTTTCAGAATGCATTCTCTTGCTTGGAAGATTTCTTTATGTAGTTTTTTTTTTTTTTTGATCAGCAACAAAAGAAATATTATTAATGAAGAAGGAACATACAAAGGAGGACAAGGAGTCCACCTGCAGCAACAAAACTACTAAGATTTCTTTATGTATTAGTTGAGTGCACATGTGAAGATATTCTTCAAACCATATAAGGGGTGGCATGGGGGCATTACAGGGTAGAAAAGAAAATAATAAACCGAAAAGGTAACAAAATCCTGTCTAGCATTGTGGTTAGCTCTTGTATATCTCTTATGTACTTGGGTTTTGCCCTTTTTTCTAATACAATACTTACTTCATCCAAAAAAAAAAAAAAAAATCCTGTCTAGCATTGCATAGCATTCTTAATTTCATTTTTTAATCATCGAACTTTTAATTTGATTTTTTCTATTGTCTGAAATAATACATGGATGGTCTTTATATAGGGTTTCATGCCGACTGTGTGGCAGATTTTCATTGCTATATCATTAAGTCAATGAGAGTCCTTCCCGCTCATGGTGCCAGGCTTTAATAGCTGCAGGGCTCATGAGTGAGCTCACTCAATGAACCTGCACTGAATGTGACATGTACCCAATGGACGATATGAATCTTGTTTCTCCTGTGGTGAACTGGTGACTAAATCAAAAGGCAACCCACCCTAATCATGGGACGGGTTACTCAACTACCTAGGTTAGCCTGTGCTCCAGACGTTAATACATGAACCCTAAATCTATCATAAATGAATGGGTTGAGATAGTGTGTTTTGGCTCTTTGGCATGCATTAAGCCCTAATCAGGCCTCTACTCCTGCCATTAGCTTGAGCAGTTGTTAGAGCGTTGGGGGTGCAAAGAAGGTGTAAGGGACTGGCCTGGGGTGTCGAATTTCTTTCGGTCGTTTTGATACGCAATAAGCCCCTATTGAAGGAGAGAGGCTAGTTAGAAATAGGCGCTGCATCACAAAGTCAAAATACCACTTGCTAGCATCTTATCAAATATGTAGGCTGTGTAAACATGAAGAAAAAACTCAAAGATCCTTATATTCTTTCCCTTTCAAACAGACCTAAAAGAAGCAAGGATTGAAATTCCAAAACATATTGCCCTTGGAGCTGAAGGCACAAATATGCCACAAACGCCACCCCAATTAGAAATCCACTTAGGAAGATGGTTTGTTAATTGGTGTTTGTGTAGTTTGTGTCAACTTATGTTAAAATTTTATGTATCATAATGTATGAAATTAATTGTGCGAGCTTATATTTTTGGTTTATCGGGTTATTAGACCACTTGTGAATTCAATTCTACATATATAGCTTCCATATTTTGTCCGTGACATCTTGCGTGAAACTTTATAGAATTATTGTACCTTTTTATTTAATGTATAGCATACATATTTTTAGGTCACAATGGAGCTTCTTAAGCATATAGGAAATGACTCTATCAACTCGACAACAATCAGGCACATCTATGAAGTTTGGATGAGGAAAATTGGGTCAATGAAAAATCGGCCATTAGAGGTATAGTTTGGAGAATTCCTCTTACAGTTTACATAATTTATTTGATATTAATGATCCTTTATTTTCAATTATGCTTTCATCAATTCGATTTCAAGTTTCTTTGCAATTCGCATTATATTTCATAGGATCTGAACCACATATGGCCTGTAGTTGGTGTTTTTGGCATTTTTTCTTTTTAAAGTGTGACTAGTGGAGACTTCATTGAAGGGTAGAGTAATAAAAAAAAGGAAGATGAGAGTCTCTATTTAGAATGAAAAATCAAAAACAAAGAAGACAACAAGTCCTATATTACAAATACAATAAGACGTCAAAAAGGAATAATGATCTTTTAAAGAAGAAGATGATCCTCTCTGGAATTTGAGGTGTAAATCTGCAGTTAAGCATAAGATTATGCGGCCAACCCCACCTACACACACAAAACCCAAAAGAACTCCCCCCCGCCCCACCCCCCAAAAAAAAAAAAAGAAAAAAAAAATAGAAGAAGAAGAAGAAGAAGAAAGGATGTCTTTGGTATTAGGTTAGAACATCACCTAATGACATGTCTTCCCCCCTTGAGGGGAGAGGTCTTGGTTTCTAGTACGTCAGAACATCACCTAATGATGTGTCTTCCTCCTTTGAGGGGAGAGGTCCTGGTTTCTAGTGTCATTAGGCCCAGGGGCCATTAGCGAAGAGACTTTTTGTGAAAAGGTATGGGAGAGGAATTTAAATACCACCTTGTGGATTGGAATATCGTGTGATTACCTAAAGAATTTGGAGGTTTGGATGTTAAATCTGTTGTGGATATGAATAAAGCTCTTTTTGACAAATGGCTTTGGAGGTTTGGGGTGGGTGAAGAGGGTTTTTGGAAAGATGTGGTTATTTGAAATTATGGGGTCCAGGGGGGAATGATGGTCGAAGGAGGTTCGTGGTACACATGGGGTGTGTTTATAGAAATCAATTACACAAGGGATGGATGATTTTGGGAAGGATATAAGGTTTAAAGTGGGTGAAGGTGGGAGGGTAAAATGTTGGAAAGACATTTGGTACTTTGGTGTGTTGATGTGCCTCTGTTGGAGACTTTCCCTCCCTTATATGCATTTTCGATTGATAAGGAGGCTTGAGTGAGGAACTTTTTGGTTTTGGAAGGGGTTGCTGGTGTTGTAATGTTATTTTTGTTAGGCATTTCGATGATTGGGACTTGGAAAGTATTGTGGAGTTCTTTCAATAATTGTATGAGATGAAGATTCCTTTAGAAGGAATCTAATAGTGTTGTGGATTTCTTTTAGTGATTGTGGAGTCTAATTTTCCCACTTTTCCTTCCTCAATTATGATTTGGAGAGCGAATGTGCCTCTCAAAGTTCGGGTTTTCACTTGGAATGTTGCACACATGAGAATTAATACCAATAAGGTGCTTCAAAGAAGAAGGCGTTCACTTTTTTTTTTTTTTTTTGTGTGTGTGTGTGTGTGTGTGTGTGTGTGTGTCCGTAATGCTGTATGATGGGTAAAGAGTCGATGGAGACCATTGATCATTTTTTTCTTCACTGCGATGTGGTTAGATGGTTGTGGCAAAGACTCTTTAGTATTGCTAATGAGTTTTGGGTTTCCCTGGGTTATGCTTCGAGGATCTTTGAGATTCATTTTTGGGGTCTTGGGAGATGTAAGAAGGCTGGGTTTATTTGGAGATGTGCTATTTTGGCAGTTTTCTAGGTTATTTGGCTTTAAAGGAATGCTAGGAATTTTTATGATAAAGAGTCTTCTTTGGATTGATTATGGCATAGGGTGCACTTTTTGGGCGCATTCCTCAAAATTTTTCGCTAATATTCCATTATTTGCTGTAAAAGCGGATTGGAGGGTTGTGTGTTGTTAATATATTTTTTCTCTTCTTTTTTCTTTTATGATTGGTTCTAGGTGGACCTCTTGTCCTCCTCTTGTAGCTCTCTTTTTGTTATTAATAATATTTCAAACGGGTTCTTTATGTGAAGTCCTACTTTAAGATTTTAACTTCTGAGCCTTTGTTCTGTATTGCCAACCATATCTAGATTGATGTTGTTCCCTTTAAGGTGGCGTTTTTTTGTGTGGTTGGTTGTGAGAGATAAATGCTTAACAGTTGATCATCTTATCGGTAGGAATTGGGTTATTCCTAATAGAAGTATTATGTGTAAGGAGGCAGGGGAGTTGGTTGGTCACCTTTTTCTTCATTTTAGTGTCGTTTCTAATTTTTGGGTTCCCATCTTTCATTTTTTTGGGGTCTATTGGGTTTTACCTCATTTTGCTCACAATCTTCTCTCGAGTTGGTGGTTCAAAGAATGGAATAGAGATATTAAAAGTGTGTACTCCATGGTCCCACATGCTTTTTTTTTTTTTTTTGGGTGCATTTGGAAAGAGAGAAATAGTAGAATTTTTGATAAGATAGAGATATCATTAGTTGAAGTCTATTTTTGTTAAGAAACATTTTTTGCTAGAGCTGTAACCAAAGAAGTTGGATGGGCTCTTTTTCATTTTGTAGAATCTCTCAAGCTCTAGTTAGTGCTTGTATATTTCTCTTCTACATGGGCTATGCCCTTTTTTGGGTACTTAATACAATTCATCACATAATAAAAGAAAAAAAAAAAATCTCTTTGGTATACTTCAAGGGCCTTAAAAAATCTTGTTTCTCTACTTATTCAAATTATTTCCCTTCTATAATGATCTTGGATACGCTTAAACATTTTGCCTCCCTAAGACGAAAGAGAACAGCTAAATTTTCAGCTTGAAGCCTCATGTCCCTACCCCAAACCTGTAGGATTTGACTATATCAGGGTGATGTTCCCTGTATAGTCTCTTACTCTCTTCCAACCGACGTAGGCTATCAGAGTGTAAGTTGGTTAAATCCAACTTGACAAAGTTTTTGGTAGAGCAATCTATCTGCATAAAAGTCTTATATGATGAACTAGAGAAGATAAAATGATTTATCTCCTTTTTTTAAATATCTAAGAATGAGGGAGAGTGAAATTCTCAAATCATTTTGTTTTGTATTCTCTGAAGGAGATTGATCTCTTAATTTCATCTCAAAGGCTGTCAACATTTCCATAACTGTTCTTCTTTTTTTATCCTAAAAGCACAAAATAGATTGCAGAGTAGCATATGTTTTACACATGTTTTCATTCACAATCAGTTATTCGTGTGCTGGTGTCACATTGTGCACATTCATTGACTTTTGATTTCAGCAGGATAGATTCCTGGTTCAATTCGAGTTCATCCATTTTTGTCTTACACAAGGGAACTTGGAGGAAGCACATCATAATACTATATGGTATGGTTCTTATTCTTCCTCTGCATTATGATTTACCTGAATGAAGAACAAATGGAATATTATGCTCCCTAGTCTCATATAATATTCTTCTTTTCAATGATTTGGTTGTCCATATAAGGCCACAAAGGGGGTTGGGGGGTTGTCCATTATCTGAAGGGGAAGAGTACTGTAGCCATGTGTGTGTGTCTTTGCATGCAACCCATGGTATGTTTTTCATGGTTTTGATCTCAATTTGATGTTACTTTGTGATTGGGTGAGGGGTTTTATGGGCTCTCACGCGCAAATGTTGCTATCGGTATAAATTGGGTAGTTGAGATTCCTTTTAGATTTTAAAAAGTGAATGTAAAATTTCTTGGTAGTCAAGGATGGTTTTGTTTACATATAAGTTGGATATTGCTATTCTTGCTAGATTTTCATTAATTCATGCTTTATAATACTTCTACATCGTCTTAGTATGAGATTGGACATAGAAATCAGAAGTATGTTTTTTAATTTAATATAATTTGTTATATTGCATTTATTATATATACCAAATTGCTTAGAAATTTATTACTACTGAGAAACTTTGCAATAGTTGTGGAAGATATATTATGTTTGTTATGTGTATTGGGCAACTGCTTAGGCTTAGGCACATAAACAATTGTCTAGGTGACCAATTGGGCAATCACCTAGGGTCAACTTTGTTTGAATGTAATTCTAGTGATTATCCTTGATCATTCATGGGTTAAACTAGATGCAGACATGCATCTATTATGATTTCCTTTCAAATTATTGGTTCCAATATTGGGTTTGCAGATTTTCCATATTATGTTCTGTGAAAAACAGAGATTGTATATCTTTAATGATTTCCACATCCTTGATATATGTGCAGTTTTAAGGCTTGTTCTACTTAGTTTAGGTATAGCAAGTCAACTCATCAAAGCCCTAATTCCAACTATATTTTGGTATACCAAAGGACAGAATAGCTAGAGTCACCAACCCTTCTGTTTTGGCTCTTGTATACCATTTCTCTTCTTCCAATGCTAAATGTAATGGACAGAAAACTCCTTACCAAAAAAAGAAAAAGAAAAAATGGAGACCGAAAACAATAATGTAAACTCCTTGCAAAAAAAAAGGAAAAAAAGACTTAAAACAATAATGTGTTTAAGAAGGCAATGGATGAAGGGCTTTGTCCTAATCAGTTATGGTGTTCTTTTCAGCCTCACACAAGAACGTGAATTAGAGAGTTACCCAATTTCAAATTTGTTTGTGGGCTTGACATATTATCAATTGTGGTATGCCACTATCCCAAACAACATGCGGTTGAGAAATTCTGATGAGTCTTACACCCCCATGCAATCAGATATGTCGGGAACAAGATTTGACAACCTAGTTGAGAACTCAGAAGGTAGTAATGCAGTTGACATTCAGGAGGCTGATGCCCCCTTCCAATATGATTCAGACACCTCTGTTATGGATGATAAACAAATTTCAATGGACACTGATATTAATCCAACCAGAGAAGTATCTTTTGAAGATGATGTTAACTTACAGGCAGAAAAATCTCACGAAAGTTTCCAGCCGCAAGGCTTCTACATGAACTCTGCTGAAAGTGCTGGACATGAAGAACCCTCTTTTTTGAATGATTATGGTGACAATATGCAACATACTTCCATTTTCTCTGCATATGGTGAGTTTTAGATTATTTGTTAAATTTCTTTCGTGTTGTTGTAATCTTTTACTGTATGTAGGCAGGTTTATGGTGTTTGTATTCTTTTGTAAAGGCAGTTTACAAATTGTTTCTTTGCATCACTCATGCATGTGCATCACCATGGTCCATAAGCAAATAGGAAGGGGACAGTTCATATTGCAGCACATTATTACCATTATGGAGAACTTTCTTAGTCTGCTTTCAGTGGGTTTTTAGTCTATTATACTCGTCTTGATTGCTGACATGTTCTGATCCATTTGTTCTTTGAATTTTGTCTTCATAAAAAATATTTTATAGATATATTTGGTCTTGTTATTCTTGTGGAATTGCTGCAAACATACTAACACTTGCCATTTTAAGTTTGTTCATACTTTATGTCCCAAAGTTCAATTAGCAATTATGTGTCTGAATTGTGAGCAAATTTCTTTTAGTTGCATCTTTAGAAAAAGATTTCAAAGAATCAGTTATGATGTTTCTTTTTAATTAATGTTAGTATTTTGTCAGAGCACCAATGGAGAAACCTTCTCAAGTAATTGGACGTCATGAGAGTGATTCCTCTGAAAAGAAAAAAAAAAGAAAAAGAAAAAAAAGAAGCCATGATTCTCACTTATGTAAAGGAATCCCATTGTTTTTGAAGTACTATATGAATATGAATACACACACACACACACACACATATACATGTATACATATTAGGAATGGGCACACGTGCGTTGCATGTGAATAATATTTAAATAATAAAAGACCTATGAAAATTCATCAATTCTTAGATATATATAGAACATAGAATTCTAATTATTTGTTATTTTTTGTTGAAAACATAAATCCCGTTTGAGAGACATGTACATGTATAATATTCTTAATATGTATTTCATTTAGGTCATTAGAATGGACGCTTAACATAATAGGCTAAATTTCCTTCTATGGCTAGGATTTATAGTACAAATAGGAAATTGGATAAGTGACATGCATAATAGTGGAGGTTGTGTAAAATTAAAATAAGTAATTAAATTTTAAAATAAGTGTTTAAAATAAGGGGGGCAAATAAGTATTTAAAATTTAAAATAAGGGTGTAATGGTCAATCAAAAGTTTTTTTGAGATATAGACTTTTATAGGTAGTATACATATATATGGGGAGGGTTCCATTGACACCTAGTGTAGAACTTTTTATACTTACACCCGTCAATCTCTTTCTATAGAAATCATATTTCACCAATCCAACCGTTGGATTACATATTCTTGTCATGCACGTCATATATGACAAATTTCAAGTTAATCGGAGATTAGGAGCTATGTCATCTACAGAGTGTTCGAAATTAAAGTTTTATTTATTAAAAGAAATGTAAGTTTACGGATCAAACACTTCCCAATATCCGATTAACTTGAAATTTGGCATACATTATGTGCATGACGAGAATATGTAATCCAATGATTGGATTAGCGAAATATGATTTCTACAGAAAGATATTAACGGGGGCAAATGTAAAAAGTTTTACACCAGGTGTCAACGGAACCCTCCCCAATATATATATATATATATATATATAAACTAATTTAAATTTGCGCAACCAAAAAACATAGAGCATGGCTGCATGGATACCTAAGCATGTTGAATTTAACATTTATATCTTACTGCTATACCCTGCCATTAGTGTTATAAGAACTGACCAGCCCAGGCGGTCAAAACTGTGAATCGGTAACTCAATTGGTTCGGTTCTCTAATTGGATTGTTTAAGCTATTGAACCAGTCTAGCCCGTTATGTACCGTTCAAACTGGATGATTTTAGCTCTTAAACCGGTTCGGGCTAACCGGTAAGATGAGACCTGATTGTGGGAGTTGGGTGACTTTATTTAACTGCATTAAAAAATTGTAGCTGCTAGGAATTGAAACCACATGCTACAAGATAGTGGGGCCACCTTAGCCAATAATTCAGAAGCTATGTTGTTATGTTGTTTATTATAATGTCACATGTATTATTCAAGTGTTATAAGTACTATAACATCATAACATTTATTCCTTAATTGTTTAGTTTGACATTGAAATTACTGTGACTAAATATACTTTATATAATATTTTTTTATCATAATCTGGTTTGACCAGAAAGCTTTGTAGGGCTATTAGGAGTGTATTGAGATCATAATGGAGTTTAAAAAGCTATGTGAGGCAACAACGAGTCCATGGAGACTTGAATTGAATCTAGAAAGCTTTATGGGGCTCTTAGGAGTGTATTGAGATCATAATGGAGTTTAGAAAGCTGTGGAGACTCGAATTGAGTCTACAAAGCTTCTTGGGGCTATTAGGATTGTATTGAGATCATAATGGAGTTTAGAAAGATGTGTGAAGCTACAACGAGTCCATAAGGACTCAAATTGAGTCTAAAAAGGTTCGTGGCGCTATTAGGAGTGTATTAAGATCATAATGGAGTTTAGAAAGCCATGGAGACCTAAACATAATTTAAGATGACTGAAGTGAATATCCCAATTTGAGTCTCCATGGACTTGTTGTAGCTTCACATGACTTTCTAAACTCAATTATGATATCAATTCAGTTGTGTGATAGATTTAGGGTTTAAGTGAAGGAGAAGAAGGAAGAAAGGGAAAAGAAGAGAAAGAGAAGGAAAAGAAACAAAGAGGGAGAGAGAACGTTAATTACATTTTCTAACCCTATCAGCCCTTATTATATTAATAATAAAGAAGTTACAAAAGTGCCTTTGTAAAATAAACAAAAAATAATATGCCAACACTCCCCCTCAAGCTGGAGCAAAGATATCAAACATGCCCAGTTTGGAAGATAGACGTTAAAATAGAGTGCGAGCTAAAGGCTTCGTAAGAATGTCACCAAGCTAATTATCGGAGCGAATATAAGGAGTAGCAAGTTTGCGCTGCAGTAACAAATCTCGAATGAAGTGACAATCAACCTCAATATGCTTTGTTTGCTCATGAAAAATAGGATTGTTGGTAATAAAGATAGCAACTTGATTGTCACAATACATATCCATAGGAGTAGGAATGGTAAGAACAAAATCAGAAAGAAGAGAGCGAACCCAAAGCATCTCAGAAGCAGTATGAGCTATAGCGCAATATTCGTCTTTAGCACTAGACCGTGCAACAACAGTTTGCTTTTTTACTATGCCAGGTAACTAAATTACCGCCAACAAAGGTACAGTAACTAGAAGTAGACCGCCTATCAAAACAACAACCTGCCCAATCAGCCTCAATATGCTTTGTTTGCTCATGAAAAACAGGATTGTTGGTAATAAAGATAGCAACTTGATTGTCACAATACATATCCATAGGAGTAGGAATGGTAAGAACAAAATCAGAAAGAAGAAAGCGAACCCAAAGCATCTCAGAAGCAGTATGAGCTATAGCGCAATATTCGTCTTTAGCACTAGACCGTGCAACAACAGTTTGCTTTTTTACTATGCCAGGTAACTAAATTACCGCCAACAAAGGTACAGTAACTAGAAGTAGACTGCCTATCAAAACAACAACCTGCCCAATCAGCATCACTGAATCCAGTTACAGGCAGGGTATAAGATGGTTTGTATAGTAAACCTCGACTAGGAAGACCCTTTCAATAATGAAGAATGTGACAAACAGCTTCAAAATGAGGTTGACGAGGAGCATGCATAAACTGACTAATAACCTCAACGGCATAATTAATGTCAGGTCGAGTAACAGTAAGATAAATCAACTTCCCAACTAATTGACGATAGCGACCAACATCACCAAACTATGCCCCTGGTCATTATTGAGCTTAACAGAGGAATCCATAGGAGTATCTGCGGGACGAGAACCCAAAATATCCGTGTCAGACAGAAGATCAAGAACATACTTCCGTTGAGACAAAGAAATGCCTTGAGAGGAACAAGCAACTTCAAGTCCAAGAAAATAATGAAGAGAACCAAGATCTTTAGTCTGAAAGTGGGTACCCAAATAGCATTTCAAATTAGCAATGCCCATCACCAGAGATGATAATATCATCAACATATACAATGAGAACAATAGTACTAGCAGAAGAACAACGAATAAAGATAGAATGATCAGAGGTAGAGCACTGAAAGCCATAGGCAAGCACAACAGAACTAAAACGATCAAACCATTCTTGAAGGGACTGTTTAAGACCATATAATGCCTTCTTCAATCGACATACAAGACGCTCATGACCAACAATAGCATTGCGAGGTGGTTGATCCATATATACTTCTTCGTGGAGATCACCATGAAGAAAAGCATTCTTGATATCAAGTTGGTATAAAGGCCAAGAACGACTAACTGCTACCGAGAGTAAGATGCGAACAGAATTAAGACGAGCAACAGGAGAAAAAGTCTCCATATAGTCAACACCATAAGTCTGAGTATAGCCTTTAGCCACTAAACACGCCTTAAGGCGCTCAACGGAACCATTGGGAAGATATTTGACTGTGTAGACCCAACGACAACCCACAGCGTGTTTCTCAGGGAAGAGAAGTAAGTTCCCATGTTTGATTCTGGTGAAGAGCACGCATTTCCTCATCCATAGCTTGTGTTGAACCAGTAGAAGCTAAAGCCTACTTATAAGAGGAAGGAACAGAAACAAAAGACAAAGAACAAGCAAAGGAGTGCATGAAAGGAGAAAGACGATCATAAGACAAGAAATGAGCAATAGGATGTTGAATACAAGTGCTTTTACCTCGACGAAGTGCAATAGGCAAATCAACTGGTGGCGTTAAAGAAGAAGGGAGAATTGGATCCGCCGACTGAGAAGATGGAGGAGTAGGGCCATAAGAAACAACATGCCTATCTTGAGATTTCCGATATACCTGCAATGGAGGAGTAGGATGAGGACTACGGAGAAGAGAAGAGGGAACCATAGAGGAAGACACGGGCATTGGGAGAGTAGGAATGGTGGAAAAATGCTCCCCTTCACGACAAGTGAGAATAAGCATTAGCGGCGGTAGGTAGTGTCTCATTAGTAAGAATCTGATCTTTAAAGCCACGAAGATAGTCAAGACCATATAATAGAGAAGCGATCATAAACTCCTCCCAGTAACGTTTTTGTTGCTCCAAATCAGTCATAAGAGGCCTATACTGCAACAACTGATCCCACAAGCTCTTAAGAGCACTATAGTACGCGGTTAGTGATTTCCTAGATTGCTTAATAGTAAAAATCTGTTCATAAAGTTCATAAACATGGGAACCATTACTCTTTTGGAAAAAAGATTCAGAAATAGAATCCCAAATCTTCTTGGAGGAATCACAAAACTCAACAGTGGCAGCAATATGGGGTTCCATACTGTACCATAACCAGCCCATAATAGCGGAATCTTCACATATCCAATCTTCATAGGTCGGATCAGTCGAAGGAGGTGGATTATTTGTGATGTATTTCAATCGATGCTTACTACGCAAATAAACTTGAACTGCATGTGCCCAAGACAGATGGTTCACACCATCTAATTTTCTTGAGGTGATACACTTAGGGGAATCATCATCCTTAAGGGGTGGAAGTTTGGGCACAGCACTAGGGGTAGACTGCTCTTCAGCCATTGCGAACTAATACTAGACCAAATTACCAAGTAACAATGCCAACTAACAAAAACAACTCACGAGACAACCCAAAACAGCCACAAATCTCATGACTCAGCAACCATAAACCACAAAGCAGCCACTGTGGAGTCAATACACCAGAAAACCAACCCAACCATGGTAGACCAGGAGAAAAACCACCACAAATAACAACCAAAAATTCTCAAAAAATACCAGAAAAATAGAGTAACAATCCAAGACAAGGTAAGAAGGCAGCCCGATCTCCTTTCACAGTGCTGACACCCCAAACAGCCACTAAACCATGTATAAATGTCACGAGACAAGCAACTGAAGCCAACCAAATCAAAACAACACTTCCTAAGGTCTAGTTGGCACCCATAGAACCTATCCCAGGCAACGCAAAGGGTTCAAACAGCCCAGAAGTACAGATCCAAAGAATAGGATTGAATCCAGCGAAAATCAAAGGAAAATCGAAAAACCATACCAGATGGTCTCAAACAGTAAAACAAGGGGTACCATAATTCTCAGAAAAATAGGGCGAGCCAAGAAAGAGAGTCGTGGGTTGCTGGAGGTCGCCCCAATGCTGACATCATCAACCGGTAGCTGACGTCAGCACACCATAGTTATCTGTTGAGGGTTGCCAGCAGCAATATGCAAGGAGATAATCCCAGGGATGATTTTATTCTGCTTTGATACCAAGTTGTGTGATAGATTTAGGGTTTAAGTGAAGGAGAAGAAGGAAGAAAGGGAAAAGAAGAGAAAAAGAAGGAAAAGAAACAAAGAGGGAGAGAGAACGTTAATTACATTCTCCAACCCGATCAGCCCTTATTATATTAATAATAAGGAAGTTACAAAAGTGCCCTTGTAACATAAACAAAAAATAATATGCCAACAAATTCAATCCTAATAGATCCTGACCCTGTGGTCAGACCAATGACCCAGTGACAGTGCCCTTGGTCAGGTTAGTGTCCGGTCTGGGTTTGATAACCACTGCCATTCTTTTCAAATAGAAAAACCAACTTATGCTTGGTAAAGATATTTTGGAGATGTAAGATTTTTTTGGAGTCTATTGATGGCATAAAACAATTCTCTATCTGCTGAACAGCAGAACAAACTGAGTTTAGTTAGTTATCTGAATATAGATTGGCTTGTTTCCACTTTCCACTGGATCAAGATTTATTAATGCCATAAGTAGACTTCAAGAACATTATAGTTAACTTTGGGGTCTTAAGTCCATGAGTTGCCAAGATTTATTAATAAATAATTTTTAATCCTTTAGCAATCATAGAGTGGGAGTGTTTGTTATTTAGATATGCTAAAGTAGTATTGATGCTGCATTTGGTTGCTGAGAAAGTAAAAGAAGTAGAAAATAGAGGAGAGAATGCATTGATATGTGTGTGAATGTATATTGTCTTCTAGTGTTTTTGGTTGAGTGGAGAAAACAAGTGACAACTAGAAGACAGCCTCACCAATGTTCCTGAAGGTGCTAGGCTTGTTGATGGTGATGCTGCTCTTGGAGGCAGTTTTGGCAGTGGTGCCAGATGGAAGTAATTGTGTTCGAGGAGGTGAATGGGGTACTGGTGGTAGTGGTAGTTTGATTTTCTTCCACATTTCTTCAATTATGACAAGGTCTTTCAGGCCTAATATGATAAAATTTATTGACATTATATCCCTAAATTTCTTTTCCTTTTCATTTATTTTTCCCAAAAAGTAGAGAAATGAGTTTCCAGTTTTTCCATTTCTTTCTTTTCGATCTCTTTCACTTTTTCAACAGACAAACATTGTGTTAGGGTGTTTGGCAGATTATCCTTTCTATTAATGAAATATTCAAATTTCATAAGGAGATGAAGCCATCTATTTATGTAAAACTTAAATTTGACAGGAACTATTAGAGGCTCTGGTTTTACATGGAGTTAAATATAGCAACAAAAACCATTGACTTTCTATTTTAATTTGTTGGGCATTTCTAGGCTTTGAAATATCCTTTTTATGCTTGTTATACTTGGTTCATGAGCTTATGTAATATATACTGAACTTTTTATCTATCTTGCTATAGGAGACATCGATTCATGGTTGTTACCTTTACAGTTGCCACACTCAACCGAGAATTTTGAGGATTTCATTTGTTTGCACAGGAAAATGTTTAATGACCATTATGATGGTGCATTAAAGTATTTACGGTTTGCTCTGTACTCAAACCCTCCAGTATTGGCAGCCTTAGTTCCTTTGATACAGGTAATGTGAAATTCATTTTCATTTAATTTTTGCAAAGGTTATGGAAAATCTTATAAATGAAGATATTTTTCCAATTTTTTTAAAATTGAATATTTGTATTCATGATTGCAGCATTCACTTATGCTTGCATCGTCTGCCCAATAATGTAGTCTTTCACCATTTGGAGAAATACAGATGAGTTTTTGCAGGTGCATTAATTTTGTCTTGGTGGAAAGGAAATATTATAGAAGTGATCGCTAAACTGCAAGTCATGCATAATGTCAGTCCATAACCAAAAATTTCATCAAACAGCAAGACAAGAATAATAGATTCATAGATAACAAAATGAGTAGTGAGGCGTCTTCCTACTTGAGTTAAAAAGTCTTCATGAAGGTCTTGTGCTGTTTCATTTTAATGACTAGTTTAGAATATTTAACATTTCAAATACCTATGGATACCAAATAACCTTTCCTTCATTCTGCAGGACTTGTCAAATGCTGTAATGAATGGCATGAACTATTTTCTAATTTGCACTCTGTTACAATCCAAATTTTCTTTTCTTACATTTTTTTTTGGGGGGGGGGGGGGGGCGCAGTTCATATTTATGCTGGCCAAGATGTTTGGCATCATGCTTCTAGATGAACTGTTGCTAATGTTTTGTATCATCTAAGACTCTAAAATTACATTGAAATGATTTTGGAAGGCAGGTATGAACCTTGGACTGTAATGCTGTACATCTTGTTAATCCGTGTACTATACTAAATTATTAATATTTATATTTATGCATACACATCTTTGGATGAGGATGCATGTTGCATAGTTAGGGAATCATTCATCGGGACCTCAAATTGGAGACCTGCTATCTTGGAAATGTGGTTTGATGATTACTATCATACAGGCTGCTGGATTCCTGTCTTGGTTCACTTATTTATCCTAGAAATAAAGCCAATAGGGCCTTGCTATCCTACTGTTTTCCTTTCTTCTTATGTTTCCCCTTCTTTTTAAGTAACAAATGGAAGTTTCCTAGATGGTACTCAATCTTGTCCAGTTAAACAATAACTGCAATTTTCAATTTGTATATCATAATTGTTGTCTACTTGCAACTAGTGTGGTTAACGGTTAACCTTGTTTTATTTGAATTGAAAATTTTGTACACAGTTTGTTTTTAATTTTGCCAGTTGTTGCTGCTTGGAGATCGAGTTAAGGAGGCCTTACATGAGCTTGAGAAGTTCTGTCATAATTCAAACACAGCACTTCCTTTTAGGTATCATTTCCTTTGCTAAGTTCTTAACTGTGTCTGGTTGTCCAGAAGTGAGAGAAAATTGATTGGAAAAGAAAATATAATTGAGAAAGTGGAAGTAAAACTTATGTGGTTGACTAAGGAAAACGATGGACTGATGGAGTAAAACAAAACTTAGCCGTGCTAAAGGTGCTAAGAGGTACCAAAGGAAATGAGGTCTTACTTTTTCTTCTAGGGTAAAGTAGATACTGGAAATGATTCCTTAGAAGTCTCACCACTGCTGTGTTTGTTTCACCAAGAAGATGATTAGTACCTAATAAAAAAATTAGTAAATTTGTAGCTGAATCAGAATGAGTTCATTTTTCGTGGTGCAGCTTTACATGCAAATCTCTGGATAATATGTCATTATTATGCAGTTAATTCAATATTATAGCATTTAGTAATAACTGATTAGATTACATTGCATCCAAAATCATTGCACACTTTCCTAAATTTTGTCTTTTAAACGAAAGGAACTAGAAATAGTTGCCGATTGTTAGTGGGCCAGCAGTTATGTCATATAATTATACTATAGACAATATGGTTGAATTTTGGCTAATCTTTGGGTGGGTCGCTGAAAACTTCTTGTTGTTACCTTGAGATTTTGTTGTTGTTTTATACTACAACTTGACTTAGATTTCAGTAGCTTTTCAGTAATAGTGCCCAAATGGCTGATATTTTTTCATCCATTCTATCTGAAATGATTTTTATTCTATCAGTGAAAACATAATTTAGCTCTTTTTTTTAGGGTAAAATTTGTTTCTTCTTGTTTTTTTTTTTTTTTGTTAGAATATAAATTTAGTCATGCATGCCCCTTGCTGTTATAAGGGTTTTGTCGTCTTTGATAGCTCTGATTCACACATTGCAGATTGAGGGCTAGTCTTTTGTGGCGGTTCAATTGTAACAACCATGTTATGCTGTCAACATGCTTTGAGGATATCCTAAAGAAGGATCCAACTTGTAGCCACACGTTGGCTAGGCTTTTCAGCATGCATCAAACTGGTACACCATCTTCTTAAAAACTTGATCTTGCATACAGTGTGGATGAGTAATCGTGTTTCATTCTATTTTCATTAAAGGACTAGTCATATGACAATTTATGATTTATATGTATGTGTCAGTTTGTGTGTGTATTATCCTTGGAAGATTAATGAAATAAAGGTCGTTAGATTCTCTCATATTTTTAACTGAAGGACCACTGTAAAATTTTAATCTTCAAACCTATTGATGTAAAATTTTAATCTTCAAACCTGTTGGAAGGGGCAGTTTATGAGGAACCATTCAGCAGGGCTAAACCCTCATATATCTTGAAAATGCGATAAGGTGCCTGGAAATGGTTTAAGTAGTTGGATATGAGAAACACTATGCCTGTAAGCCTATAGCCATCCTATGTCTATACCTTTTATTTTTTGCTAGGTTGTAATTTACCTTTTATGGTTTCAGTTTTTGCATTTTTAGTTCATAAATCTTTATCAAAAAAAAAAAAAAATTTAGTTCATAAATATACTTAATAATGTATGACAGTTATGAAGAGTAACTGAGGTTCTTGCCAGCCTAGTGTTCTTTCAATAACTTCATCTGATATTTGCAGGAGATTATAGTTCTGAATCACTCTTGGAAATGATAGCTTTGCATTTAGATGCCACCTATGCAGAATACAATATGTGGAGACAGTTTGCTTTATGCTTCCTTGAACTTTCTCAATCTGAAGAAGATCGAATGTCAGTTTGTATGAATGGAAATGAAGATGGACACAAGCAAAGGTATTCTGTTCGTTATAATAGGATCCCCAAAAAATTTACAGAGGCCAAATCAGCAAAGAGTTGGAGTTTTCGCTGCAGATGGTGGTTGACAAGGCACTTCAGCAAGAATACGCTTGTATCAGAAATCGCAGCAGGTATCCTCTCTATCTGTATAAAGTTTTCTCACTTCTGCTACTTGCACCATGTTTCATGGTTGCTTATTTAACGAGAGTTTGGTCATTGGTGCTCAACTAGAGCACTAACTGGCAAAGATCTGAACTGGACCCATAAACTGGCCCAGTTTAACTGGATTCATGTTCACCCATTTAGTAAAGTGTTTCAATTTGGTCAAACTTGATTGCGCTGGGTTGGGGTATGCTTCTCCAATTTTCTCATTTTCAACCACATGGATTTTTGGGTCACAACACACTATGTGTAAACATGGTGTACAATTGAAATTCTTTTTTGAGATATCATTACAAAAAGAAATCTATCCATATCGCCTTATTACAGCCAAATTTATTGTAATTTTTGTCTTGATTGTAACAGGTAACTTGCCCCTCCTAACTTACAAAGCAGCATGTGCATCCCATATGTATGGAGTGGAGTTCGAGTATGTTGTAAAGGCTTATGATTGTTTGGAGAAGGAAAAATGTAGTGACATGTTCTCGTTTTTGCAAATGCACATGCAGAATGCCATTGGATTGTATTTAAACCTTGGACACAAAACTAAAAGGTGAGATGACTTGCGCAGTAAAAGTTGTGGTTTCTTCCCCTTGGTGAATGATCGTCATCATTTTCATTTTAACTTCTAGTTTTGCCCTAACTTTCAAGCCAGTAAATCAAGTATGCAATACCAGAAGTTAAGATGGACTGCCAATGGTGTGTAGGTGAAGTCATTAACCGCATTCTGGATACATATTTGAAAATAACATGCACGATAGATGGGACTATAGCCCCTGTGATATGTTATGGTGATTGATGATATTGTGTACATCTGGGTAAGCCATTTTTGTTCTCCCTCATCACAAAAGCTTATCGAAGCTCAGTCCTTGACAAACTCCCATGCAGAGGATATGTGTTATGTCCTGAACTTCTACCCAGTTAAAATTTCTCTACCCCCGCTCGAGCACGCTTGAAATGTTCTGTCCATCGAAGCACAAAAGGTGGCTGTTAAAGAAGAGCCATAGGTCGACCACTTAGCTGGATAACTGGTGATTCAGAAGGGATAACAGGTTAAAAATATAAAAATATAAATATAAATGCTGCGAAAAATCACTTTGATACATGCTTCAATATAATCAAGTAAAACTAATTGTAATAAAGCATACGATGGGTTTATTTTCACAATCTTTTATGCTAAATCCACACCCTTTAGTAAAAATACTCGTAACATATATAGCTCAAGCTATTCAAAGGGCTTCCCAAGCAACCTCAGATAAACGAGTGCCCTTTTTTTCTTTTTATTTTATTTTTCCTTTTTATTTTGGGAAAATACTTGCACTAATAAGGTATTTTATTTATTTGTTTATTTTTAATAATTTTATGTTTGGACTCACCAAGGATTTGTTTAGCTAGTGAGTTATAATAAGGAGTAGGGTGTAAATTTTACCTGCACCGGTGTATGTTATCTAAGATTATAAGTTTTTTTCATTAATTGACTCATGTTATTAAAATATGTAGTCCTCATGTCTTATATGCATTGGACAATTATTAGATCTTTGAGTCTTAGGGATAGTTTTAAAAGAGATTAAACACTTTCGTATGGTTTTGAACAAATACTCAACTTAAACCTTCAAGATGTTTATTAAGACTCGATTTGCCACTTTACCAGTAGGGAACCCTTCGATTAAATTCATAAATTTCTTTGAAGGTAAGATATTTTTTCTTACACAAGAAAAAATAAAGTAAAAATACCTTTTTTTTTTTACTAAGGAAATCGAAACAAAATATTTGTATTTTTATTTTATTTTTACTTTTGAAGCCTGCCTCATGCGCTCATGCGACTGTGTCACTCCTATACTTATATACTACTAATAATATGTTTTTCAAAATCTGAACCTCCCCTCTCCCTCACGTTCACATTTTGATCATTGAAAAAACCCAAACATTTCTCATCAACAAAAGCAACCGACCCAAAATCCCATGGCTGCCTATAGAGCTGACGACGATTACGATTACCTCTTCAAGGTGGTGTTGATCGGAGACTCGGGTGTGGGCAAATCAAATCTCCTCTCCAGGTTCACCCGGAACGAGTTCAGTCTCGAGTCCAAATCCACCATCGGTGTCGAATTCGCCACTCGGAGTATTCGCGTCGACGACAAGATCGTCAAGGCCCAGATTTGGGACACCGCCGGCCAAGAAAGGTTTTTTTTTTAATTATTATTTAAATTTCATTCTAATTTTAGTGTTCTCTTTGTTTGGGTTGTGGGTAGTTTGGTTGCTGAGCAAATGTGGGGGAAAACGAAATAAATTGGAATATGGGATCTTGGGTGTTTTAATTTTTGTAATTCTGTGGGAGTTTGAGTCGTTTGGTTGGCGAGGAAGTGCGGGAAAAGAGAAGAAGTTGAAATTTTGGATCTTGGGTATTCTGATCTCTCCCCTGACGAGTTTGAGCTGTATGGTTGCGGATAAAATGTGGGGGAGGAAAAGAAACTGGGATTTGGATCTTGGGTTTTTGAATTTTTTGAGATCTGAGGGGAAAAGGAAAAAGAAAAAATGAGCTTCACTCAATGGATATTATGCAACCGAATGGTCCTTCTGAATCAGTGATCTTAGGGTTTTTAGATTTTGGGGGGTGGGGTGTTAGAGAATGTGAACAATAGCAAAGCTTTGGGAACTTATCTATTATATAGTCTAGGATAGTTTTTATATCTCCTTGGATTGCATTTATTTGTGAAGATGAGTATTAGTTTTCGTATGAAATGACCCTTTTCCCTTATATCACAGTTTAGAATATATCAGCATTTGTGCAAATTTTGCAAAGCATCATTTTCACTTAGAAGTTACATTGGTCTGAAGTTCAATGGAAACAACAATTGCTTGGCTTCTACTTTGGCATCGTATATGTGCTTCTTGGAAATTGTTTTGTAACATGTTGCTCCATTTTACTTCTTGACAGCATGGCTTGGGACTCTGCATGTGTTAATCATCTAATTCTTTCGGCACTGAAGATCTGCTGTTGCAGCCCTTTTTTAAAGTTTAGTGTATTTTGTTTTGTTTTGTTTTTGTTTTTTTTTTTTTTGTTTTTTTTTTTTTGGGGGGGGGGGGGGGGGGAGGGGCGTTTGAATTTTGGTAAGTTAAGAAATTGAAAACAAAAAAGAGAGAGTAAATGAAGTTTCAGGAATTCTGTGGGAAAGCATTTCATTAGACAGAACTTAGTCAGATGCAAAAATAAGTCCAAAATTTGGGAAATTAAGTATACCGGAGTGCAATACGCAGGCCCTTATGGTTGGGCAGCAGTATAAAGCTAATGGGTATGCACTGACGCAAGCCAAAACTAGTGGAAGTATCTATTAAAACTTATGCATTTGTAAGAAATAGGTAAGAAAGTTACATAGAAGTGTGAAATGTTGATAAAAACACTTCATTTTATAATTGACATATACAAATAAGTACAGATAATACCAAAAATAAAGATTGATAGATGGATCTAATTTTTTATTCAAGGGTTGTTTGTACGATCATATCTACTGGACTGAAGCAAAAGTTCCTCTGATATAATGCTAAAAATCTTCACTTGTGCTATTGTCGATATAACTACTCCATATAAAATATTGAAGAATTCATATTATGTAAAATACGATTTAGTTATTGATTTGATAGAATGATATATCATTCATTGGTTGGTCCTATGTATCAAATTGAAGCAAAAGCCCTTTGCTATTTTTTCTTTTTAAAACTTGAAAAAGATTTTTTATACTCTCAATAGAATGACCAAATATATCTATTGTCTAAAGGTTACGGTTAAAGCTAATGAATAGGCCATTCTTAGGTTGATCATATATAACAATTAACAAAATCAATTAAAAAATAAATCCAATTATAATAGGCTTACATCAAGGGTTGATATAAAGGTCTTAACATTTTTTCCTTCTTTTTCCCATTCATTTTGGATGCATTTACTAGGCATCTTGAGGAAGAAATTCCTTGGTTCATGGTGTATGCTGGAAACATAGTTTTAGTTGCTAAATGGTTCAATTCTTGTTAGCGACATAAGTTTTAGGTGGCAAAGCTAGAGTTAGGGTACTCATTTTTAGCATGGTTAAAAAATTCCATATGGGATGGAATATCGATAGAATTGGTAGTAGTCTAGTAGAAATGAGTGGAAATTGAAAATTGATGGCGAAAGTAAAAGAAGAAGGGAAAAAAACTTGATGGCCTTTTTGGTAGTCAAATACATTTTTTTTTTTTTTGTTTTTTTTTGTTTTTTGGTTTTAAAAAAAAAAAAAAAAGGTTCCATATCTACCATCTTGGATTGATCCATTGGAAGTGGAAGATTAAAATGAATATTGGCAGTGGTGAATGAAATTAAGAAGTGCTTTCAGAGTCTTATGCAATTGGTGAATGCTTTTAAAGTGTTGCAGACTTTATGATTCATATAGAAGCCTAGGTCCTTTTGTTCTGTCTTCTGTGTTTCTAGTCTGGTTCTTTCCAGTACAAGTTAAGAGTAGGCTTTTAGGTGATAAATTTTTCATCCACACATATAAAAGCCTACTTTATATGTGTGATAAATGATAAGACATCGTAATAAAAACTTCATGCTAAAGTAGCAATTCAATTTTTTCATATATTATTTTTAGTTGGTAAAGGTGCTCTTTCATGCAAAAGCTGTGCCTTAATTTTTGTGCTTTCAATAAGCATGCATGCAGAGATGTTATGCTGCAATGTGACTGGTTGGTTTGTTTGCAATGTTACTACCAGGATAGCTAACATGTGAGTTGATCAACTTGCTAGGATAGGAACTACCCAATAGGTGGCTTTTTCTCGTGTATATGCCTTCTACTACTGTAATACCCATGTTTTTCTGGGATGCATGTCATATGGCAACCCTGTGAACTTGTGCTGGTAGCCTGGTACTCCGTTTTATATAAACAAATCTTCCCTTGTATCACAACCCAAGCCCAACCTAGTCAATGGGCGGTGGTCTTGGACAACATTTTTTTATACATTGGGTTGGGTTTGGGTTGGAAAGCACCAACCGGACGATAAGTTGGGTTGAGCCTGGGCAGAGGGGTCGAGCAACCCGATCAATCTGAAACTAATTTGTATGATGTATCTAATTTTATATTATTTATATCTACAGAAAATATGACACATCATTTAAATTTATTTATTTTTTATTTTAAGAAAAAGAAGAGCTATAAGCATCATTGAGGACCCAAGAATCCCAACTAGGTTGGCACTCTAAACCCTCTCAATCATGTGCTCATAGCTCATAAATATCATTAAAGGAAGTATGACATGTCATTTAAGGATTGGTGTGTGCATTTTAGAATTATGGTAGAGATGCGCAACACATCCTCCCTTTGCATGTAACCCTATTATTTAATGTATGTATGAAAATTAAACCTGGACAACCTGAGATTAACCTGAGCCCATTCAGGTTATGGCTTGCGTTAGGTAAGATTTGGTTGAAGGCTTGAAGCTCAGGTTAGGCTGGGCTTGGATTGAGGATTTTATTAACCCCCCCCCAAAAAAAAAATAAAAATAAAAATAAAAATAAAAGAACAAGTAAACAGTGGTGATTGAAAAGATGGATTTGATGCAGTGATATTGATGTGCATTTTGTGTTGCTGGGCCTCTTAGCATTTGTAAGTCTTAGAACAAGGGGGTACAGTGGTGATGGAAGAATGGAGTTTTTGCAGTGATCTGTTTGGTATATGTATTTTTGAACTATGTATGCATATATGGCTTTGAATCTACTTGGTGCATTATAGGAGTTCCTCTTGTTTATTGGTGGACCTTGAAGACTTGTCTTGATGCTCCTATATCTGGTGTGGAAATGTAATTTTGGTGATGATTTCTTTTTAACATACTTCAGTATGTTATAGTTTCTTTCTGCAAATTTTAGCCTCATCTTTCACCTGTGGTTTAGACTTATTTGGTGCATTATTTGGGATGTTATAAGATGTTCATCAAAATTGCCTAATTTCTATTTTATAAATAGTCCTCTTGGAGTATCTCTAGTGGGAGACCTATAGTGTGAGGTAAAGTTATAAATAACTTTTAACTCTAAAGGGCCTTCTCCAATGGGAAAGCTAAATGGTGAGCTAAAATAGCTCAGAGCTAAACTGAAAGCCAAATTTGACTCTCAGTTTAGCTTTGAGCTATTTGGCCATGTGGGGAATGATAGTTGGAAAGAGGAAAAACAAGGTGAGCTAAAAAAACATCTTTTGTTACATTGGAGCAGCCACTTTACTACAGAGAGCTATTTTTACACTTTTTGAACTATAAGTAGCTTTTAGCTCATCAAAATAGATTTATTGGGTTGGAGATGCTCTTAGCTGTTAATGTTTACTGTCTCAGTTCAATAATGATTACTATTTCATTTTATTTTCTTTGCCAAAGATACCGAGCAATCACGAGTGCATACTATCGAGGAGCTGTTGGTGCACTGCTTGTCTATGATGTTACCCGACACGTCACATTTGAGAACGTTGAAAGATGGTTAAAGGAGCTTCGGGATCACACAGACTCCAATATTGCAATAATGCTTGTGGGTAACAAGGCAGACTTGCGTCACTTACGTGCCGTTTCCACAGAGGATGCCAAGTCCTTTGCTGAGAGAGAAAACACCTTCTTTATTGAGACATCTGCCCTTGAGTCTATGAATGTTGAGAATGCATTCACTGAAGTGCTCACCCAAATATATCACGTGGTCAGCAGGAAAGCACTTGAGGTTGGGGATGACCCGGCTGCATTGCCTGAAGGACAAACCATTAATGTCGGATCCAAGGATGATGTTTCGGCGGTGAAGAAAGTTGGTTGCTGCTCTGTCTAATAGCAACAGTAAGGAGGAAGATAAAAATTATCCTCCCTTCTTTTCCCTCCCTTGAAATTTCTACATTCCGGCACAACTCATGGATTCTCTCCATGTCGCAGTCACAGTGTCATTTGTTGGGATGCTCGAGCTTGTCCGAGGTTGGCCAAAGGTTTGGAGTGTAAAGAAATGCAGCGTCTTCCACATTGACTTATCAATTTCCCGATATTAACGTCAGTTATTTTACCTCTTGGGTATATTATTTCATTTCTTTAGTGCTATAGTTTGTGTTGTACTCCTATTTGATTGCTCTAGATTAGAAGTGTATTGGGACTATTTTTGAATTTTTTATCTGATGAAATGAATTAGTATTCAATGTTGGATATTGTACTCATTTAAGGATTTCTTATCAGGAGGGGTTCCTGTTTTCCAAGATCAGTTCTTCTTTTTTTTTTTTTTCGATAATCAAGATAATTTCATCAGGCACATGGTATTGGTAGTTTATTTATGTTGATCTGATTGAACATAAAATTAGTGATTCCTTTGTAAGTTGACAGAGTGGGAAGTTGCAATTTTTTCCCTCTTTCATGGGTCTTGGCATTTATAGTGATAAAGAAGTGTACCAAGTAATCAACCACCACATCGATGGCACTGCACCAAAGGCACACCATCTAGTGGGAGAGGGCTAACCAATGGCACAAGATCACTGGGACTTCGCAATTTATTTATTTATTATTATATTTTTTTTGGGGGGCCCAACTTTGTATCTAGACTTTGATCTGATTAATTCCTTAAAACAAGGATAAGCTTCTTGCTGTTGTGGCTGGTGCCAAGAGAGGGAGAGAAGTCAAATTCAAGACCTTTGCTTCTTGATGCATTCAGGAACCAATGGTCTACCTCCCAAGGTCATGTTAATAGCCAAATTAGGCAACACAATAAAATTGGATAATATTTAGGACCCGCACGGGTGTCAAATTTGAAATTAAACGATTAAACAAATTTTATATAGTATGGCAAGCACAAATCTATCAACTTGAAATAAAATATTTTAAAAAGTTGGACTTTACTATTAGTTTTTATTTTTTGGGGCTAAACTTCACTATAGTTAATGTTATAGAATCAATTCTTAGAAATTCATGAAATGCCACTATGTTGAATTTTCATTTTTATTTGTGATAACGTTAATCATTTTTCTTGAGTTTGTCAATTCAAGGTAATAGATTTGTGCATTTGATGCTATGTAAAATTTGTTAAATCATTTAATTTCAAATTGGACACCCATTGGAGTGTGGTAATCAAGAGAGGATAGAAGAGAAAAAAATAGGAGAGAGATGGGTGGGTCGTATTGGAGTTTGGCAGTCAAGAGAAGAGAGGAGAAAGAAAAAATAGAGATGGATGAGTCTCATGGTCATTATTGCTTTATTCTTTGAAAGAAGGAATGAGCATTCCTCTATATTAAAGGAGGAATGCTCATTCTATCAAATGACGAAATTCTAAGCTTTAAGGAAATAAAGATTCCTTTCCGGCCGACTAAATGATCCACCATTTTTTACTAATAAAATCCACATTTTTTTATCAATAAAATGAGAATTTCATTCCTTTCTCCATTCTCTTGTAACCAACGTAACCTTCATTTTTCTCTTTTGGCGGCATTTGAAATTTTGGGCACATGGCAGCTATCTCCCAACCCCACCTCACCCTTTCCACGTGAAACTGGGTACTATTGTTTTTCATGCTTCTATTAATGTGACCAGATACTCGCAATATTCAGTGACAAAAATGATGACTAATGGTGAATTCCGTGACTTTGTTACACTCTCTACTGGCTAGAGGTCACACACACTGTCATTGACGTACATACATTAAATGGTGCCCACCATACTCTCACATTAATTGGCAAATCCACTACTACCCTAGTCCGAGTTACGATTCAGTCGGCACCGTGCTGAGGTCTTTACTATGTTGGTTGGATGATGGATTCAACTTTTTCGACTTTGATCTAGATTGTCCAAATCATCATCCAACGGTGGTGGAGAACTCAGTACGGTACCAAATTCTTCTACTTCGTCATTGAATCCTAACTTGTCCCTAGTTAATTTAATATTTGCCTACTACACATATGTGTGAATTGACAATTCCAAGTCAATAGGGCTAGCTTAATGACGAGGGAAAGTGAGATCAAAGGTTGGTAGGAGTAGGATTCATTAGAAATTCAAACCCCTCCCATTATATTAAAAAAGAAATGGCAAATCCACCGGGGATCTCTGGAATAACCATCCTGCCAAACTAATTAATCTACTTCATTCCAGTGCATATGCATGACAAATACATGCATAATTGAAATTAGTCCGAAGAGGATGAATTTCTTTAGATGAAACCATAAAAATTACCTTCTAGCAAAATTTGTCTGGACCATGCATGGTACGTGCTTCCAAAGCACTAAATAATTCTCTCCCTCAAAAAAATTAAAAATAAATACAAATAAATTGTCACAAGGGACTTACTGAAGTCAGGCTAAATTTCTTTCTCTTGTCCCTAGTAAAGTTCCACTCTGAAATTCATTCCAAAGGGTAAAATGATTCAACTATTGAAGATTTCAAGATTAGCTTTTTCACCATTAAATTCTGAATCATTGAGTCCAAATTTTTCAAAACTTAAATTTTTTTTTTTTAATATAAAATTTATCTTTATGTGTGTGAGTAAAAAATCAAGACCATATTGTCACCTTTCTGATTTATTTCCATTTAAATAAGGCCCTAAAGGGGTTTCCTGGTTTTGGCTAATGTGGCAGCACGCAGCGACTCGTGATCAGGCTAACGGATAACGTTGGCCATGTATATCCAACTTCAGCCGACACCAACTTGTGTAGATAAGAGCACTATCTTTCCTTATCGTTACCCTTCTTTTGGCGATACCAACATAACACGGTGCATGTCAAAACCAAAATAAAACAGAAGGTCATTTTTCTTGGATTAATACATGCCAAGTGGACGATCATCTTAATTTTATATATTGAAAATTATCTAAGATGGATAAATATTTATTTTACTTTTAAGGAATGTACATGCATCTACTATGTTCGATGATATGACATTAGCTTGTTACATAAATACTCTTTTCGTTCTGATTTGATTGTTCCTTTTAAAAAAGAAAAAAGGGGTATTTTTTTTATAAGACCTTTTTAAATGTTTTTACACCAACATAAAGGGTCAGGCTATTGTCATCACATGAAATACTTTAAACCCTCTACTTAATTTACATTTTTAAAGCTTTATGAAAAATATAAAAAAAAAATTTATAAAAACTAATTACATAATCTATTAGAAAACATTATTTCGGGAAACTTTGTAGAAAAAAAGTTTTTCCAAAATTTTTCATTTAAGTCGATTTTTTGATTATTTTTCATGGAATGAAATAAATATTGTAAATGGCCAAAAAGTTTGTTTAAATGATAGATTTTAGAAAAAATTTCTATAAATAAAGTTGTTCAGAATGATGTTTTCTAGTGAATAATGTGATTAATTTTCGTAAAAATCTTTTATATTTTTCATAAACCCTTAAAAAGTGTAAACTAATAGTAGACTTAAAGTATTTTATGTGGTGGCAATAACCTTCCTCCAACATAAAATGTTTTAACATTCTAATTTTTTCCTCAAAATGTACAAAAACATTAGAAAATGTAAATACTTGAGAAAGGGTATTTTAGTAAATCAATTTAAAAAAATCATTAACTTTTTTAATAGAATAATAATTTTAAAACATCCCAAAAGAGAAAGGTTTACAATAAAAGAGAGGTTTACAATAAAAAAGAAATAAAGGGAGTAAGATAACAAATCATCTAACGCTATGTTATCTATCATGTGAGTTAGTACAAAATTTCGGTATAGAGAACAGAAAATTATTGGTGTACATTTTTATTTTTTTTTTTTTTTTGGGGGGGTTGTTATATCATGACATTCTCAACAACTAGTGCACAACTATGATGCATGAAGAGCAATATACATGACAATAAAGTACAAATTTTTGTCCAAGACAATGCTAATTGGTCCCACCTACGAAAGGTTCTAGCCCACCTCCACACTATTAAACGGTGAAATACTCACTTGTGTCTTTTAGAAGCAAAAAAACAAAAACGACTTGAACTTCTCCACAGTACCTTATGAGATACTACATTCATGACAGGGTGTGCCCCCTGCAAGTTGGTTGGAAGTAGGAGCCATGATGCGTCCTTTGACGAATCCAAGTGAAGCTATAATAAACGAGTTTGGATTCGGTGTTGAAGTGTAAAAACTCAGCATCATGCCGAACCCAGCTTGATTGTTGGATTGAGTTTTAGATGATCGAAATTAAATGATTAAAAAATTACCATTAATATCATTTTTGTCATTTTAGTAATAATTTTTTATATTTTAATCTTGATCGTCTAAAATTTTATCAAATATGATCGAGATCAACTTGGCACAGTGCAAAATTCATACAACTAAAGCACCCAATCTGTTCTCATAATAAACAGGCCTTCTTGTCGTTCCGACACATCCTAACGGATCCATGTGTTGGGTGGGCCACTGATCGAATGCAAAGGGCAAATGTGAAGCAAGTCGGCAGGGGTAAGAAGGTCAATGGCTCAAGGACCAAGCATGGTTCTACCACCTTCGGTGAAAGCTGACTTTCCTTTCCATTAGGCCATTAGGGCACAATAGATTAGACACAAGGAAAATTTAATACGCCTCTGTATTATATATTATTATATTATATAATAATAATAATAAGTATGACTTATCCTTGGTAACTATTTAATTAAAAAAAGAAAGTATGACTTAATTAGGTTGTTAATTAATTAAGGTTGTTTTCTTTGTTTGTTAGGGATGGTTTTTTTCTTAGGAATTTTTTTTTTTTTTTTCCTTTCAATGGTCCTTCTAGATAAACTTCTATTTTTTGTTTTTTATTTTAAAAAGTAAAAGGAATAAAAAACTTGAATATATAAAAAAACTATCAAAAGTTTTTATTTTTGTACTTTTAAAAGTAAAATACAGTAAGTGAAAACTTAATCAAACGGCAGTACTTATTGGATTTAGCTTTTTGATTGGTATGGGTTAGCACTTTCGCCCCTGTTAGTTTTCTTTTGTTTTGTTTCTTATATATTGGTTCTTGGGCTTGGGGGTTTCTCTGGCTTTCCAATTAGTGGGGGTCGTCTTTTGTCATAGAGGTGTTTTGGTGGGGTTGCCATTTTGGTCCTTTTGAAGTGTGTTATCTAATTTCATATTGGTATTGGGGGTGTCTCTGCCTTTCCCATTGGTTGGGGTTTTGTCTTTTTGTAATAAGTGGGTTTTGGTGGGTTGCTTTTTTGCCTTTTTTTGTAAGATATAACCTCATTTTTATTTAATAAAATTTTCTTTTCGCAGATCGAGAAAGCAAAGATAAGTGACCTTTTGACAAAACACAGAGATTAGGTCATCAATGCATTCCTTACCACCCATTAATCTTTTAATTTCCTTTCAAAAGTACAATTCTTCTACGGTAAACTTTTGGATTGGTCTTGTGTTACAAAGTAATTATTGATATAATAAAGAGTGGTATTTATATAAAAAAAATTTTACAAAATACTATTTCATCCATATTTTACTATCCCACCTTAATTATGTGTCAAAAGTATATATGTAAAAACAATCATGTAAAATCTGATCTTATGAAATAATGAGAAATTACCACATATAGATGAGTAAGAGAAAATAAGTGAAATAGAATTACTTCTAAAAAACATTATGAATTGATTTTTCAAAGTAGACAAACATTACACATGGGACAACAAAAATAGTAAAAATGGCCTCTCTATGTGGGATGAAGAGAGTACAATAATTGAGGGCATTCTTAAATCTTAACAAACATTTCTAACCTAAGGGAAAAAACATTTAGAAAATAAAATAATGATGACAACAATTTTTAATATATATATATATATATATATACATGGTCTTCTTGGAAGGACTTCTTAACATAAGTTGCATTAGTTTATTGTACCCCATGCATAATGTGGGTTGTACAGTCTCATCCGAAAGTTTTCATACATCTATATACATATTTGTGTGTGCATAGATAGGGGCATGGTGTAAATCAAGAAATAGAGTGAGGATTGTCTTTATTTATTATGGGTCTAGACCATTCAAATTATGTGAGACTCACGAAAACATATGAGACCCATATAACATAAACGGTCCATATTCCATTTGACCATCTATTGCAATAAAGAGAATCCTTGTCCTATGATGAGTTTCGCGGAATAGACTTAAACCCGAAGAGACATCCTTAATTAAGAAACATCCTTAGTTACAATAAGTACAAGATTTATCACAGCAATATCTAAATTTCTTAAGACTCCTGAGACCAGAAGCCTTTTGGAGCACTTCATTCTTGAACGCCTTCGATTTCGCATACTCATCGGCACTCACATATTCTCCATCCTCACCCATAATCAGACAGTGCAATATGTTGAGCTCCTTGAGACGCTTCAACCTCCCATCCAAAACAACACCCAAAGCATTCCCACACAAAGTGGACTCCGAAAAATCCAAAACCTCAAGCCTCGGAAAACATTCTACCACGTATGCCACTTCTTTTTCCTCTATGTCCCCATGAATCCCCAGCTCGACGATGTTCTCGCAGAAATCAGCCAGTTGTGATAAAACCGACAGCCACGCCGACTGGTCCAGCCGCGCACGGAAAACCCTCAGGTTTCTCCAGTACAGTAGAGACATGTATATCGGCAAAGCATTTGAACAAGAATCGGATGGCAAAACAACACTTGAAATAGTGGGAGTTTGTTCTGCTATGTAAAGGGTTGCAAAGTAACCAAATACTTGTTCGTTTGGAAAATAGATGGAGACCCAATCTTGGTGGTGATTGATGGCTAGTGTAAGGAGGTGGTAGAATCTGGACAGTTGGTTTTCGTCGTCGAGGGAGTCGATCAAGCGGAGGTCGAGGATGGAGTTGTGGAATAGGGTTTCTAAGGTTGCTGAGAGCCATGAATGGCATACGAAAGGAGGACCAAACAACTGGTCATGGATTGGTAGGTGTGAAAATATTTTTGATAAAAGAAAAGGGTTTAGGTCTTCCCATGGTGGGTTTTGCTGCTTCTTCATGTGGGTTGCAAGGAGAATTTTTTTTCTGGCTGTCTTAGAGTTTTTGTGTTAGAAGGTTAAGGACTTAAGGGTGTGGGCTTAGGGGTTTTGTTTTTTTGGTGGGGTGGGGGGAGTTAAATAAAGAATGGATGTCGACCAACTGTTTACTATACCTGAAAATAACCGGTGGAAGAAGTTGATCTAGGCATCCTGGTTTTTTTTTTTTTTTTTTTTTTTTCCTTTTCTCTTTTTCTAAATTAGGATATTCCAAGATGCGCACACTCAACAAACTCCTGTGGGTGTGGGATCTAGGACAGCTTTTATTAGGTGATCGAATAAAAATAAAATAAGAGATCAAACAATTTGTTCAAGGGAAAAAGATTTTTCAGCGAAGTGTTTGAAAACAGGAGAAGATGAAGAGTTTTTTTGACTTTTCCCTGTCAGCAAATTCTTTTTTATTTATACGAACTTTCAGACTCTTCCCGGCCACTAATTTGTACAAGCTATACACTTGGCACACACAACTACAACAAAACGTAACTTAAATAAAGTCTTAACACATATATAATAACAAAAGCCACAATTTTACTGCAGTAGACATGCAATTACAGTACCCAGTCCCCCTACATGCATCTATCCAAACTTAAATGAAGTCTTAAACACTTAATAACAAAAGCCACTATTTTACTGCAGTAGACATGCAATTACAGTACCCAGTCCCCTTACATGCATCTATCCATGGGCATAGCTTTGAGTGAGAATAGTGAGAGTTGAATCCAAAACCTTTTGTTTAATAAAAAGGTTTCATAACCATGCGATCCAACTCTCAAGATTTACCCTTGATAAAAGGGAAAACGTCTACAATATCCATTTAAAGAAAAGATTCTTATCTGAAAAATTCATTGACTAATTTTAGATTCTCATCTGAAAATTTAATTTTTCTCGAACGATTTCAAGTACATATAGTCTAATGCAGTCATGCGGCCAGGGATAGATAGATATAGATCCAGGTTAGTTCAGGCACTGGCTTCCTCTTGGCCTAAATTTATATTCGCCAAAGTTCCCTTTTTTGGCACTGGGATTTTCTCTAGTCTCTGGTGAAGTGGGTTCACCAAGGGCACTCACATTAATCAGTAATCAAGATAAATAGGATCCCAAACATGAGTCTTTGTTACTTGGGCATAGAGCTAATGGGAGTCATCCCAGTGAAGGTATGCAAGCTTAAAAATCATAACTATAAAGAACTAAATATTGCATATCTTCTTCTTCATTTTATTTTATTTTTCCTGTCTGCTTCACCATCCTAACTGATGTACGTCACATGACTAATCAAGTATCTTTTAGTTTAGCTAGAGACAAAGATAAAAAAGACTAAGTAGTCTATATTAAAGAATTCTACGACAAGTGTCTCTGCATAATTGCCCAATATCATCACTTAATATAGACAATTTCTTACCCAAAAAAAAAACCCACAATTTGTGTCACTGTCCACATAAAAATAAGGGGGAATTTAGATTGGTCGGGCTGGGAGTAAATAATTATAATTAATAGTCATTCTTAATTAAGCTAGTAGTCTTTTATTAAGAAGCTAGTAGTAAGTTGTGTTGAACTATAATTATTTTTCCGTAGCCCAATCAATCTAAAATTCCCCCAAAAAAAAATTTAATGCCACAGCAATTTGACATTTAAGTAATTAAAAAGGTCTAATGTAAATTGACATATGTAACCTTAATCCATACATCTAATATATTAAATTAAGGTAAATTTATAATTAATTAATTCATATATTAAATTAATTTTCTTATTTACAATTTTTTAACTTACCCTTAAATGTAACCGAGGTTGCCCTTCCTCTTCCTAATTTAAAAATTACGATTAAATTGATTTTAAGAAGAAACCCATATATTGAATTTACATTTAATAAAAAAAGTAAAGAGGCATCGGTTATCCATTTGTATAGTCAATTTTATCATCAATTACAAATTTTCCATTCAATTCCTCCTAACATATTCCAAAGAAATGCATGTTGGCCATCTTCAATTCCCATGTTTAGATGTCACTAGCTCAAGTCCTCTGCAAGGATCCGATTTTTTTCACATTCCCATCCTCTTTTTCACATTCCCAACCCATAACATGCATCGCATCTTAGACGGCTTGGTTTTTCTATTGTAAGGTTGTTTTTTTCTTTATATATATATAGACACGTTTTTCTATGAGGTTTCATCTCATAGCTTTGATAGTGATATAAACAAGGCTTAATTCCACATGATGGTATAACTATGTACATTAGTTTTGTATTTTAAAGGGCTACTACCAAAGAGTAATTACAAGCAGAGAAAGGCTGCCTAACAAGGTATAACTATGACTTGCTTTTGGGATATAAAGCATTAATTGGTCTTTTCACTTTGCGTTAATGGATGTTCCTTTTTATTTCATCTCTTTTACAATCACTACAACAATACGGTATTTTGAATCGACTTGTTATTGAATTATTTGGTTTTACAACCTCACTCACCTATGGTGGTTGTAAAATCTCTCTTAGTTCACCTCTCTCTCTCTCTCTCTCTCTCTCTCTCTCTCTCTCTCTCTCTAAATCTTCAATCGTCATTAACTGCACATGTCGCAACAAGAGGGACTCTTAAGAGGCCCAAACCGATGAACAGAATGGAATAGAAGCTCCTCTTTGTAGGGTTTTTAGTAGATTCATATATTATGTACACACATACATCAATCTTTATCTTCATCAGAATTAAAATTTTTTCCTATATTTTAGAAATTATATACATTGTATCGCATGGATATAAAGAGATTCCAAAACTGCGTTAGGTATTAGATTCTGGAGGCACTTTTTTTCACAAATCATTAGATGCTGGGGGCACCTTTTTTTTCTTCTGGGTAAGCTTGATCTCTCCCTCCGTCTTTTTTCTGGTAAACCTCCTTGTCATTCTCTGATTTTTCTCTCCCAAGATTCTCAAGGAGAATTAACCAATGTTGTCCCCTCAGGACAATCAATTCACTAAGTTACACTTGTTTTTCAATTAGCACTAATTCTTGTACGATGTACGAACTTCTTCAAGAAAATATAAGATGAAAATCTAAAGTGCCATAACCCAACCAAAAAAAAAAGGGGTAAAAGTGCATACACATATCAAATAAATACTGTGAATAAGCAAAAGAAAATAAGTATACTATTTGTGAGCATTGTGAGGGTAACCTTTTTTTTTTTTTTATAAAAAAAAATCCTAATAATGCTCAAAACGAAAATTTTTTAGTAGTGAGAAATGCTATCCGTTGGATCACCCATTTGCCACATGTCATACAATGTATGGCGCAAGATCTAGTTCCGAAGAATGAGATCCTAAAAGATCGGTTCCGAAGAATGAGATCCTAAAATAAAAGGTTTAATACTCTGTTAGCACGAAAATTTTGCATTTCATTCAGTTTTGATCATAATAAGTCGAGAAATCAAACTTTCCTGTCCCAAAAACAAATTAGCATACTATTAATTTCTTTAAATAAAACAAGTACCCTAACGAAAAACTAATCCAAATTGGCAACCACCCAAAACCTCCAAAAGCAACCGTCCTCTCCTCTACCAATACCTCAGATACTCAATTGGTGATAAATTTGTATTGCCAAAGTCCAAAGCATCTACCATGCCCAGTGGAGATTCATCACTAAAATCAGAGCCCAGAAGATGATGTAGGGCTTGATTTGTGTTTCATTTCTTTTGGGCTATAGTATGAGTGCTCAGGCTTGTTCCATTATTTACTGGGTTTTGTCCTACATGTGGCCTAGTTTAGGAGTTGGTAGGGCAGTTTAAATTTACTAGCTATAGCACACGTGTGTTGCACGTAAACATTTTAAATGATAATAATTATACAAAAAAAAAAAAAATGCATGAAGGTTTTTAAATTCTTAGCAAGGTTTTTGTTGGTCATGGTATGCTCATCACACTTTGACAAAAACACAATGTCCTGTACAAAAATAAAGTAAATTAATTCAATGTTGGATTATGACTGTAACTATAGAAAGGAATTGATGGGAACTATCTTACTTTGATCGAGCGAACCTGAATATGAAGAGATAGATATGCAACTTCTGGAAGACCTTTTACCCTTTAATTTTTTCTTTAGGCAACTAGATATTCACTATCGTTGTTTATATTTTTTCTTTCCTTGGAAAACCGTCCTTTTATATAAATATAAAGAAAACTAATCCTAATCAAATAAGGTGAATTAATTCTAATCAAATGCATACACCTTAGTGCTAGATGATCAATTTCTAACGTTTCAACAAATCAACATATAATATAAAAACGAATTTTAATATGGGTAAGGGTATTGATGTCATTACATTTTAAAATAAGGGTATTTTAGATAATCAAAAGTTTTTCTAGTATTCATCCTTTTATGAGTAGTATAGATATAGATGACTACTAATTTACAAGGATGAGATTATTATTTTGAAATTCTAAGAAAGATTTTGTACATTCATAATGAATTCTTTTGGAAAAAATCACGCCCATCACCAGACTAAATTAGCTTTTGCAGCCCAACTGCCCAAAAGTCACTGATCATGAATAAACCCATCAATAGTATGATATTTAGTCCAATACATTGCATCATAACTAAGGACCTAAGTTCATAGCAAAAATAAGGAGAAAAAAAAAAAATCAATCTAAGGACCTCAGTTTCTTAAACCATTTGCATTCATTTCTATGCCTAAAAGTACATAATTTTGTGCTAAGTTGTATTTTATAATCTAGTAACCTACCGATAAGCCATGTACAAACCAATTAAGGCAATACCTCCATAATAAAACAACCAGGCCCAGAACAAGGCCCAAGTAAGCCCAACAAAGCAAACAACCCTAAACAAAAAGAAAATTGCCATGTGTTTCATTTTTTATTTTATTTTATTTTTCTCAAATTCAACGTCTCAAATGATACAACAACATAACAACTCATAAATTTAAATTTTGAAATTTAAATTTGAATAGTAAGTCAAAAACAAATTCAATTAAAATTTAAATTTTTTGAATAATAAGTCAAATATACGAAGATGTCACCTTATTTGGATGTTGAATTTAAATAATAGGTACGCCTTCCCTCAAGCAAGAGCTAAGCAAGTTAGGAAGAGATAAAACCCAAGGAAACTAGCGCACACTTAGAGTTTGGAGGAAAGAAATTGTAAAAAAACTAACAAAAAATTATACAACCTTATTGCTTAGTTCCTTGGCCAAACGAGGTTTCTCATATTTATAAGGGCCTGATTGAAATTAATAATTATGATTTGTAAAAGTGAAGCCGTTCTAACAGCTAAGAATTTAGACTTAGATTTTGGAATTCTCCCTAAAATTATCTAGATATTTACTATAGAATGTTCGAATATACACCATTCCACGTGGATTAAGGGAGTTCTAAAATTATCTAGATATTTGCTATAGAAAATTGTGGACTTGCAGTGCGCTTGACTTTTATTAGGAAGTCATCATCAACTTGATACTACTATAGCAGTGACTGATGTCTTTTGGCATTTTTGTTAAACTTTGCAGAAAAAGTCTCATCATTTTTTTATTTTATTTTTTTTATGACAAAAGAGCATTTTTATACATTTTAAATTTTTTTACTTAATGATATGGTAAGTGACACACCAAAAACCTTATTAATAGTCGATGGTATTGTAATCTAGTAACATTTACCTCATTTGTTAAGTGAGTGGAGAAGTATTGATTACCCATTCGTTGATATTAAGTGGGTTAAGAGTAAAACTTCCTTCTAACGATTGTAAAGAAAACAAAAAGAAGTAAAAGCTCTTCTTCATGGTTTTTATATACATACCACATCATTAAGAAAAGAAAATATGAAAAATGAAATAAAATTGGATCAATTACATTTTCCTTGCCAAAATACAAGCTTTTATTTCAATCACACCATTCAATGGCATTGGGACCCTATAATATCTGCTAGGACCCCTATGGAGAGTTGGCCATTCCAAATTTGATACCAACTCATTTTTTTTTTATGGTTAATCTTGGAATTCAAGAATGATTAGAATCAGTGGGGGCCTAAGAGTGAGATCCTGAGGATTTAATACTCATTAGCCTTGCTTGAAAAATTTGATAACATTTATAAAAGTAATGCCCACTGTAGTTGAAGATGGAACCAAAGAGAGATCCCTTATAATACAAGGAGGTTGATTGTGATGCAAATGCCCTTCCTAAAATATCTCCTTATTATTCCTCACAAATGATAATGAAGAGGCAAGGAAAAATTTTGCATTTCATTCAGCTCACAATCATGAACAATAGCTGCATATATTTATAAAATAAAATTAAAAAAAAAAATCCAAATATTAAGAAAAAAGGAAAAAGAATAACTTAAAATAAAATGAAATAAAACCAAAAAAAAAAATCTTAATAAAAAGAATTGTCACTCTAAACGAAGGTTAAAATTCAACATTCCCCTAGTATATATATTAACACAGAAATGAAAGAGATAACGACATAAGGACAGAAAGTTGGTGAGAAAGTCTGTACAACTTAAAGCAACAGACAGGGTCTTACCCATTTGTCTGAAAGCAAACAAATAAATGATTTTGGACAGTATTTGTTAGTCACATATATCTGCAAGTATTTTAATATAAAATACATAACAGACAACCCTGTTATAAGAAATAAATTAGTGAGTGGAACTGATCTTCCAACTGTCAGTCTTCCTCTATCCGTCCCTTCTTTCGGTGGTCAATGCAGAGGATTTGCAGATTGGGCAGACGTTCTTCACTAGCAGCCACTTCTTTAAGCAATCTGCGTGGTACTCGTGTCCACAGTCGAGAGTTCCGATTTTCTCTTGGTTCTCAAAATCAGACTGCAAAATCCCAAATAACCAAAGATATCATTGATTTGTTTTGTCCAGAAGGTTTGTGATTTAAAGATTTATAAGTAAAAAAATTTTAATACGTGCTGAAAAAGTTTAATTCCAACATTTCAATCACTTAAAAAGATTGTCACAGTTTTGATAATACCTGACATATAATGCAAGAATCAGTTTCCCGATCTACACATGCTGCCTCTTCCAGATTGATACAAGTTACGTAAGTTCTCGTTTTCAGATGGCTTCTAATGGTTTCCTCTGACAACCCAGTGTTTACATTGCCAATCCGTTCCCCTAATGCAAGAAGCTCCTGTGGTAATTCAAATATTCAAGTTAAAAAATTTCATATGGGTCTGCAAAATCAGAACTTACAAAATAATATTTCATAGAGAGTGCTCTTCTAATCTATAATCTATAATCATGTATACCATATGCTTCTCTCACTGTCCCTAAAACATCAAGCTTCTTACAGACAGAAAAATAAGTAACTGAAGTTGTTCAACTTACCTCATATGACATCAAATCTATATCCAATCGCATATCTCTGTGATGGTCAATGGAATTTCCTACTTCGTAATAATCTGGAAGCTCTAGCATGGCAACCTCCTACATACATCAAATGACAGATAATTAGCCAATTTATATGGATAGAAGAAGCATTTACAGCAACAATCGCTAATATACCACATATTTCATTTCAAATAAAACACAAATAAATAATGACAAAAAAGATGGGATGGAGATTGCAGAAAAGGACAGAAAATATTACATCTGCCTGCAGATATCTTAAGTAAGGAAGGTGGTTGTGTCTTGAAGTTGCCTCAGGAGCAGTTCCCGCATGATGAGGGCGGTATATCCTAAAGCCAGTTGGTGGAACAGGTCCCAGATGCCTAGGCCCTGTTTCCACACCATCCTGAGAGAGATTCACAGTCCTGCGTGAGGTGCTATTTGTTGGAAGTCTATATGAAGATGCTGCCACTTGCGGATGGAAATTAATATTCTGGCTTCTCACTCCTTGCATAGGTGGTGGTGGTGGATGATGAAGATTGTGGTTCCGGTGGTTGACGGGAGGAGGACGTGGGAAACTTGTGGAACTTCTGTTTCTAGCAGTCTCATGATATCCCTGTACAGCCATGTTCCCAGCCTCCATAGAACCTGCATTGGCATTGCAGTTGAAAATATTTTGTGAGAGATTTCCGATTAGTTCCAATGCCAAAGGTTTAAATTTTTAATCACATTTATTGAATTAAAATGGATATCTTTTTCTTATAAAAGAGATGTAACAAAGAAGTGGCTTCAAGCAAAATCAACCATACTTATACATGTGCTACACTAGATGAAAGTCATGGAAATTAACTTCCACCTGATATTTGAAGAACAAATTTCTAGAGTACTGAACATGGACGTAACTTCCCATCAAAAAATATTTAGCTGCCTATCAGGTTAATAGACTAAAATCAGATTGTTGGAAAAGCAAACAAAATAAACATTTGTTTTGTATAAACAAAATGGCTTCCATTCAAACATTGCCTTGAAAGAAGTATAAATAAGGAATGAAAATATTACCTGTGCAAATAAGGTACAGCAGGCATCTGATTCCAGGCTGAAGTGCCTCCCTCACCACTATTACTGCTTAGCGGTTGGTCCAACCAGGGAGAGCTGGTTGGCTGAAAGGGCTGACCCATGTAGTTTCCTTGAACCAAATGGTTATGATTATACGCCAGAACAGATTGAACCCCAATAGCACCCGATCTATTCCTCACACTTCTGTGAGATCCCCCTTCCATGATTTGTGGAATGCCATTTCCTCCATACTGAATCAGAGAAAAAGATTCAGCATCCATCACAGCAACCCCAGGTTCAAGATGCCTTGTATTCAAAGGAGCAAATGCAGAGCCAGAGCTAGCTGGGGCATTAAAATGCTGAAAATTCCCTGCGATGCCTTCAGCATTCTTTCTCTTGCATGAGCCTCTGGCGTCATTCATGAAGTAATTGCTTCTCCCATACTCATCTGTAGGAACTCCAATGACTCCGTGATTGCTGGAAGATGGCAACTGCTCAGAGGACCCATGATTTAGAGAAATTGGGAAAACTCTGGCACCAGATGAAGGGGCTATGTAAGGATTATAGTAGTTGGATACAGCGGCAACACCTAAATCAAGATTTGTGGCAGGATGATGATTCTGAACACCATTGTATGGTGTCATCCCATAGAATATACCACTGTCATAATGCTCTGGTAGATGTTGAACATTGAGATTAGTTGTGTTCCCTGGAGGTGGTAATATGGAATGAATATTAGGATGAGGAAAGCTTGTCATGCTCCCCATAATCAGACAGGGATCAGGATGGAGATGGCTCTGGCCTTGTTGATCCATTTGAAAATCAATCATCTGACTACTGCACAGCATATTCCTTGCTCCCATGTTGGATAAATTAATGCTGTGAATTATCCCTGCTTTGAGTCAAAATATTTATAGAGAAACAGTCAGAACTAAAAATTATAATTTATAATAAATAACGTAATCTGATGTCTGAAATTCAAGAAAAATATAAATCGTTGAATTTACAATCCTCCAATAACCAAGAAATAAGGCTGGCACATATTTAAATATCACTCATCAGGTGATAGCTTCAATCACAAGTAAAAATAAATGTACAACATGAAAATTTCAATTTATGCCATAAAGCCTAAGAAAATCTAAAAATCAAGCAACATGTTACACATACGCTCAAATATGGGACATACATGTTCAACTTATAGCTAAAAAATTGGGAATGCAATAATAAACCAGACCATATGATCTCTTCCCCTCATTTCAATATCATTCTATATTCTAGCTTCTTAGCGAATAGTCAAAAGACCCAAAAAACTACACAATATCTGCTTGATCTTTCAGTGGTGATGACATTCCATCCATACACTTCAAAATATTGTTCCTATATATACAATATAGCCTTTACATATGTGTATATATGTATATATTGTGGGATTTGGATGTTGTTGGAAGGAGAAATAAGGGCGGTTGCAAGTGCTAGAACAATGTATGGATGGGATGAAAAAGAGAGAGATGTGAGATAGGTGAGTTTCAAAATTTTGATAACCATATGGGTAAGTGAGAGAATTTTGGAGGGTTATGTATTTTGTAGGAAAGATATAGGAAACATTGGGGAGAGAGAGAGTTACTTTTTTTTAGGGGAGAAAGAGAGAGTTAAAGAGTGAGAAAGAAAGGGAGGAACCATATTGGGGTGAGTAACTATTTTCAACTTGTTGAAATTACCAAATTATCTGTTAGCCTTATGAAGTTGTGAGGGTTTTTTAAAAAATCAAGGTGCAATCCAATGACAGAGAGTTCTCTTTATATAGTAGTATAGATATATACAAGTTGTCACTGAAAATGGTAAAGCTATTCATATAGAGCATGGAGGCACAAACAGAAACAGTAACGTACTATTTATTTATTTTTCAAGAAAACAAAGAAAACTGATTGAAAATAGCAGTATAATAGTTGAGCAGATGTTCTCGAACCAAAATATGAATAGAGAAAGTACAAAAGATACCTGGAGAGAGAGAGAGAGAGAGAGAGAGAGAGATACTTTTTACAAGTCCTATAGCTAAGAAGAAATAGTAATCCCACTAAAAGATTCCAACAACGAGCCCCCTTCTAGCTAAGAAATCCAATCCAGGATTTTGTGGTCTCAGAATCATGAAAAACTATAATCCATGACCTAGGAAAGGACACATTTTGTTAATGATATGAGAAAATCTCCATGAATCTCCTGTTTTTTTTGCTAAATATTTGCTTATGTTTGATGAGTTACTTTAACAAATAAAATTTCAGATCCATAGAATAGTCACACCAACCCTCTGGGAATAAGTAGCAGAAACACAATGTATCACTCCTAGTCTAGACTACTCCTCGAACCCCATTTTGGTGGAGAGATATGGGACCACTAGATTAAAAAAAAAAATGAATAAACAAGAAGAAAGAGACCAGGTGTCATGAGTAGGTGAATGGAGGGAAAACACAGTTGTGCCACATCAACAAACTGGTAAATATCTACCCATATGTTGCCATGTTTGGATGAATATGGAATATGATCCTTCATTCAATGGGTTACATATTGATGGATTATATGAAATATCAGGCAGTCTAGATGGGAATTTATCGTTTTAATTCCAATTTAATCATTCTACTATTATATATATATAAAGGCATAAGGTTTCTTACCTTTTTATCATCAACAAATCCAGTGCTTCCCAATTTGAATGATGGGTACCAAAAAACCTTGATTATATTATGAAAATTCCTGCAAATATAAAAGAAACCCCAATTTTCAATCGCAAGCATGTAACGGAGAGATCATTAAAAAGTCAAATTGGAAGAAGCCATAGATTTCAAATTGAACCCAGAAACCGTGCTTTCACAATTGATATATACACATATAATCAAAAACATATAACGAAGGAATCAACGGAAAAAAAAAGAAAAAAAAAAAAGCAACTGATAGAAACCCTAAAATCGTTCTTGTATAACAGATATATATATACATAAAATCAAAAGCATTTGATAAAGGATGGTCGAAATTTAAAAAATTGATACAAAACCTTGAACACAAAATTGAACCCTAAAAATCGTGCTTTCACAACGTATATATTCTATCTGGAGAGGGACAGAAAGAAAGAGAGAGAATCAAAAGCATAAAATACTTAGATTAAAAAATACCAAAATGGACAGAAACCCTAGGTAAACAAATTGAACCCTTGAAATCGTACTTTTACAACGGTTACATATATACATATATGTACTATATACATCGGAAAGAATCGGATAAAAAAGATTGAAAAGGGAGGAAAAGAAAACTGACCACAAAATCAATGCCGATGGAAAGCGAGTTGCAGAGCGATCGAGAGATCGGAGAAGGAGAGAACAATCTTGCAGATTGGAGAGAGACACAGAGGAGGAGAGAGAGAGAGAGAGAGAGAGACAGAGGCAGAGACAGAGCGGAGTGCTTCTAATTTCTAAATTGCCAAAAAACCGATGGAATTTATTTATGCATATCAGAGGTGGCCCGTGCAATGCACGGGACAAAGCGCAAGGGAAATTTTTTTTTTTCTTTTTTTCTTTTTTTTTTCCCTGATAATAACGCAAGGAAAAATGTTAGTATAAAAATAATTTCAAACTTGATTTCAAAATTAATTATATAAAATTTGAAAAAAAAACCTCACATGGATGATTTAAAAAACACTTAATTTAAAACGTTTTCTCACAACCGCTATGACTTCAAGACATATTTTCAAATATTACTTGCATTTTTATGTCAATATATATACATACACACCAATACATAAAATTATGATAAATCACCAAATAAAAAACATATCTGTTTGACATAAATTTCAATTTTTACTTTAGAACTCTTCATTTGCGTTGTTCTCATTGGATCCGTTGTGGAAGTCTTGAAGCTATTGATGCTGGCGATTCTAAAAATTATATGCAAAATGGAATCAGTCACATAGGCATCAGCATGGGAAAGAAAAAAATTTCTATGAACACAACTTATATATATATATATATACAATTTCGATCAGGTCATTACGTGCTAAAGACACATTGGTTCCATGTGATCAGTATGTATACAGAGGTAGTTAAAATGTAAAAGATTGGTAGGTTTGTGTAAACTTACGTTTTGAGTAGGTCAATTAGGGTGCCTTGTAGCTTCTTGGCTTTGCATGTGAGTTGCAGTCCAATGGTGAAGGGTTCAAAACCTAGTAGAGATAGATAGCGAGAAAAAATGGTTTGGGTTAGGTCAAGCTTAGAGTTTAGAAAAATGATTCACTCCGACAGGTTTCATAATTTTTCCATGATAGAGGAAAATGATTCACTCCAATAGGTTTCTCAATTTTCCATCCCATCTTATGTGACAAAATAAAATAAAAATAAAAATACATTGTTTGGAGAATCATTATCCTCAAGATTTATAAAGCTATTATAAGATCCTAACAAAATTAACCCTAAGCTAACAAAGTCAACTAATCTATTTGTCTCATATAATTTTTCTTTTTCTAAAGGCATGACATATATTACTAAGGAAATCAAGAAGAAAAGAAAAATTTAAGAATTAATAATTTAATTGTCATGTTGTGATTAATGTGTGACACACAATATCATACACGCATTAAGGTTGGACAGGCGTGACTATGATGAGCACTCACTCCCCTTTGGACGAGTTCATAGGATAACGTATTTGTCGTTTTCGTGTACAAAGAGACTTGTGGGTTTCGTGTTTCTCGTGTAGATTCATGTTTGGTAAAAATAAGTAAGATGGGGTCCTACGCACTTCGTAGGTAGCTACCACAACGCGTCTCGTTCTCTTATCCCGTGTGCCTTTTTAATCTTAGGGAGTGAAAATTGGTCAACCCCATTGAGGCGGCGGCGTCTAACCGTGGTCTGTTGGTCAGACTGTTGGAACGGGGATGCCCGGGATGGGCGTTAAGAACCCTTCATCAACGCGCTCAACTTTCCCATTAATCTATGCACTCCGGGTTTGACTTCATTTAATTAGGGCACCTTTTGTGCAGTCAAGCCTTGGGCTTTGACAGTTTGGCGTGAATATAAGGGGCCTTTTAGGAATATTCACATTTGCCCATTTCTGGTCACAAATTTTCCGAATGTCCAGTCGAGTGTTTGGCATATTCGATCGAGCTAAATATCTGGATTCTTTTTTTTTTTTATTTCTATTTATTTCAAGTTAATATATAACCTAAAAACATGAATCTTTGAGGAGGTGATGGTGTTTTACATACCTATATGCATACCTTTATGTACACTCATATCTAATCAACGTAGACTTTCGGTGATTAGTTTTTTATAATCAAGATATGACTCAATCGGCTTTAGGGAAGTGTTATGATTCCTTCTTTATAGATTGTCCTAATTCTCTTCTAATCATTAGTTGCCAACAGATAAGATGTTACTATGATAACGCCTAGTTAGAAAAATCAATCTAGTACCCCTCCCACCCTTTTTTACGAAGCAATTAAAATTATTTATTAATAAAAAGAAAAAAAAAAAGAAGAAAGCCATGAAAGTCACACTTCCGGTTATAACATATTCCATTTTGAGTAAGGATTAGTTGCACCATGACATATTCCTTCTTTGTTTCCTTTTCATAAAGTTACGTTTGATCTTCTTTTAAGGAACCTCAAATTAGGGTTATACTAATTCTACTAGCAACATCCTTCTATATATATAATCTGGAATTAGTTGTACATGACATATTCCATTTTTGTTTCTTCTAGTTGGGGTATACCTGTGATCCTCATTAAGCAACTTCTAATGAGGTCGAAACAAGGAACCCAAACATTGAGTGAGAAGGCTTTGGGAAAAGAAAGAAGTGCATCTAGCCGCCCACACAGACATGGACAAATCTAATAATCTAGGCATCTCTGCTACTCCAGCTTGTAATTTGCTTAAACAATTGGTCCAGAACAGATTCTCTCCACTCTGTATGACTCATGAAGGAATGTGCTGGCTTTTTTAATTTTTGGGGGTTACCTGCACCACCATCCTCAACTTCCTCTTTTGCAATGTCCCTTGTATGGTTTTCTAATTTAGAAAATATTAGGTTTGCTGATGGGCCAAGCTACCCATGAGCCCATCGAAAGACACAGGGTGGCACGGCGGTGCCCTCTCAACTACCTCTTTAGACAATCCATTTAGGGCTTGTTTAGTTGATTATAATTTTCATGATAATGAAAATATAAATTCATATTATTGACAATGCCTCATGTCATCATCGTATTGTACTGACGTAGTACCAAGATTGTTAACATTGAAGTCCAAGTACAAGTGAAAATATGACAAATTGAAGAAGAAGAAGACAAAAAAAAAAAAAAAAAAAGAAAAGGAAAGCCACCCATGAAATTAAAAAGCTTCTCTGGAGCTGTTTATTTCTTGGCTTCGGCCTTTTTCTGTTCTTTGACTGAAAGAATCAATGGATTACAATCAGTTTCCCAAGGAAAATAATGTACAATATTTTTAAGGTAGCCTATTCCCACTCTACTCTGTCAAAGAGGACTTGAATGAATAAACAGAAAGTGGAAAAGAAGCATGACAAAGAAGAGAGGAAATTTGGCTGCACAAAATTGAAAACGGATAGTTTGAAGACGGGAATCATACCAGCCTTCTCTTCTTCTCGTTTCCTAGCTGCCTCTGCTCTCTGTTTCCGAATCAAGGATAAGCGCTCTGCAAGATCAATCAAAAGTCAAAATAATGAAACATTGAAGACAGAAAAATGATATTTAATTGCAGGAAGGTAAATTATTGAAGCCAATACCTAGAGAGAGAGAGAGAGAAAAGGGTTCCACAAACCATGTCATGTGACCATGTGCTATAGAGAGGCAAAAAATAGAAAGAAAAAAGATGCAACAACAAATTGAGAAGTTTATATATATATATATATATATATATATATATATATATATATATAAGAACCTAATATATCTCTATAGGGAGATAATTGAGTGCAGACCATCTAGGATAGATCGCACAGGTAGGAGTCATGTGTGGCACGCATGTGTTTACCACGCACGGCTCCCAGTTGTGCAATCCCATTCTAGACGGTCTACACTTGATATATATATATATATATATTTTTAGGGTGGAATTACAGATTGGTTGGCTATGGACAAATAATTAGATATCGATACAAATGATTAGTTACTTTGTAGTACTAACTTAACTAATAATGACTACTAACTTGTATTGATATGTAATTATTTGCCATAGTTGGACCAATTTGTAATTCCATTTTCATTTTTCCCCCTTTTTTTTTTCTTTCCTAATGTGGTATCTATACATTTGACCTAACAAATACCTTCAACACGGGTAAATTAGCCACCACCCATCATGCATCAATAAATGCACAAGAGAAACTTGATCAGTGACTAGTCCCAAGGAGTGGGAAGTCAGTCCAAGACCCTAATTCATTTATCACTTTCGTTTTCAAATATGGCCAAGATTTTTACAATTTATAAGAAGTGAGAACCCTAATTATAATTCTCTATGCAATTACATGTTTACACTAATGCATTTTAGTATGCAATTCAGTTAGCCTGTCAGTATAGCAGAACCAACAACTGAATATCAGAAACATGAAACATTGCATTTGTCAGTGTCCAATAAATAACCTAAATTTTTTCTGGCTTGTTCTGTCTTTCCTTGTTCCTGTAGCCTCATATATCGCTCATGAGCTTTCTGTTTCTCTATCTCCTCTCTGCAAACAAAAGATCATGCCTAAAAAAATTAAGGCAACATAAAGTTAAAGGAAATATTCCATATGTCGTTTAGAAGACTACAAGACAAAAAAAAAAGAAGGAAATATTATATCACAAGCCTCAGTAAATCAACCTTGTAGGTAAATACAAGCAATTTACCAAAAAAATTTCTTAATGTTTAGAAAATGAGGAAGCTTAAGAATATCTGACTGTCTTTTTTCATAATCACATACCGAAAACGCAACCAAAAAAAAAAACAAAAAACCAAAAACAAAAACAAAAACCAGCAAGAGAAGAGTGACAGAGCTTCATATTTTGCACCAGAACAAAAAACAGTAGCTGTGACAAGGAAACTGATGCTTGTCACTCCCCGGCCATCCCTGCCCATAAACACCTGACAAAAATCTAGTACTTCTAGTATGTCATGATGGCTCTCCTACAATGATAAATCTTTTCAAACATAATCGAGTTTTCGTGATGCAAAGATGTAAGTACATAAGAGCATAAAATAGATGGCACAAGAAGCTGTGACTTAAATTACTCAGATGATGCTTATACAGCCACATAGATCAGACCTAATGTATTTTTTAGCAGCCTTAAGCCTCAGACATTCAATCTCACAGTCATATCCCAAATTATATCAATATAATAAATGAAGTCCACTTCATATGCAAAACATAAAATCTTCCCACAGAATTTCAGGATAAAAGAACAAAAAAGCAATATGAGTGAGCAAAATGCCAGTAGTGTTTTCATTGATCAAACATTGCTAATTTGGATATGATGTAACAATGTTCATATAAATAAAGGGAAAAAATCATTAAAGTACCTTTCACGCCTCGAGAGTTCTGTAGTTTTGTCAAGCTGCAGCATGAAAATAACATCCTCAATCATGGCTACAGATTTCATATAAGCAAATTATTGAAAAAAAAATCGAGGTATTTTGTGAAAACTTACATCAACATCTTTAGCTTTCATATTCTTTGGTTTTACTAAGTTAGGATTCTGAATCTCAATAATTCCCACAGGGCCTTTCCGTTTCTGCCAACATTTTGGAATGGATTTCATTTGTAAAACAAGTACTTGCAAGCTATCAACAAACCAGAACATATAATTAGCCTTAGAGTAAACTGACCTCGGGTTCTTCTTCCACTTCCTCTTCAGAAGCTTCTTCCTCCTCCTCTTCTGCTTCTTCCTGGTGGCATAAAAATGGTAGTTTTTTTCTAATACTGAAGCAGGTGTGCGCACACACACACGCAAAGAGAAGCATAGGAACCAACAAAAGTAATGAAGCCAAGAATTTACAGTACGGGCATCCTTAATTCATCAGACCAACTATTGCAATTAATTTCAAACACATGGCAGGAAACAGAATCAATAAAAGCACCATAGAACTCAATCCATGCATCATTACCAGGTTACTTTTTCCTACATATTTGTTTGTTCTCCCCCCCCCCCCCCCCCCCCCCCCCGGGGTGAGAAAAAAATGACAATATGATTTAGCCAAGCCGCTTATCCAGGAAAACTACAATTACATATTTACATTAAGAGTTCATGGTCATCAAAGCAAATTGTAGACTACCATATATACACTAGAGTTGTCTTATAAGCCATGAGCAAATGACATGCCCACTGAAGAGATTAGTTTGAAGAACTTTTGAGCAGATTATCACTAGGCATAGGTCAGGGGAGAAACAATAATCATGCAGATGGGAAGAAGGTTAGAGTAAGGGTATCTTAAGGGTGCCCTTGATGCCTTGCTATGAACAATCTCTTATAAGCACAGACTATTTCCATGAAAACCCAGCAAGATTTTATCACAAGCTCCAGTCAAAGTTTATGGAGTCATGTCAGTCAAAACAGTCAAATAAAAGAAAGAACGTAAAACTTAATTGGACTTACACAGGTGGTATTTCTAATGAGTCTGGCCAGTGAAATTTACAGCACAGGAGCCTTGCGTGGTTTTTTATTCAATGATAGTACATTTGCATTGTAATTTGTGACATAAAATTTGGATTTTGCGAGAGCTCATGGAAGCTCACCGTAGGGGGAGCTCTTGATAGCCTTTTGTTAAGGTTATTAAAGAACATCACATTTATCATATCATGTCCTGGGATTGGATCTTGAGAAAGTAAAATACTTTTTCTCTCCCTAACTAGCTATAAAACGCTGCAATTATTTCTTTGCGATCGGTAAAAGTCCATCTACATTTGTTACTCTCCTACTATATTCTTTTATAATGAAAGAAATAAATAAAACCAGAGAAAGTATATCAGGACAGTACTGAATATTTTAAAGAAAATGGCCAACGTACATTAGAAAAGCTTCAGAAACTTTATTCTAAATGCCAAGTGAAGTCAATTAAAAACAAGTATAGTATCATAACTGGGCACTAATCAGTAATACCTGTTTAAATGTACGTGGGCGAACAGAGGTACCGGCAACTGCAATTATTCAAAGCATAACCAGAAAATTTGCAGAGTCAGCTCATTCTGCATGACATATTGTCCAAGCAAATGAAACTTTAATTTGATATCACTAATAAATATGTCCACTTCTCAAACTTTTTGTTTTATACTGAGTTTACTAGATCGATTAACCATAAAGCTAGCACCATTTCACACGTGAGTTCTCAAAATTAGCATTTTCAGTTTTTTTTTTTTTTTTTGGTTCATGAGGAGAGCCCATGTTCCTTCTCATATCCCCATCTAGGGTCTGAAGTATCAAATAATCTCCCTTATTTGATTTATTGAATAATTCTACAAGTTACTTTAAAGTGAAGTAAAAACTAGCTCAAATAATCTCCCGGTTCAAAACAAATTCAAATGAAATAAAATATACAAAATGGCAAAAATCTGGTCTCTCTCTCTCTCTCTCTCTTTTTTTTTTTTTTTTTTTTTTTTTTTTCACCAACAAAACTATCCAGGCCTTCGGCCCATCTAATTCCCTAAACACAGATAAACCCATCACCCACTTTGATTAACGATCGGAATAATCCTGATGGTGGCTGACCAAAGAGTGAGTGAAAAATCAAGAGCACATGAATGAAATATGCATCTATAAGAGCACATATGGAGAGAGAGACAGAGAGACAGAGAGGGCTTACGAATCTCTTCGGGGGTGGAGAAGTGTCTTCGACCAGTGGGCTTGCCCTTGAACTTTCCTCTTCCCATAGTCGATGCAGAGATGATAATTCCAAATTTGGGGAGAGAGAGAGAGAGAGGGAGGAAGAAGAAGTTGCAGAGGCTTCTTACTTTCTCTGTGTCTATTTATATTGCTGGTTTTGGCTTCCTCTGTTTCGCACTCACTGAACTTGAAACGGTGATGGTTACGTCCATGAGCGCTAAAAGCTACTGATAAGATATTCTTTGAAATTAATGGGACACTAGAATTAATACCCATTTTTTGAGAATATTTTTGCAAAAAGAGAATATGACAGTGAATTGCATGGCTAACATCATTTGATCAAAAAGTTTTGTTGGACGGGAAAAACTTCCATATAACTGTGATATGATCAGGTGGTGTCACAAGTTAATGAGAATTAAATAAAGTAAGATTGTCAGTATATTTTTTTATTTCACAATCCCACTTTACTTGACTCCTATTAACTTATGATATTACCTGATTATGTAACAGTTACGTGAAAGACACCTCTATTGCCTATTAGCTTGTGATACCACCTGCCATATCACAATTACGTGGAAGACTCACTCCTATTTGACAATTTGTAGACAACCACATTGGGTAGAAGCATAATTTAAATTTTTTTATTTTATTATTATTTCATTTTAAGGGTAACAGAGTTGGCCTACTACTTATGATGATTAGGTTTTAGGAAAAGAAAAAAAAAAATGCAGAGAAGGTTCCAAAGTTTGACCTTTTTTAAGAAGCAGCTATTGGGCCAAGTTTTACAATTTTTTTTTTTTTTTTTTTTGTTGGGTGGGGAGGGGCGTAGTAGTGTTCAGATTACAGTTTGACTAATTCTTTCATTGTGTATTCTACTTCAGTTAATACTTAAGATAAATCAGATAGATTAATGGTTAATTTCAAAAGAAAGTAAAAAAATTGCCTAAACTTGAAACCTTTCGTTTATTAAGATGGAAGTCCCAACTCTCGAGGATCTGCAAGTCATTTTTTTTTTTTTTTTTTTTTTTTCATAGCCATCCTGTGCTATTTGGCCCAGAATTCATCCGTCACAAAACCGATTCTTAAATACCGGCTCATTTTTATTGTTTTATTATGACTACGAAGGGGTTAATTATAGACAATCCTCAAAATGAAACCATTTTCTAGTCATTTTTTAGAACAGTCATAAATAATATATAGGCTCTCATGTCCCCAGCGACCTTCATGCACCTTTTTCCCTTTTTCCCAGTACAAACTCTCACTTGTGCTACATACCAAACCTATGACATATCATATATGCATGGATCAACCGTGAGAAGAAACGATGAAGTGGACATTTATTTATTTTTACCTTATAAAAATAAAACAGAGAAATTGAAACTTATCCAAACATACCCTTAAAAACTCTTTATTCTTGCTAGTGGCTATTGACTAAAATACCCAGTGGACATTACAAAATTTAAAAATTGTTTATTCTAACTTTATCTCAATTCTAATTTACAATAGATTCTTGGTCAGCAATCAGTACTTCTTCTGTTTTATTGTTTTGATCCGCAACTTTATACCCTACCCCTCCATATATCTTAAAAGAGGTTGGAAAATCTCCTTTTGCGGCCTGAGAATAAATTCATTACCCTTATGTCCCAACGGGAAAACCCTACTTGCAGATTGGAATAAATACCGGCAAAATTCATAATTAAAAAAATAAAAATAAAATAAAGGAGGAGTTGCACCCTGTATACGTATTGGGAGCATCTTGGCTCGCATGCACTATTGCAGACAAGTAGAATAATTTCATGGGTTTGGGACCCAATATGAGTGGTGCACATGCAGCATATTATGATCCAACACTCACAAAAATATATTCTATCCAACAAACATATCAACTATATCGTGCTTATTTAAAGAAAAAAAGAAAAAAAAAAGGGAATTACAGATTAGTCCTGCTATGGTAAATAATTACACATCAATACCAATGAATACTAACTGTGATTATTTGCTTGAAACCGGACCAATTTGTAGTTCCCCCTATAAAAATCTCAGCAATAAATTATATAGATATATTTTGGTGATGGGTAAGCTGGGTATGAAGCTGGGGTTCAAGGAGGAAGTTCTTAGAGGTTTGTGTCTAATGTATTGCTTCTGTTTTCTTGTTTTTCATATTTTGATACTTCGATCCCATCCGATCCGATTTTCTTTTTTGTACCCAAAAAAAGAAAAAAAAAGGGTTATTAATGGGAATAATACCTTGCTTATGACCATTTTTGGCATGTTATATGGTATCGTCCACTTTTTGTACATTGTTTTAGTATGAACCATATATGAACTAAAATTCATACTATAGCTGGTGACCAGTGACCACCATTAAATTAAAAAGCACCATTAGGTGCCTGGTGCCAGATAGAATAAATAAATGTTTCTTGGCTGTAAAAAGTGTTTTGTAACATTGGAGTTTCCCTTTTCTTCCTTTTTTTTTTTTTAATTTTTTTATTTTGTCTCTGTTTTTTTTTTATTTTTATTTTTTTGTTTGAAGAAATTGCATTTTACTTTCTTTTTGTTTTTACTTTTTTGTCTTTTTAAAGGTAGCCACACATACGCACACACATGTAGGGCTATCTAATCTTCAGCTTCTTCTCTTAAAAGGGAAGAAATTAAACCTAGTGGAGACAAAGATCGTTAAATATCTCCTATTGGTCTTGCATTTCATCTACCTCTATTAGTCTTGAAAAATTGGGGAATTTAAGATTGGTTGTGCTATGGGAAAATAATTATAGTTAATAGTCAGTTTAGTTGAGTCAGTAGTCATTTATTAGGAAGTTAGTATGTAATAGCATTGAACTGTAATTATTTTCCCATAACCTAACCAATCTAAAATAAGCTTCGGATTTAGCTAATTTAAATCATAGAATTAAATAAGATTGTTCTTGTATGGGATATATATCTGAGATTATCCCGTTCAATCATAACCATTCATGAACAACACACACGGGCATGTGACATTTCGTGAGTACATGTTACCCATGGATGACTGTGATCATATAAGATATTCAAGATATCCCGCATATGATCAAAACTGTAGAATTAAATATAATCAAATTTGACATCCTAATTTTTAGAGAAATTGTAGTTGCCTTTTAAGAAGATGCATGTTATAAGTAAAATCGTCATATAACATGATGATCTCTTTTGTCTTCTACAAAGAAGAATAAAAAACAAAATACAACACAATAACTTATTTTTAAAAGGCAATTAATAAGAGATTGTTTGGTCACTTACATGAAAATTAAATTGTTGTAAGATACAAATTTATCATCTTAAATAGAACCATTTAACATTTGGCCCATACCTCCAATATTATATAAAATACAAAATAATTATTTTATTTTTGTCATTATGTTTTTATTACATTGAAAAGGATTCAATTAGTAGACCTAGACTCTTCACTATTCACACTTCAACTTACCTGACCTGTGCACTACAAGGGCTAGTAATAATTTTATTTGAATAATGCTTGGCTACTCAAGGTTGTGTAGGAGCTCCCATTGAACAACGATGTGGCACAATGTTTAATCAACATGTGTTTAAGTGCACATGCTAGTCACATGATTTTTAAACCAAGTAACTGAAACACGGAAAACCCAAACCAAGGCCACAGTATTGGTTCTCCCATGAACTCGTTCCTCTAATCGACTCTCCGTACATCAAGTCTCAGGGGAGCTTCCTGATGCTATGCAAAACCCAAGCTTTCCGAACACTGACATGTTGGACATATTTGCCTCGGACCCTTTCCAACCCAAGCTATCCTCTACAACTTACAAAACTTGGGTCAGACTTCTCTCACACACATCTCTCTCTCTCTCTCTCTCTCTCTCTGTAGTTCATATATATATATATGTTCACCACATGTTTGTTAAATTGTGCCTACGAGAAATATTACTTTTTCAACTCTGCAAAGAATAAGGAAAAAATTAGAGACTTATTAAGCGTACAATAAGATTGTTTAACCACATCAAGAAATGTGCAAAAAAAAGACACAAGGAGACAAGATTATAAAAGATTGGGCTTGGGTGTATGTTGAACGTGATGTTTAAGCCGAAACATTAAAAAAGAAAAGAAAAAAAAAAAACATAGCCTGGACTAGTATTTTTGTGTTTTCTAGTGTATGAATTGCTATGGTTTTTAAATTGTAAGCGGGAGAACTCGGCTAACAATAGGTCGGAGGCAAATAGGATCTAGGTGATGGTGGCCGTAGAGGTCAAGAGAGCACTGATGGAGTCATGGAGTTATTGAGCCTTGTTCTCTATGTTGGTTTCTGAGTAGAGTCTTTTGATTTGGTTGGTTTTAAAAATCACATGATTGGCATGTGCAAACACATGTCAATTAGGGTCTGTTCGTTTCGTAGGAAATGAAACTCTCAAGACTTTGAAATTCTCGAGAGTTAAAACTCTCGAGAGTTACAATCTTGAGAGTTAGAATTTTGGTTGTTCGGTTTACAAAAGGATTTTTCAAAGGAATTTATGATTTTTTTTTTCTTTTTTATTAAAAAAATAACTTTAAAAAAAATAAAAAATCAAATCAAATCCAAAGAGTTATAGTCGTGAAGCAATATGACCTAAAGTTAATTGAAATTTGCCGAAGAAGAAGAAAGTGGGTGATGTGGGTAATCGCTGGCGAAACATTGCTTGGGTATTAAAAAAAAATAAAATCAGAGTTCAAAATCAAAGACCGTGACATGATTTTATAAAAATACACAAAACACACATATTACTTAGCTAATATTCTTACACACTCTGTTTTGTAAAGAGAAAAAAAAAGGATGCGGAGTGAAGTTCTAAAAAATGAGTTTGGATTGCGGAGAATAACGTGTGGGAGTTTCTAATTCTTGCGTATTTCGACAGGATTTTCATTTCCCATGAATTATGAGAATTGAGATTTCATGGGAAATTAAAATCCCATGATTTAAGCGAAACGAACAACCCACTTTTTATTAATTCCTGAGAATCTACAACTCCCACCCCCAATTCCCGTTAAACGAACAGACCCTTAAAGATTGCGTCAAATCACTTTTCAGTAGGAACTGCTACTCAAACTTCGGTAGCCAAGCATTGTCCATTTTATTTTCATTTGGACAACTACATAAGTTTAAGGTGCTATTTGGCAAACTTGAAAACCTCATCAGATAAATTTGACAAGTTTTGATTTCACATTATTTGGTAAGTTTTTATTTTTTTGCTAATTAATTCAGTTTTGTTACGAAAATAAAGTATAAACACAGGTTTTTTTAAACCTATTGTGAGTTGATTTAGTAAAAAATCAGATGATAATTATGAACTAAACCTAGTTTAATTATGTTTTTTTTAAGTTCCCGAGTAAGTCCTATATGAATAAATAAAAGGGGACTTTGGCTACAAGTCCAAATTATAGGACTTATTTGGCCATAAGTCCACTGGAAATGCTTGTGCAGCCTTAGGTCCACCAAACAATTTTTAAGACCAAAATACCTTCCTATGCACTATATTTACACCTTTAGAAAAATATTGTTCTCTCTTTCTCCCTCTCCTTCTCCGTCTCCCTTTCTTTTTTCTTTCTTTTTCTTTCTTTCTACAATTTTTTTTCTTTCTCACTCCATCAGAACTTCTAATGTCGGAAATCATGGTGGCTGATGATGTAGGTGCTCAGCCAAGAAACCTCCATTTTTTTTACCGAGTCAAGTCGATCAAATCTACAGATTTGTTACTAGAGAGATGGATACATCCAGATTCAAAGTTGTTACTCCATTTTTTTTCGATAGAGCAAGTGCGCAGCCAAGAAACCTCCATTTTTTCTGACAAAGGAGGTGCTCAATCGTCAATAACATCAGGGTTGATAATGTGGTGGTGTCATCGTCAATCACTCCAAATATAAACCAAATTTCAATATCTAACTCTTGAAGAACATGATTTGAGCATGTATGATGATTTCATAAAACATTGATCGTAGTTGGGGGTTAAGATAAGATGGAGAACTACTGATCTTTATACTCTAAGAGATGTTTGCTGACCAAAATCATGAAGTTTATTACAACCAATAAGCTATAAGCTTCCCATCCCATCCCATTGGCAACTTGAGTGGATGGCGATCTTTGTACTGTAGAGTTAGAAGATGTAGAAAGAAATGATGGTAGCAAATGTTCAAAAGCATCCTAAAATTGTTCTACTTCTATAACTTTAACAATTTCCAACAGAAATAACATAAATTCTAAAACAGTTACATGTAACTGTTTCACAAAACCCACATAAAACCGTTTTAAGAAGTTAAATTTAGCTACAAATGGTATTAATAAGTTAAATTTAATAAAAAAACAATGTATCTATATGTAATAGATACATTATTAAACAATTTTTTGTTAAACAATTACATGTATCTATTTGTAATAGTTACATTGAATACAATGTAATTGTTTTTTTTTTTTTTTATATACATAATTTTATATCTAACATGGATCTTGTTTCAAAGGTCTTAATGAATAGATTTCAAAAACATAAATTTTATTGAAAACCGATATATAAAATAAAAGTTATACTATTTTAAAGTTTGAAAACAAAAAATAACAACTTAAGGGTATAATTGACTTTATGTACCTAAGACTCTCATAAAAAAAGGGAAAATTAGTGAAAAGTCCACTTTTTAGAACTTATAAAGGTATAAGTCTTAAGCTAAATCTTATGCAGTCATAAGTTCCCTTTTAAATGAAACAGTAGTTTTTTTATGAGAGTCTTAGGTGCATAAAGTCAATTATACCATTAAGTTGTTATTTTTTGTTTTCAAACTTTAAAATAGTATAACTTTTATTTTATATATCGGTTTTTAATAAAATTTATATTTTTGAATCTATACCTTTGAAACAAGATCCATGTTAGATATAAAATTATGTATATAAATAAAAAAAAAAAAACAATTACATTGTATTCAATGTAACTATTACAAATAAATACATGTAATTGTTTAACAAAAATTGAAATTAAATTATTCTTAATAGAGTTTAAATTTAAATTATTGTTTTGTGAGTATATCTAATTGTTAATTCTGAATAAAACAATTATATTTTCTAAAACCATTATATGTAGTTTTTTTTTGAAACAGTTACATGTAACTGTTTCAAAATTCATGAATAAAGAAAAGAAAATTAGGAGGAATTGATATGAATCACCCACACTTCCACAAATTACTCACACAATGAAACACCCACATTTCCTAGATATACCAGAAGAAATAAATTAAAAGCAACACAATTAATATAATAAATTGAAGTGTTTTTGTTTAACTATTCTGAAGAAATTTTCTAACTAAATTTAATAAATTATTATTCACTTTGTTGAATCTAGTGACAACGCTACTTGATTCCATCCTATTTTATGACATTGCCAGAGAAAAAAACCAAAAAGAAAGAAGATGTATGAAAGCATAAGGTCACCATCCTGTGTTGGGTCAAATAGTAATCATCCTTCACTTGTATCAAATGCTCCCACCCCACGCTTTAAGTTGCCAATCGAACTAGATAAAAAGTAATTTAATCCTCCATGGTTTTGAATCTTAAAACCATTTTCTTTCCCCCATACCTATATAGCAATCACCTCATTCATCTGCAACTCCATATTCAAATTACCTTCTTTTTCCTTAAGTCGAAATTGATGGTGTAAAGTTAACGATACGAAGTGAAAGAATATCAGTGTGGCTGGAAACATCAGGAAGTAGTGGTTGGAATTCGACTTCTCTGTATCATCAATGATTTTCACATCAAAAACACTCCCATTCGCTTCCATCTGTTCTCACTCCATCAATCAATACTCGCTTGACTCCTACAAGCAATGCCATTATAAATGAAGTCACCTTTGTTGGATTTGCTGCCAGTGTCGTCTTTGTAGTAGCATTGTTGCTTTAAATCTAACACTACATAAGTCCTATTTTATGGACTTGTAGACAAAGTCCCCTTAATTTTAACCATTTAAAGCGAGTTTTGTTAAACAGTTACATGTAACTGTTTTGAAAAAATGATTATATCTTGAATATTTATGTAATCTAATTTCAATATTCCATCAAAACAGTTAAATCAAAGTGTTTGTAGTTAAATTTAACTTATTAAATGTTAAATTTAAGTGATTGAGATTAAATTTAGTTTTTTAAAGTGAGTTTTGTGAATAGTTACATGTAACCTTTTATGACTAAATTTTTAATATTTTGTACAATCTGAATAAATTTTTTTATAAAAACAAATAAATCTAAGTGTTTTTTTTAAAATTAAATTCAACTTATTAATACCATTTGTAGCTAAATTTAACTTCTTAAAATGGTTTTATTGGGTTTTGTGAAATAGTTACATGTAACTGTTTTAGAATTTATGTTATTTCTGTTGGAAATTGTTAAAGTTATAGAAGTAGAACAATTTTAGGATGCTTTTGAACATTTGCTACCATCATTTTTTTCTACATCTTCTAACTCTACAGTACAAAGATCATCTTCCACTCAAGTTGCCAATGGGATGGGATGGGAAGCTTATAGCTTATTGGTTGTATAAACTTCATGATTTTGGTTAGCAAACATCTCTTAGACTATAAAGATCAGTAGTTCTCCATCTTATCTTAACCCCCAACTACGATCAATGTTTTATGAAATCATCATACATGCTCAAATCATGTTCTTCAAGAGTTAGATATTGAAATTTGGTTTATATTTGGAGTGATTGATGATGACACCATCACACTATCAACCCTGATGTTATTGACGGTTGAGCACCTCCTTTGTCGGAAAAAATGGAAGTTTCTTGGCCGCGCACTTGCTCTATCGAAAAAAAATGGAGTAGCAACTTTGGATCTGGATGTATCCATCTTTTCTAGTAACAAATCTGTAGATTTGATCGACTTGACTCGGTAAAAAAAATGGAGGTTCTTGGCTGAGCACCTGCATCATCAGCCATCATGATTTCCGACATTAGAAGTTCTGATGGAGTGAGAAAGAAAAAAAATTGCAAAAAGAAAGAAAAAGAAAGGAAGACGGAGAAGGAGAGGGAGAAAGAGAGAACAATATTTTTCTAAAGGTATAAATATAGTGCATAAGAGGGTATTTTGGTCTTAAAAATTGTTTGGTGGATCTAAGGCTGCACAAGAATTTCCAGTGGACTTATGGCCAAATAAGTCCTATAATTTGGACTTGTGACCAAAGTCCCCATAAAAAAACTACCATTTCATTTGAAAGGGAACTTATGACTATATAAGATTTAGCCTAGGAGTTATACCTTTATAAGTTCTAAAAGGTGGACTTTTCACTAATTTTCCCTAAATAAATGCCGCAAGGTCAATGACGAACGACGTCGTCTCAAGACAGCAGAGAGCCGCATTGTTCGATCAATCAAACTTCGGGGTCCGCCCTTTCTCTTCTAGTCTAGCGTAATACCAGAGACGAGAGAGAGCGCGAAAGAGAGGCGACGATGGGAAGTCAGCTGAAAAACCCTAAGAAGTTGCAGCTCAACCCCAACTGGGCTCAACTCCAGCAAGTACTTCTCCTCTCTCTCTCTCTCTCTCTCTCTCTCTCTCTCTCTATATATATATATATATATATAATATGTATGTATATATGGATATATTTACACATACAAATGCTATATTTTAATTTTCATGTACTGCAGAAGCTGAACATCCATGGCTCAAAGCCTTCAAGACCTTCAGAGAAGTCAGAGACACAAAACCCAGAAACCATATTAGGTAAGAGACTCGGAATGCCTCACAGAGTCACAGTCTCTCCATCTTCTTCTTCACTTACCCATTTTCTCTGATTTTGTCTTTGAATTTCTCTTTACAGGAAAGCGCAAAGAGAGACCCAATACAGAAACCGATGATTCTCGGCTAAATCCTCTCACTCCATCCTCCTCTGATTTCGGGTACTTTCTCTAATCTCACCACTTGGCTGTATACTTTGGAAACTATTTTCAGAAATGCGATTTCAGAAAACAGTAACAAATTTTGAGAACATGTTGTTTTCAACGGATTTTGAGAACAAATTTTGAGAAATCAAGTACATTAGTCTTGCGAAGGGGTTTTTGAAAAATGCTTTCTAAATTTGTTTTACACCCAAAATTTATTGCCGTTTTCTGAAAAGGCGTTTTTGGGAATTGTCTTCTAAAAAATGGAACCAAATACGCCCAAATTCATTTTTGTTTATTTTTAATTGTTTTCATTTATATTTATTTGAGGATAAGAGAAGAAACTTTCTTGGACTCTATGATATCATTGATATGTTTGGTTACTAAGAAAATGGCAAAAGGAAAAGCCACTTGAACCCCAATGTGATATAACCCTCCTAGTTTTCCTTTTGTTTCCTATGTATTTTTCTTGGCTATTAATTGGAGCATGGCTTGAATTTCCATGAGACAATCAGTATAAGGTTGTTTAGTTGTAGTAATAATCAATTACTAATGTATAAAATTTTCGGAAACTGATTCCAGCTCTAGCCAGTGAATTGTTATAAGAAGTTCAGTTTGAAAACTTGCATGAAAATTGTGAGTTTCCATTAAATTGCACTTGTGATGTTCTTGAAGTTTGATTCCGGAATCAAAATTTAATATCTTGGGTGGTCCTGGAGATATAAGAAGTGTTTGCTCATGTCAAGAAAACGTAAATTTTGAGAGTTTCATGAGGTTTGGTATGTATGATAGCAAGTGATTTAAAAGGAAAAATAGAAAGGAGAGATTGTCTTACATATAATATATAAGCATGCAATAACAAATAATAAAGAAAATGATTTATATGTAAAAATAAATAAATTTTATGGAAGGCTTTAGTTTTTGTTGATTCTGATTGAAGAGAAATGAAAAATGGAAATTTTTATTTCTGATTTTTGTGTGTGTGTGTGTGTTTTTTTTTTCCCTTCTTTTTTCAAGATGCTGGAAATTTAGTGCAGGGCAAGGTTTGAAAGCAGTCAAATGAATGGCTTAAATTAAATAAGATATTTCAAAATTTTTGTAGTTAGTGACTTAGTGGAAATTTAAACCTTGAATGTAAGGACTCTATGTAGGATTTTCGGTTCCTCTTGGAAAAAAATGGACAAGTATGCTGATTCACAAGCCAAATAATTTTACAAAGCTAGTGGTTGTGAAATCCTCATCATAAATTGAGTTTTGCATGGAAAGTGTGTATGAAAGTTTAGGGGGTTTTCATTATTGTTGCTAAAGGTACCATAAATGCTGTCAATTGCTTGTTTCCCTATGATGCCATATAGTTCTATTGTATAGATTAGGAGTTTAGGAGACATGGGAGCCGTTCTTTACAATGATTATGTAACCCTTATATTGACTAGCATTACATTGATAGACCTCAATTTTCACTTCATGGGAATTGTCTCAGAGTTCTAGAAGGTTTTTTTTATTGTCTTTTTCATGTTTGTTTGTTTGTTTGTTTTTTTTTTTTTTTTTCCCTAGCTTTATGTTAATTCCCGAATATGGCATGTTAGTATGTAACTATGTTGCATATCATCTTATGAGATTTCTTCGTTAAAAGAAAAAAGTCATCTTATGAGATTTGATATCGAGTGTTAAAAGCATGACTAAATATACCAAGGGTTTATTTGGCAACACACTTTTTTTTTTTTTGTTGATAAAGTAAGTATAAATTAATAACAAAAAGGGCAAGGCTCAAGTACGTAAGATATATACAAGGACTAGCCAAAAAGTCCTGAAAACTATAACTTAAGGGAGTCTAGAAAGAGAAGAAAAGAGGGGTTGCAAACATTAAAATTGTACTACCAAAAAAAACATTTAACAAAAGAAGACTTAAGATCTATAATTGGGACTTCCGTATCTTGAAAAGTTCTTCCATTCCTTTCTTTCCATAAGCACCAAAGGAGAACATGAGGGGTCATATCCAGATGGATTTAGCTTTCTTGCGCACCGACTTACTCGACTAACCGGCTAAGAGGTCATGAGTAGTGAAGGGTAAGACCCAAAGAATCCAAAAATGTTAAAAGTGAGCATCCAAAGGGTCCATGCCACTTTACAATTAATATAGAGATGATCAACCATTTCCACCACTTCCTTCTACAAAATGCATCTATTAGCCATAACCCATCTTCTTTGAATCAAATTATCCATTGTCAAGCATTTGTCTCTAGCCACTAACCAAGTAAAGAAAGCAACCTTGGATGGAACCGAGGCAATCCAAACATTCTTAGCTGGGGGAAAGGATGAGTTTGACTAATTCGAAGTCTTGTATTAAGTTGTTATGCATTATCAAATTGAAGCATATTATAGTTGAATGTGTTGATATATATAGTTGAATGTGTTGATATAAGATTTGTTTTTATCAGGACTGTTGCTTGCTTGAACACAAGCATATTTTAGGTTGCTGATCACTTGATCACCCCTGGGTTTTAATAAAATTAGGAACTCATATCTTTCAACTTCTACCCATCAGAGTATAAAAAATATAAAAATGTAAAAAAAGAAAAAGAAAAAGAGGGGTCTACCTTTTTTACGCCTTTTATGAAATAGACATATTATATTAAATTGAAACATAAAAAAGAGCAATTATTCTTCATGTTGTACTTCATCTGAAATTGAATTTTCCCGTGCCATTGAAACACCACTACAAGTTCCATTTTGTTTGCAATTTATGAATCAAGTTATTGTATTAGAGCAATTATTCTTCATATTGTACTCCATCTGAAATTGTTTCCTGTGCCATTGAAACACCACTACAAGTTCCATTTTGTTTGTATTTATGAATTAAGTTATTGTATCGTGGTTCATGCCCTTTGGCATTCATTGATTAATCATTTGGCAGTTTGACAGATGCAATAGCCATGGATTGTGAAATGGTTGGTGTCAGTCCTCAAGGAAACAAAAGTGCTCTTGGACGAGTTACACTGGTATTTGTTCATTCCCATTTCCGCGTCACTCATTCATTTGCCTTTCCATTTCTTGCATTGGATGCATATCACTAAGGTCAGTATCATGACCTATAAATATCATGCGTGCATTTAAGAGGCTACATGATTTCTCATGGATAAGGATTTCCTTAGATTTTTATTTTGCTCCAGAATTTTGTTTATAAAAGGAATTAAGATTTTGTAACAAGGGGGAGTGAAAGGAAAACCAAGAACACTATACAAGAGTGGAGTAATAGAGTTGAACCAGAAAAAGCTTATAAAAAAAAAAAATAGAGTTGAACCAGAAAAAGCTATATAACATGCTTACTCTCAGCTTGACTATATTATTTAAGATTTTAAAAAATAAAAAATAAAAAAAGAAAGAAAAAGATTCACCTTATCAACTCCTTGTTTTTTTTTATTTTTATTTTTATTTTTTGGTGTGGGGGGGGGGGGGGGGATATAGAAATGCATTTTGTTGTTTAAAAAATATATTATCAAAACGTCAAGTTGACCTTTCTGTTTGTTGAACTGTAGTTAGCTCATTTCTTCAGTATCTTGCATAATAAATTGCGTTATTGAGAAGCAAACTTTAGTAGGAGGTATGAAAGTGCAAAGGGAGGAGGATATTCCTATGGAGAGTATGGGACAAAATAACCATTTATCTTAGTAACACAGAAAAATTTGACTGCTATAGTTTTTGTAATCTTAAGTATTCCCTTTTGAATCCACTTCTTAGTTGTCTGAATGAGAAGGCAAGATTGAAACAAATGCAAGTTAATGGTTCATGGGAAACAACTTCTTCCCAAAAATGTGAAGGTATCTCCAAGGGCTTGAGAGGATTTGTCTTCCTAAGTAATACCAAATCAGTGAAGTCACTTGTACTACTACTACTACTACTACTACTATTATTATTATCATCATCATTATTATTATTTATTTATTTATTTATTTATTTATTTTTTTTGGGGGGGGGGGTTGTAAATGTCAACCTTTCATTTTAAGCATCATTGGTTGGTGATATTCATGAATAATTTTAAAGCATATATCCTTCTCTTGGATAATCATCCTTAAGTTGTTTTAGCTATGTCTTTGTGTCCTACCAAAAATCTTTTAGTAGGAACTGGTACATTTATAGTTGATTCTTGTGTTGATGTAAGGATTCAATATGAACCACCTTAACTTGTATTGAAGAACAAACTTTGGTAAGAAAAATGGAGATTATGAGGAGAATATTAAGAAGACTTCATCAAAAAAATATTAAGAAGATGAAGGGGGATATATTGGAGACCCACCAAAAAGTTATAGTAGATCTATCGGTATCCATTGGACAAAATTTAAATATTATTAAGAATTCATCATCTTCCATGGCATTAACATTAGTCCATTTTGTGGGCTTATTTTCAACCCTAGTGGAAAAGCAGTCTACTAAAGTAACACTGATTCTTAGAAAGACTTAAAATTCCATTAAAAACAATCAAAAAGTGCACATTAAAATTGGAATCACTCATTGAACAAAACTCTAATGGGGATTTTAATATATAACATCTTTTCAAATGCTACTGGAATACTACATAAAAAGTTTGGGGCCTGTTGGCCCACTGGGCGATACAAAAATTCAAACAAGCTGGAGAAAATTTTTTTAAGAGTTACTTCAGATGGAATTAATTAGTGTTTTCATTTACAATTCCATTCAAATCAGAAAGCAGAATTTAACCCTATAACTTAAAATTGGAAGAAAATAAATATCACCCGCCTCCTAGAAAACTTAAAAGAGAAAAAGAAAAGTTGTGATCTTTTCCTTATATAATAATAAAAAAAAAAAAAAAAAAAAGACAAAACAAAAGAAAAAGACATTGAAAGGTTCGAGTGGTTGAAGTTGAAGCAACTTTTTTAGAAGTAACAGAAAGAAAAGCAACGACTAATATATCTAAAATACATATTCTAACCTTATCGAACCCTAACCAAAACATGGCAAATGATATGGTGAAGCATAGTACAATATAATCGCTTATAACCATTCATAGTGCTTTCTTAAACCCCCCAACCCGCAATACCCAACAACCCCTAACATGTTGAAAGTTAGCACCACAAGTAAGGATTGCTTTGTTCAGAATGATTTCTGGCAAGAACTTCCCCAAGAGCTAGGTGATTGGCAAGATTTTGATTGTTAGCATTTAGAAAGCATAACAGCAAGGAGATCAATGAAGGTGAAGGTCCATCTCCACAACCCTTTTTTTTTATTACTTCATGAGAAAACGAAAATTAAAAAAAAAAACGAAAAAGGTTGTGGTGAGGAAATAACTCATTTTTTGGTTGACCCTGATTTTCAACTGAGTGGTGCTTTCGTTTATAACCATTGGGATGCGCATTTCGTTTGACAGTTAGAGTAAAGATGATATATAGTTTTAGGTATTCCGCATAGAAGCACAAAGCGGGGGCTGGGGCGGGAGCGGGGGCAGGGAAACGGGGGAACATAGAAGAGTCAAAGGTTTGGGGCGTGACGCAATATATATATATAGTTACCTCAATATGATATTTTGTGGGATGAAATTCTAGAAAAAGGTGCAAAAAAGTGTTCTTTTGAGAAGCCACACTAATGTAGAGAAAGAGAGAGCATGCTTTTACAGTTTTACCTTTTTTTGTTTTTCTTTTCTTGAGGAAAAGAAATGAGTAAACTAAGCATTAATTTGATGTGATTTAATAGAAATCCTATTATTATTAAAAATATTTTTCACTTTGGTTAAAGTTTAGAAGAGTTTAGTTTTGGGGTGGAGAGGTCATGCCTTCTCCCCTCCATCACAAGGTTCTATCTTACTTAGAATCAAGATTCTCTTGAGAGAGAATTGAAGTTCTTACAAGGTTCTAACCTGGGAGCGTGGAACTGTGGTTCTGAAGCGGGAGCGGCACCCTTGATAGAAGGTTCCTGCTTGTAAGGTATTCCGTAAGAGATAACAAGAATTGGTTTAAGTCTACCTGCCAAGTTTTGAAAGATTTTTTGTTTACAATTACTACCCTATTTTTCTTAAGGTCATTGATTGGTTGAGGCACTTATGTTAATGGCAGGTAAACAGTTGGGGAAATGTTATATATGATGAGTATGTTCGCCCCATAGAACGTGTTGTTGATTTTCGTACACAAATTAGTGGAATCCGACCCCGTGACTTGAAGAAAGGTAGACTTATTTATTCTATTTCTACATTTTCTAATATTTTGATTTTTGAAACTTGGAACTTTACTTTTATTCATATACTTACTATAGTCGACCTTTTGATAACTAGTTTTCAAGGTGAGAATATATATTTTTTATAATAGGAAAATATGATCTAATTGGGGCTACTATTTTGTTTATTTCAAAAAAAAAAAAAAAAAAAAATCTAAATGTTCTTTTTATGTCTTTCATCTTCAGTCATAGAAAGCCTCATGCTTGATTCTCATGTTGTATGCAGGAAAGGATTTCCAGGCCGTTCAGAAGAAAGTGGCAGAGTTGATCAAAGGGAGGATTCTTGTTGGCCATGCCTTGCGGAATGATCTTAAGGTTGGAATATCTGGTTATTCCATTTGGTTTTTTGTGAAAAATTTATTTGTTAATTTGGAGCGAACTATCTTTCCGGACAGGCATTGCTATTAAGTCATCTGAAGAAGGACCTGCGGGATACATCAGAATATCGTCTCTTTGTAAAGTACTGATATTTCTCCCTTGGTCATTTAATAATCACCATCTGCAGTGTCATTGCTATTTTACATTTCCTAGGATGTGCTTTTATAACATTTATGGTTGATGAATGATGAAGCAGGGAAGGGCACAGAAGGTCGCTCCGGCATCTTGCAGCTGAGTTCCTTGGTGTAGACATCCAAAATGGGGAGCACTGCTCAGTTAATTCTTTAACTTTGTGGTAGTGATTGTTTTTATCAATTTTTATGCAGTTCATATGCAAATTAGTATCCTCATCTTATTATTTGTTATAAGATGTACAGAAGTTTGTATATAAAGGCTACTGATGTCCCTACTTCAGACACAAGTACAATTTCTGACTTGCTTTCGACAATGGAAGTGGAGTCAATGATTGTTTGTCACAAATGAAAAGTTAAATTGCCTCTGGAATGCTTTCAAGCACTGGCCACGGGGTTATCATGTCATTCTTTTGATGTTGATCAAATGCTACGCTAGGACCCTTTATCATTGGAGAATTCAGAGAGCTAATATTTTTTATCCATTTGCTCTCTCTCTCTCTCTCTCTCTCTCTCTCTCCTCTCTGATATCAACATTCTTTTTGTGCCTTTTTCTTTTTCACATTTTTAACTATTCTTTTGGTTTACTTCCCTGTTACAGCAGTTAGTTGTTAGTCTCTTTTAAGTTCCTTGTCCGTTTTAGGGGTTCATTTCTTCAAATATTCTCGAGTGGGGCTTCTTGTTGTCCATTCAATCATTTATATTTTTCGATTTCACTCTCAGCGAAGAATCTGTTGCAACTTGAAAATACTTTAGGGACCTTGTCTCACTGGTGCATGTTGTTTCAGATTGAAGATGCCCGTGCTGCAATGCTGCTTTATCAGAAAAACAAAAAACAATGGGAGAAGAGCGTCAAAGGTGACATGAGGTTCAAACAGAAGCAGAAGAAACGTAAGCAGAAAAAGAAACCAAAGGAAATAATGTCAACCATGCTGCAACTGCATCTTAGCATCGACCGGATGTTGAGAGTTTCATTAATGCATTAGAAGCCAGCCCATACAAGCCAAGGCCATTTACAGAAATTCATTGGAACAGTTTCGTCTGGCTAGGAGAAAAAGGAGGAAACAACACAGGCATTTATTACACAGATGCTAACACCCTTTCATTGAATCTGCTTCCAATTTTTAGTCTATATTGATTTGATTATGAGGAATAATTTCATTGGGTAGCTGGTGACCTATAGCATTAATCAGAGGTGAAAAAAATTTGATGTGTCCACCCAAGAAAAAATGATTTCACTTGTACTGGTGTTGTAATTTTTTTTTCTTAACATCGATATTCTTGTGGGAAATTAATTTACTAAGTGATATTTTTCGTAAAATGGCTTTTATTAAATATCTTTCTCTTTTACTCGAATACGTTGTGTAGCACTAAGCAATCAGTTACGTGGCAAGCGCAATCACAGACTCGCAACAATCAGCACATACCAAGAAATAAAACCCACCAGGTTTGTTGATTGATTTAGGACCAGTTGGATGGCTTTCATGGAAGCCTTCCAAATTAAGATTTTGAAGGTAAAATAATAAATTTTTTTTCTTTAATATTTGCCACCTCGTATACTATATTCCTCAATAAAATTCATCGCCCTGTCTAATCCTTACAATTAAATGAAATAATTAAATAATTGATAGAGGGCCTCTATTGGCACCCTAAGACTTGCTTTTCATCTCTCATTTATTTTACGCTTCAAGGTTTTATGAAAAATTTAGAAGGTTTTTGTAAAAACTGATCGCGTGTTCTATTAAAAAACATCATTTTGAACAATTTTTTAGGAGAAAGTTTTTCGAAAATATATGGTTTTAATATAATTTTTTTCCATTTATAGTCTTCGTGTCATAAATGTCTAAAATGTTCACTTAAACGATAGATTTTGGGAAAACTTCCTTCTAAAAAGTTGTTCAAAATGATGTTTTCTAATAGATAACATGATCAGTTTTTATGAAAATTTTATATATTTTTTTATAAAATCTTAAAATGTAAAACAAGTAGAAGATAAAAAGTAAGTATTTGGGTGCTAATAGGCCTTCGAATTGATAACATGAAGAAAATAGAGAAAACTCTTTTAAGGCCTATGGCGCCTATCCCTACACCATTGGCCCATTAGGCCTAGTTCTCCGTCATTGGGTCACAAAAACCTAGTTTAGGTTCTGATAGGCCCAATGAATTTTGAACCCCACAACATCTTGAAACAGGTAACGGTGTGATACACTTAGCCAAAAAAGGAAAAAGAAAAAGAGGGTAAATAGTGTAATACTACTGCTCTTTCATCTCGATTTATTTGCCTGCATTTTTTATCAGGGGACGTTTCAAAATATTTGTTCATTTTTCAAAATCAAAGCATTTAATGATTTTCCTTTTCCAAAATATCCTTCATCCTTAAACTGGTTACAGGTAGAAGTGGAAAGTTAAATAAATTGAATGAGATAACAATACTTTAAATGCATTTTCTAAAAATTTGTACTTGATCAAAGTGGGGCAAACAAATTAGAACAAAGGGAGTATTATTTTAGACTTATAAGTCATTAATATTCATTCTTTTATACTCCGTACTATTATATTATTTTTATAGACTGTGCTATATGAAGTATCTTTCATACAACACTTTGTATAGCATTGAACTCATATAAGCAAAAAAGATATTTATTAAATAAATTTAGGGAGTTTTGGTCGAGACACATAATAGCCACATAAGGTGTTGTATTTTAGTGCTTCACATAAGGTGATTTACGTAACATTTTCCTATTATTATATTTATTTTTTACTATATAAAAGATGACGATTAAGTGAATACGTTATACGTGTTGATATAACTTATATTAGCTCCGCATTGAGGTTGTACCTCGTGCATTAGTGGGGTTATGTGGTATATTAGGCTTATGCAAGGAGTTCAACTCCTAATACATGATACTGTTATAAGTTATGTGAACACATACTAACTTGATTGGGAATATAAATATATATGGGTTATGATCAAGGCATAATTTTTATAGAAAATATTTTACAACACTTTTAGCTGTCCATTTTTCTCTTGTTCAACGTTTTCTAAATAAATTAATATGAAAGTAATCATCAAGTAATCTTCTTAACATCTGTCTCACTTGTTAAGTAAGTTTGGAATATAACTAGATTCTATCTATTGTCATAAAAAATAATAATAATAATAATAATAATAATAAAAGGCAATCTTTTTACCTTTCAATGGGAGAGATTAATATATATGCGGCTAATTAGAGACTTGTAAAACAAAATTGCGTACAAAATGTTGCATGTCCCTTGATCTTGACTCTCCCTCTTATGTATGATATAGGTACAGTATTATAACCCTAGCCTTCAAAGAGGCTGGATCCAGATCTCCCAATGAAGATTTCGAATTTCCTGCTCCAAGTTCCTGGGGCCGACCATACACAAAAAAGAGCAAAGAGATTTGTGAGGGGGGGACCGTGGAACGACAGAGTGAATCACAAAAAGCTGAAGGCTTCGTGTTAACGTTCATGGAATTTAATTACAATGGAAGCAAAGAAGTTGATTCATTCAGCTGAGATAGCTTTATTCCATTTCTCATGGCTATATATAGGCTTGCCAATTTTCAAGAAACCAACACAAGCAATCTTCCCCCACACCAATCCCAAAACCTATATTTTTCTAACCCGACTTTCAGTTTTCCATCCCCAGCTCCCAAAATATGGCCATGGTCACCAGCAAGATGTCACCAACCTCCATGCAGCAACTGATCAAAGGCGACAGGATCAAGTTCTCGGCGGACGACAATGTGATGATGAAGCAAATTCAGGCCACCCATATGCCCGACGGCCGGGTGGTCGACGTCAGGCCTCTTCTCCATCTTGTTCAGGACATCCTCAATCGTGCCACCCTCAATGTCGACACTGTTGTACCCGCGGTATGTCACTGTAATTTTTTTAAAAAAATTATTCTTTTTGCACTGGCTGGCCCCTTCCCTAGCCTCTTTTATTTATCTGTTTAATTATTTTTACTTTGCTAATCCAATTGTGATTTCGCTGTAGGTTACCCAAGCATCCATCGACAGCATGGAGGACAAGATCAACCAAGCCAGTTTCGTGGCCACGCTTGATGCACTGTCATTCACGATCGATCGAATTTCCTGCGAGGTTATTATGAAGCATGATGTCTATATACAGTATATGGTTATGCGTATATGGAGTAATGTACAGTATATGGTATATGGTTATGATATTTGTCATGCGCCCGTGGGATTGCGGATGAAGAAGGATTAAAGTCTAGCTCATGATTAACATTTTCATTTATATATATAATTCTCACCTCCTACATCTTATACGTTGCATGGCACATGCATGCAAATCTTTTGGTTACATAAAAGAGCAACTCCAGTGCAAGAGTTAATGAGGCGGCAAATGCAAAATTTAGTTCCATGGGGAAAAATTGGTGCTCTAATGCAAGAGCTATTTATTAAGGAGCCAAATTTGGCTTGGGGTTAAATGTTGAACCAAATTTCGCTCTACATTTAGCTCTAATGCAAATTTTTAATGGTAGAGATGAACTCCATGTGTATTGTGGAGGATCAAGCAATGGCTAGTACGTATCCTAATTACATTAACCTGTTAAAAATACATTTATATTTTCTCAGATATCAAGCAAGTGTTTGGAAGGCGTGGACGCTCACCAGACAACGCTCTCACTCTTCAACATGCTATCAACCTTTTCCTATGAAGCAAAGTTGGTGCTAACCCTAGCAGCTTTTGCTCTGAACTACGGAGAATTCTGGCTTCTGGCCCAGATATATACAACAAACCAACTTGCCAAATCAATGGCCATCCTTAAGCAATTGCCTGTCATCATGGAGCACTCAGGCCCATTGAAACCCCGGTTTGATGCACTCAACAATCTCATAAAGGCCATGTTGGATGTGACAACGTGCATCGTTCAGTTTAAGGAGCTACCATCTATGTACATTATGGAGGATGACCCAGCAGTCTCTGCTGCCACTGCCCATATCCCAACTGCTGTCTATTGGACCCTCAGAAGTGTTGTGGCTTGCATCACTCAGATTACTAGCCTCTATAGCCATGAGTATATATTCAATTCCCTAGTTTTCCTTGTTAATATATATCCATGCTAATATAAATTTATTTACAATATATTATAACGATTATAGATCAAGGGTTTTTATATATTCAAATTATATACGGAGTATAATTGTTGTTTTGAAATTAAAATAAATTTTTTTACACATCCTAGTATTATTATCATTGCCAAACAAGGGGTATTCCAGGGCCACCTCGCCGAGATTTGGGTCCAAACTAAATCCCCCACCAGCTAATTTGAATATGCTATATTACTTATTTATTGGTGATAAGTTTCCCAATTGGTGATGTGGCACATTCTACATATAGATCGCTACACATATGTTAATCTATTTATCTTCTCCCCTTTTTCTCCTCCATCGATCAACCCGCGTAGTAGAACTTTTAATAGTCATATTACTATAGTTATTTTCTGGTGCAACATGATGATCATGAGATTTATATTTTTATAAAGCCATGAAATTAATGATCGACCATTTATACTTTTTTCATACCCTATATCAAGGAGTCCTCTACACTGATTTCTACAGGTTTGGAATATCGACTGCAGAAGCATGGGAGCTATCCACCTTGGCTCAAAGACTCAACAGCATACACGAGCATCTTAAGAAGCAATTGACAATTTGCAACCAACACATAGGTTAATTACCCACTAACTTAATTTCAGGTTTAAGGAGATTAAAGCAAGTGTTGGAATGGATAACGGAAGCTAATTAAAAAGAGGTTTACGTTTTATGCAGAGGAGAAGATGAATTATGAAGCTTTTGAGATGCTTAAAAATCTCTTCGACATGATCCACATTGACAACATGAAGATTCTCAAGGCACTGATTTACGCTAAGGATGATCTGCTGCCGCTGTTTGAAGGTTCTACTAAGAGAAGGGTAAGTTTGTGCTTCAAACACAAAATTTAGATCAAATTGATGCATAAGGATCACTCCCTCCATTCCTTAAAAGACCGTCCCCTTTAAAAAACACATTTTTTTTTTTTTTTTTTTCTGAAGGAAAATGAATTTAAGGCATTTACACCCACTAATTTGTTTTGGTATTCCAGTTTTACCCACAATAGTAAAGGGTATTACATTATTTTTATTATGTAATTTATACGTGGGGAAATGATATTTTGGGTGGGAAATCAATTAAAATTGAATCATTGACCTTTTGAATGGGACGAAGTGTTCGGAATAGCCTAAATTGCAAATTGGGGCAATCTTTAAGGAGTGGAGGGATTACAAGATTATATATGTTTCTCAGTTGAAAATCTTGATTTCTAACTGCATGGCATGCAAAAACAGGTTAATCTTGAAGTGCTAAGGAGGAAGAATGTGTTACTCCTCATATCAGGCCTAGACATCTCCAGTGATGAGCTTTCGATTCTTGAACAGATTTACAATGAGTCGCGGCTCCACGCGACAAGGTTGGGAAGTCAGTATGAGGTAGTTTGGATCCCTATCCGACCAGTTGGCCAATGGAATGACCCCATGCAAAAGCAATTTGAGAGCCTGCAGTCTACGATGCCATGGTACACAGTGTACCACCCTTCTTTGATTGATCAGGCAGTCATCAGGTTCATCAAGGAGATTTGGCACTTCAGGAATAAGCCTATCCTTGTGGTGCTAGATCCACAGGGGAAGGTGATGTCCCCTAATGCACTCCACATGATGTGGATTTGGGGAGGTAATGCCTTCCCTTTCACTAGCTTGAGAGAGGAAGCTTTATGGAAGGAAGAGACTTGGAAGCTGGACCTGCTGATTAATGAGATGGACCCAACCGTAATGAACTGGGTAAATTCATTTCAACTCTTTTAAATTAATTATATGCCTACAACGTTTTTCTATAAACGTGTGAAGAAAATGCTAAAGAACTCACTTTTTTTCCCCCCAAATTTTCTTGCCCAATTGGTGTGACAATTAATGTAGCTGGACCGTTATTCATTTCAATGTTTTAAATTAATACATTTGCACAAGACATTTTCTAAAATATATGTGCACATGTATATTATGTACGTATATGAAGATGCTAAGGGTAGTGTTTTTTGGCTCTCTCGCAGGTTAACCTACCAACTAATAAGGACTGAGGCCCACATCACACAGGGACTGCACCTTATTAAGTGGACCGGTTAACCTGTCACAAAAATCAATTTTCAAATGGCCAAACACCCAATTCTTTGTCTAACATTTTTGTCCCAAATTGCACTACATCAGTCCAACTTAAATGGACAAAGAACAAACACAGTTACACTATATAGTAGAACTCCATCTCATGTATACATGCATATGCATGTTTGTGAAACTGATCAATACAGTATTGTGATTTGGAATTTCTTGTTTGACCAGATTAGAGACGGAAAATACATTTTCCTGTATGGAGGGGATGACATCGAGTGGATCCGACGATTCACTTCCACAGCACGCATGGTGGCGCAGGCTGCGCGCATCCCACTAGAGATGGTTTACGTGGGAAAGAGCGGTAAAAGGGACCAAGTCCGCAAAGTCATAACAACAATCAACAACGAGAAGCTCAGCTACTGCTGGCAAGACCTCACCTTGATATGGTACTTTTGGACCCGATTGGAGAGCATGATGTTCTCCAAGATTCAACAAGGTCGAACCGTCGTTGACGACACCATGCTGCGAGAAATCAAGAAGCTACTTAGCCATGACAAGAACGGAGGATGGGCCTTGCTGAGTAAAGGGTCTGGTGTGGTGGTCAATGGGCATGGGACGACGGTTTTACCTGCAATGTTGGAATATGATTTATGGAAGGAACGTGTGCCCATATTGAGTTTTGAAGGGGCGTTTAAGGATCACCATAGCAAGCTTCATAGCGCTGCTGTCCCCTGTTGCCGCTTCGAGTTCCCTAGCACTACTGCTGGAAGGATCCCTGATGACATGAAGTGCCCCGAGTGTCTCCGCGTCATGGAGAAGTTTCTCACTTTCGTTTGCTGCCACAATGATAATGCTATGCTTGGACTATAATAAAGCATGTATTACTGTGCAGTGGTAGTACGTGCTTTAATATATGCACATTCCTGTGCAAGCATTTCTCTCTAATATTACTATAACAATAATGCCATGGAGAGGCTATATTGAAGCACTATTGTACTCTATATATGTTGTATTGCTGTGTGGATACGGTTTTTTCCCCTTGATGCAATAAGGGCCGGTCACTTTGTGGCTAAACTATATATGCTGTAATGGAGTTTTCCTATATATGAAATTAAAGCTGGAGGAAGCACGACCCCAAGCCCTTAATTTTTTATTTTTTATTTTGGATACAATTGGAGGGGTTTGAACCTCTAACCTATTCTAATCTTACCCTTTACCCCACTCTCCCTCGCTACTACTAGACTAGCCTTAGTGGCATAAAAGGCCCTAAGTCCTTAATTAATTTAGGGTTTTAAGAATCCAAAATTTTCCAAATATTTTTAAAGATCTCCCTCAATCTCTTTCTCTCCTTAGATTTTATTGGTAAGTTCTCCAAACACTTACTAAACTGTTAATTTGAGTTTATATATTCAAAATTCATCGATATCCATAATTATAGGATCATGTTTCAAGTTTATATATTCATATTCAGCCATATCGATGAATATCCATTAAGTATAGGATCATTGTAATACCACTCCATTGAACTGATGTGATACCTATGGTAATGAAAATTACAGTAAAAATGATACACGCATGGATTAAAGTTTGGATCAAAATCTCTTTTAATTAAAAATGAATAATACAATATTTTTAAAATATCAAGAGATTAATCTAAAATGAAACTTCGAAAGGAATAAAATCTAAGATATCTTTAATCGTTAATCCAAAAATAAAAAGAAAAAATATATATTGCATTTTAAACAATTATTAGGAATTTCACGTACTTCTGATAATTACCTAATGAAATTATACTTTTATTTTATGGAATTTAGTTAGCTTGATGATGTGGCACCCTAAAAAAAAGTATTTAAAAAAGAATAGAAAAGAAAAACCCTATTTTGGGGCGTGCCTTTGATAAAATACAAAAATCTTCAGAATTTAATTTGTTTCAAAGATCCTCTCTTGTCTCTCTCTGCAAACAAAACAATTCACCGGTGAGTTTTTCGAACTATTCCAAGTTTCATATATATTCTTCGGTTTCCATGATTCCATCATCCTTCTTTTCATCTTTGTTGTATTGTCATGATATAGGTTCGTGATTTACAATTTTCTTTCTTTTTCCCATGTTTAATTTCTCAACAACCAAACATGGGATTTAACTATTTAAGTGTTTACATTCGTGTTTCTTTCTTTGCTTAGGGTTTCGGTGCATTTCTTAACTTTTGGGTCTCTACCATGTGATTATGCAGTAGCTACATTTCCCTATTTTGGGTTCATTTGAATTCTAGGGTTTCCTATAATTCCAAAAGCAACATAGTTATCACTTCAACATTGCATAATTTAGCCTAAGTTTCTTCACTTATATTTTACCAACCATTGAATCCGAATTGACTGTCTCCACAGTGCCAGCCAATTAGAGTTTTCGAAAGTCCACAATAATTGTCCCAATTTGTGGGGTACTGTTATTGAGCAAAGGCCGTAAGTGGGATGATAGGATGAATTGTGCCTGTCCTTATTGCTTAGGTTTGCCGGTTTATTTGATTTTTTGTTGTCTGGTATTAGTTATTTTTTGAAGAAGCACTAACACAAACATGTGGTCAAGTTACGATACGATATGACATGACACAGGCACTCCAACATAACAAATCTTCAAAATCTAGGATATGACAAGAGGGATATAACATTATTATAATTTATATTTTTATACATATATGTTATATTATATCATGTGACATCACATAAATCAATCAAAATGCATCAATTTGTATTGTTTTCCGGTTACCCATGTTCAAAAATTTGTATTGTTTTTCGAAAATCCTAGTTGAGTTGTTGGCATGTATAAGGTATGACAAAAAGGATAAGGAAGAATGAGAAAAATAAGGAAGAGAAAAAGAGGAAGGTTCTCGATCTGTTGGTGGAGTGTCGGAAGTGTCCATGCTTAGATATTTATAGATACTTTTTTGAATAATGTCATAGGACTTTTAGTGGAGAATTATTATTATTATTTTTGGTTTGATGTAGTGAAAATTCTAGTAAGACAAAAGGGGCACATTGCGTTAGTAGAGGTAGAGATACTTGCCACTGAATTTGTATGAAAGGAATTAGTCGAAGTATTGATTAGGAGCATCATATGAATGAAAACGATTTTTTAGTGTATTTTTTTTTTCTTTTAAATTGGACAATGCTTTTAGTTGTTGATTCACTTGTTTATCACTATATCCTTTCAATAGAATGGAATTTATAGGGTAGTTAAATTTGACAGGACCATGCGCGTAGAGTTGTTAAATGGACAGTAGGGTTGAGATTGTTCTGTTTGGTGGAATTTGAGGGTAATATGAACAGTACTGTAAAAATTTGTGTATAAAATGGAGCAAAGTAATCTTGGGATTAAAAAAAAAATGTGGGAAAGTTCCATTCCTGAATGTCATTCATTACTAAGAGAGAGCATAAAAGATATGAAATTTACCAGTGAGACCTTTTATGAGTAGTTATCTAGGCATTAGAACTTGTTATGAGTAATGCTATACCAACAAACAATCTATGATAGAAAACTTTACAAACTCACATGTCAATCATTTCTATGTTTCATTTAATTGTAAGAGTGTTCCCTTATCTTATTTGGTATCGATTTGTACCATCATTAGTTGTTTTTCTAATTTCGATTGAACTTCATTGTTTTTGTGTGATAAATGGGGATGGGGACGGGGTTCAATGCACATGCTTCAATAAGGAATGGGATAGGTGGTTTCAACCAGTCTAGGGTTCAGGGCAGGGATTGGGATGGGTTTACCCTATACTCGCCTTGTTGCCATATATCCCTAGTCATGGGGATGGTAAATGGGGACTAGAATTAGGTAGGTAGACTAGCTGCTGTACTTTAAATAGGAATGTTCTTGTTACCTTTAAATTGATATTTACTTTTCCAAAGCTTTGGATCGCTGAAAACATTTTTGGGTTTGAACAAAGCAGCATGACAAGATACATATAATCTGTCACGTTTCACTTAATTAATTAATGTTTATTGGTTCTTCATACATGTGTTGTCTTGTTGATGATTTTTTAAGATAGAAATGCTCTCTTTTGCTTTCTTTTGCCTCGTTTGCAATAAATAATCAACTTCTCTTATGGTTGTGGACAAAATTTGATGCTATTTATTTTATGTCCTCAACATTTTGAGGAAACTAATCATTATATTTTTCTGCTGGTGATCAATTTAGAAAGGGTACTTCTTAGTGCTGAAGCAGATTTTTAAAACAATAACTCATTTGGCTTGTGAGATGATGTGGGTATGCTTTCTTATTCATGAAGTTGATTTCCTTGATGCTACTGTAGTAAATATAACTAAGTGGCTATATGCTAGTGTAGTAAATATAACTAAATGGCTATGTGCATTGCTTAATATTGTATTCTTTTGTGAGATACAATGTAACGATCATGAAGATTACTATTTTTCAAAGCCCAGAATACAACTGGGAGATGTTTTTCTATCCAGTCTTTTTGTTCTTCATTTAGTTGAGTCTTGGTTTTAGAGATAAAGGGGTTTTCCCGCTATATAATTCTATGTTTTAGTGTATGCTTCTTTCATTATGTCTCATATTTTAAATTTATTTTGCTCTTATTTTCCACATTTAAATGCAGGAAGGAATGCTTCGGATAATTGTCAGATGGAGTTTGAAGCAAAATCTGCAAGGGATGGTGCATTCGTGTATTTTAAAATCAGGCATTGATGATTTCATGTTTCCATGTATGTATGATAATTAATTCTCTATTTAATGGTAAGTGAATGATCAGGCAATTAGTTTGATTGCTTTGCTTCTCTTTTTCAGGTATGATGTTTCAGCCTTTCTATCTCATAGATATTTGGGGACGGGTGATCCGGTAAATTTTTCTCTCATTTTCCATGCATTTATCAATATAAATTACCCCTTCCATCTCACAAAGATCGGTCATCTTTCATTTTTTGGCTATCCCAAAATGTTTGATCATTTTGAAAAGTCAAGGCATAAATTTTGCTTACTTTAGCACAATTAGGGGTGTTAATGGTTTTGGTTAAAACCGAGAACCAAACCAAACCGAGCAGTTTGGTTTGGTTTTTTTGTCATTAGGTTTGGTTATGGTTTTAATTTTAGAAAACCGAACTAAATTGGTTTGGTTTTGGTTTTCAGTTTCAAAAAACCAAACCAAACCGAAAAAACCAAAAAATATAATATATATATATATATATAAACTTAAAGTTTGACATTTTGATATATGCCAATATGTTTCTATTTTGATACAATGTTTAATGTTTTTTTTGGTTGCTAATGCAATGCTTTTATTAAAAATGTTTTTATTTGGAGTTTGGCATGTCATTTTTTTCATTTTCAATTATTTGTTGCTACTTGATAGGTTAAAACCGAAACCAAACCGAACCAAACCGAAATTTTTCAGTTTGGTTCGGTTGGTTTTTTTATAGTATAGTTTGGTAGGAATAAAATTGAAGTATAATGATTTGGTTTAAAATCTCTCTTAAAATCGAATCAAACCGAATCATTAACACCCCTAAGCACAATGGCCTTCTCATTGTGCAAAAAGTTAATCTCCTTCTTTCAGTATAACATTTGCTAGAAAGGTGGTGTTGACAAATTGAAAAAGTGAAATGCCAATGCATTAACTATATCTCCTTAGTATGCTTGTTTTTCCAAAGTGATCAGTCCTTTTGGGATGGTGGGAGTTTTTTTACTTTTTTTAATTACATCCTCTTTTTTTTTTTTTTTTTTTTTTCTCCTTTTTTGGTACAAAATACCCTTTTGTATTATATAAAATATATCATTAAGAAAAGTAATGAGTACAACAAGGTAACACTACACTGGTTCACCATAAATACACTCCCTACAAATGTTTAAAAAGCACTAGGAAAGTGATGCTCCCAAACTCTAGTTTCAGAAAATAATGACCTAGCCTAGCAGTGTATTCAGCAGCGCAATTAACCTGCCTGTAGGCATGATTAAAAGACACGTCCTCAAAAGACCTAGAAAGATACTCAATGTCCTGATTTAACTTTAAGACACTCCAGGGACCTTGATGATATATGAGAATCTCCTTCAATTTGAACCTTCTTGAATCCTTTCTGCCGAGCATAATATAGACCATTTCAAAGAGTCATACATTCAACCACCAAGATAGAGGCATCGTGAAAGTTAAAGGCTGAAGCTATAAGAGGATGACCAAAATAATATCTGATTATAAAGCCACCAGCACTAGATTCCTTGAGAAATTCTGGAGCCATTAAAATTAGTTTGATCCAACCCAAAGGAGGAGGGTTCGACTTAATATACCTGCAACATTTTCCAATTCTTGGAGCAGACACAATATCAGTCACCCATTGTCAAATTAGTCTATATTGATTTGATTATCCAGTAGACATGCATATTCAATGGAATACACTCAATGCATCTTGAGGAATAATTTCATTGGGTAGCTGGTGACCTATAGCATTGATCAGAGGTGAAAAAAATTGATGTGTCCACCCAAGAAAAAATGATTTCACTTGTATTGGTGTACATCAATATTCTTGCGGGAAATTAATTTACTAAGTGATAGTTTTTGTAAAATGGCTTTTATTAAATATCTTTCTTTTTACCCGATTATGTAGTGTAGCACTAAGCAATCTGTCATGTGGCAAGCACAATCACAGACTCGCTACAATCAGCATATAACAAGAAATAAAACCTACCAGGTTTGTTGATTGATTTAGGACCAGTTGGATGGCTTTCATGGAAGCCTTCCAAATTAAGATTTTAAAAGTAAAATAATAATAATTTTTTTTTCCCCATATTTGCCACCTCATGTAGTATATTCCTCAGTAAATTTCATTGCCCATCTAATCCTTTCAATTAAATGAAATAATTAAATAATTGATAAGCTGAAGAAAATAGAGCCAACTCTTTTAAGGCCTATAGCGCCTATAACTACACCATGGGCCCATTAGGCCTAGTTCTCCGCCATTGGGTAACAAAAACCTAGTTTAGGTTCTAATAGGCCCAATGAATTTTGACCCCCAACATCTTCAAACAGGTAACGGTGTGACATACTTAGCCAAAAAAAGAAAAGAAAAAGAGGGTAAATAGTGTAACACTACTGCTCTTTCATCCCGATTTATTTGCCTACATTTTTTATCAGGGGATGTTTCAAAATATTTGTTCATTTTTTAAAATCAAAGCATTTAATGACTTTCCTTTTCGAAAATACACTTCATTGTTAAATTGGTTACGAGTAGAAGTGGAAAGTTAAATGAATTGTATGAGATGACAATACTTTAAATGTATTTCCTACAAATTTGTATTTGATCAAAGTGGGGCAAACAAATTGGAATAAAGGGAGTATTATTTCAGAGTTTAGACTTAGAAGTCATTAATATTCATTCTTTTATATTTTGTATTATTATATTATTTTTATGGGCTATACTATATGAAGTACCTTTCATACAATATTTCGTATAGCACCAAGCTCACATCAACTGAAAAGATATCTATTAAATAAATTGAGGGAGTTTTGATCCATACACATAGTAATATCACATAAGGTATTGTATTTTGATACTTCACATAAGATGCTGTACGTAACATTTCATTATTATTATATTTAATTTTTACTATATAAAAGATGACGATTAAGTAAAAACGTTATATGTGTTGATATAATTTATATTAGCTCCACATTGAAGTTGTATCTCGTGCATTAGTGGGGTTATGAGTACATTAGGCTTATGCACAAAGTACAATCCCTAATATATGCATGATACTGATATAAGTTATGTGAACACATGTTAACTTGATCGAGAATATATATATATGGGTTATGATCAAGGCATAATTTTTATAGAAAATATTTTACAACACTTTTAGCAGTACAATTTTCTCTTGTTCAACGTTTTGTAAATAAATTAATATGAAAGTAATCATCAAGTAATCTTCTTAACATTTGTTTCACTTGTTAAGTGAGTTTGGGATATAAGTAGTTTCTATCGATTGTCATAAAAAATAATAATAATAATAATAATAATAATAATAATAAAAGGTAATCTTCTTACCCTTCAATGGGAGAGATTAATATATATGTGGCTAATTAGAGACTTGTAATACAAAATTGCTTACAAAATGTTGCATGTCCCTTGATCTTGACTCTCTATCTATGAATGATACAGGTACAGTATTATAATCCTAGCCTTCAAAGAGGCTGGATCCAGATTTCCCAATGAAGACTTTAAATTTCCTGCCCCATGTTCCTGGGGCCCACCATACACAAGAAAGAGCAAAGAGATAAGGGTGGGGACCGTGGGACGACAGAGTGAATCACAAAAAGCTAGAGGCTTCGTGTTAACGTTCATGGAATTTGATTACAATGGAAGCAAAGAAGTCGATTCATTCAGCTGAGCTAGCTTTATTCCATTTCTCATGGCTATATATAAGCTTGCCAATTTTCAAGAAACCAACACAAGCAATCTTCCCCACACCAATCCCAAAACCTATATTTTTCTAACCCGACTTTCAGTTTTCCATCCCCAGCTTCCCAAAATATGGCCATGGTCACCAAGATGTCACCAACCTCCATGCAGCGACTGATCAAAGGCGACAGGATCAAGTTCTCGACGGACGACAATGTGATGATGAAGCAAATTGAGGCCACCCATATGCCCGACGGCCGGGTGGTCGACGTCAGGCCTCTTCTCCATCTTGTTCAGGACATCCTCAATCGTGCCACCCTCAATGTCGACACTGTTGTACCCGCGGTATGTCACTATAATTTAAATAAAAAAAATTTATTCTTTATGCACCGGCTGGCCCCTTCCCTAGCCTCTTTTATTTATTTGTTTAATTATTTTTATTTTGCTAATCCAATTGTGATTTCGCTGTAGGTTACCCAAGCATCCATCGACAGCATGGAGGACAAGATCAACCAAGCCAGTTTCGTGGCCACGCTTGATGCACTGTCATTCACGATCGATAGAATTTCTTGCGAGGTTATTATGAAGCATGATGTCTATATATAGTATATGATAAGCTTTGATCATGTGGGGATATTCCGGAGTATCCCGTTTGATCACGGCTGTCTGTAAATAAGATGCACGGATGCGTGGATGCGAGTATGTCACACACAGATGGCTGTGATCGAAAAGAATATGATGGAATGTCCAGCACATGATCAACCCTCAAGTATATGATTATGTATATATGGAGTAATGTACAAGGTGCTTGGTGGCCAACATACAGTGATGTCATCACTATTCGTATTTGTCATGCGCCCACGCGGCTTGTGGATCAAGAAGGATTAAAGTCTAGCTCGATCATTAACAATTTCATTTATATATATAATTCTCATATCCTACATTTTATACGTTGCATGGCACATGCATGCAAATCTTTTGGTTACATAAAATAGCAAACTCCAGCCAGTACGCGAGTGTGCTCTAAGGCAAGAGCTATATATTGAGGAGTCAAATTTGGCTTGGATTTAAATGTTGAACCAAATTTCGCTCTACATTTAGCTCTAATGCAAATTTTTAATGGTGGAGATGAACTCCATGTGTATTGCAGAGGATCAAGCAATATCTTTTACCATTGGAACCAAAAAAATGGTTCTGGCCTGCAGCATTGGTACTGCTAGAGGCAAAAAATGACTCTTTAGCACTATAAGAGCAACAAAAATGAATTTGGCTCCCCTCCAAAATACTAGTAGCTCTTTAATTTGGATTGGAGTTACTATACTCTTAGTTATATCCTTACATTGACATGTTAAAAATAAATTTATATTTTCTCAGATATCAAGCAAGTGTTTGGAAGGCATGGACGCTCACCAAACAACGCTCTCACTCTTCAACATGCTATCAACCTTTTCCTATGAAGCAAAGTTGGTGCTAACCCTAGCAGCTTTTCGCTCTGAACTACGGAGAATTCTGGCTTCTGGCCCAGATATATACAACAAACCAACTTGCCAAATCAATGGCCATCCTTAAGCAATTGCCTGTCATCATGGAGCACTCAGGCCCATTGAAACCCCGGTTTGATGCACTCAACAATCTCATAAAGGTCATGTTGGATGTGACAACGTGCATCAGTTCAGTTTAAGGAGCTACCATCTATGTACATTACGGAGGATGACCCAGCAGTCTCTGCTGCCACTGCCCATATCCCAACTGCTGTCTATTGGACTCTCAGAAGTGTTGTGGCTTGCGTCACTCAGATTACTAGCCTCTATAGCCATGAGTATATATTCAATTCCCTAGTTTTCCTTGTTAATATATATCCATGCTAATATAAATTTATTTACAATATATTATAACCATTATAGATCAAGGGTATTATATATACAAATTATATACGGAGTATAATTGTTGTTTTGAAATTAAAAGAAATTTTTTTACACATCCTAGTATCATTATCATTGCCAAACAAGGGGTATTCCTAGGGCCACCCCTGCCAAGATTTGGGTCCAAACTAAATCCCCTCACCAGGTAATTTGAATATGCTATCTTACTTATTTGCCTACTGATCATTGGTGATAAGGAACCTTCCCCCAATTGGTGATGCGGCACATTCTACATATAGATCGCCACACATATGTTAATCTATTTATCTTCTTCCCTTTTTCTCCTCCATCGATCAACCGGCGTAGTAGCACTTTTAATAGTCATATTACTATAGTTATTTTCTGGTGCAACATGATTACCATGAGATTTATATTTTTATAAAGCCATGAAATTAATGATCGACCATTTATACTTTTTTCATACCCTATATGAAGGAGTCCTCTACACTGATTTCTACAGGTTTGGAATATCGACAGCAGAAGCATGGGAGCTATCCACCTTGGCACAAAGGCTCAACAGCATACACGAGCATCTTAAGAAGCAATTGACAATTTGCAACCAACACATAGGTTAATTACCCACTAACTTAATTTCAGGTTTAAGGAAATTAAAGCATGTGTTGCAATGGACAACGGAAGCTAATTAAAAATGGTTTCCGTTTTATGCAGACGAGAAGAGGAATTATGAAACTTTTGAGATGCTTAAAAATCTCTTCGACATGATCCACATTGACAACATGAAGATTCTCAAGGCACTGATTTACGCTAAGGATGATCTGCTGCCGCTGTTTGAAGGTTCTACTAAGAGAAGGGTAAGTTTGTGCTTCAAAGTTCCAACTCAAAATTTAGATCAAATTGACGCATATGGATCACTCCCTCCAATCCTTAAAAGACCGTCCCCTTTAAAAAACACAATTTTTTTTTTCTTTTTTTTTTTTTTACTGAAGGAAAATGAATTTAAGGCATTTACACCCACTAATTTGTTTTGGTATTCCAGTTTTACCCACAACAGTTAAGGATATTACGTTGGTTTTATTATGTAATTTATACGTGGGGAAATGATATTTTGGGTGGGAAATCAATTAAAATTGAATCATTGACCTTTTGAATGGGACAAATGTTCGGAACAGCCCAAAATGCAAATTGGGGCAATCTTTAAGGAGCAGAGGGATTACAAGATTATATATGTTTCTCAGTTGAAAATCTAGATTTCTAACTGCATGGCATGCAAAAACAGGTTAATCTTGACGTGCTAAGGAGGAAGAATGTGTTACTCCTCATATCAGGCCTAGACATCTCCAGTGAAGAGCTTTCGATTCTTGAACAGATTTACAATGAGTCGCGGCTCCACGCGACAAGGTTGGGAAGTCAGTATGAGGTAGTTTGGATCCCTATCCGACCAGTTGGCCAATGGAATGACCCCATGCAAAAGCAATTTGAGAGCCTGCAGTCTACGATGCCATGGTACACAGTGTACCACCCTTCTTTGATAGATCAGGCAGTCATCAGGTTCATCAAGGAGATTTGGCACTTCAGGAATAAGCCTATCCTTGTGGTGCTCGATCCACAGGGGAAGGTGATGTCCCCTAATGCACTCCACATGATGTGGATTTGGGGAGGTAATGCCTTCCCTTTCACTAGCTTGAGAGAGGAAGCTTTATGGAGGGAAGAGACTTGGAGGCTGGAGCTGCTGATGAATGAGATGGATCCAACCATATCGAACTGGGTAAATTCATTTCAATGCTTTTAAATTAATATATATATATATATATTTGCCCATCCCATTTTTCTATAAACATGTGAAGAAAAAGCTAAAGAACCTATTTTTTTCCCCTTCAAATTTGCTTGCTCAATTAGGTGTGGCAATTAACGTAGAGGCAAGACAGTCGTTCATTTCAAAGTTTTTAAATTAATACAATTGCACAAGACAATTTCTAGAATATATGTGCACATGTACATTATGTACTTACATGAAAATGCTAAGGGTAATGCTTTTTGGCTCGCTAGGGTAATAAAGAGTGGGACGCATATCATGCAGGGATCACACCTTATTAATCAATTTCCAAATGCCAAACACACAATTCTTTGCCTAACACATTTTTGTCTCAACTTAAATGGACAAAGAAATCCCTTTTTAGTGGGTTTTTAATTGGCTGACTTGACTTATCACGTCAGCTGTCGTATGGGTTGGACAAAAATAGTTGGACTAGTAAAACTCCATCTCATGTATACATGCATGTATGTTAAGCTGATCAATACAATTAATATTGAGGTTTGGAATTTCTTGTCTGATCAGATTAGAGAAGGAAAATACATTTTCCTATATGGAGGAGATGACATCGAGTGGATTCGAAAATTCACTTCCACAGCGCGTGTCGTCGCGCAGGCTGCACGCATCCCTCTAGAGATGGTTTACGTGGGAAAGAGCGGCAAAAGGGATCAAGTCCGCAAAGTCATAACAACAATCAACAACGAGAAGCTCAGCTACTGCTGGCAAGACCTCACCTTGATATGGTACTTTTGGACCCGACTGGAGAGCATGTTGTTCTCCAAGCTTCAACAAGGTCGATCCGTCGTTGACGACCCCATGCTGCGAGAAATCAAGAAGCTACTTAGCAATGACAAGAACGGAGGATGGGCCTTGCTGAGTAGAGGGTCTGGTGTGCTGATCAATGGGCACGGGACAACGGTTCTACCTGCAATGTTGGAGTATGATTTATGGAAGGAACGTGTGGCCACAATGGGTTTTGATGTGGCAGTTTAAGGATCACCATAGCAAGCTTCATAGCGCTGCTGTCCCTTGTTGCCGCTTCGAGTTCCCTAGTACTACTGCTGGAAGGATCCCGGATGACATGAAATGCCCTGAGTGTCTCCGCATCATGGAGAAGTTTATCACTTTCATGTGCTGCCACAATGAAAATGCTATGCTTGGACCATATTAAAGCTCGTATTACTGTGCAGTGGCAGTACGTGCTTTAATATATGCACACGAAAGTTTATGAGCTTTCCTGTGCAAGCTTTTTTTTTTCTAATACTACTAAAACAATAATGCCTTGGAGAGGCTATATTGAAGCACTATTGTACGGCATTTATGTTGTATTGTTGTGTGGGGGTAAGGTTTTCAACCGCGGAGCAATGGATTTTAAATTGACTTGGGTCAGATTAAAAATTAAGAAACATAAATATATATATATTTATATAAAGGGGCCTTTATTGGCATCCAATAACTTGCTTTTCATCTCCTATTTTTTTTACATTTCAAGGTTTTATAAAAATTATAAAAGATTTTTATAAAAACCAAACACGCTAACTATTAGAAAAACTCTTTTTGAACAAATTTGTAGAAGAAACCTTTTTCAAAATCTATCGCTTAAATGAAAATTTTGGCCATTTATAGTATTTGTTTCATAAATGGCTAAAAAGTCCATTTAAACGACAGATTTTTTAAAAACTTTTTTCGATAAAATTATTTAAAATGATGTTTTATAGTAAATTAAGTGATTAGTTTTTATGAAAATCTTTTATATTTTTCATAAAACCTTAAAATGTAAAGTAAATAGGGGATGAAAAGCAAGTCCTAGGGTGCCAATAGAGGCCCCGATATATAAAAACTATTGTAAAAAAGGTAGAATGGCAAATGAAAAGCAGTGGGCTAGAGGCAGCTGTTATCCTTTATCGGCTTCTCCCCCAGATTTCCCCTTCTTTCATCCTATGTTTTGATTTTGGGCTGGTTATTGGGTTGATATACATATTAGGCTGGTTTTCCTCTTATCTTACTTGGGCTGACATTACAATCTAGCAAAAGAATGCCTCTATTGGCACTCAAAGACTTGCTTTTAATCCCCATTTATTTTACACTTTAAGATTTTATGAAAAATACGTAAGGTTTTCAGAAAAACTGACCGCGATGTCAATTAGAAAACATCATTTTGAATAACTTTTTATAATAAAGTTTTTCCAAAATCTATCGTTTAAGTGAACTTTCTAGTCATTTATGATGCAAAGACTATAAATGGGTAAAAAAAGTCTACTTAAACAATAGATTTTGGAAAAACTTTCTCCTAAAAAGTTGTTCAAAATAATGTTTTCTAATAGAGTACGCTATCAGTTTTTATGAAAACCTTTTATATTTTTCATAAAACCTTAAAATGTAAAATAAATAGGGGATAAAAAGAAAGTCTTAGAGGGTGCCAATAGAGGCCGCCAGGCAAAATTACATAATCAAAAAAAAAAAAAAAAAAGAAGGTTGGGTGGGCTACCTGGGCTACAGCCCAGTGTAACCCACAACATAGCTCTGCCCCTACGGCTTTTTCCCCCTTGATGTAACAAGGGTCACTCTTGTGGCTAACTGATGCTGTAATGGAGTTTTCCTATATATGAAAGTTGGAGGACGCACAGGTTGGGTGCATGTGTTGTGGTTTGTGTTATATCAAGGGACAGGATTATTATATGAATCCATGATAACCTCTTGCTTCATTTTTCCTTTTCTTTCCGTATTCATCTCCCTCCAAAGAAAAGCAAGCGGGAAGGAAACGAAGAAAAAAAAAATCCCTAATTCAGGATTTGGCTCTCCTCCGATCCTTTTTTTCCTTCTTTTCTCCTCATTTTTCTTGAACTTTCATTATAAACTTGCTACGTAAACAGAATATAGGAATTTGGACCCACCATTATGTAAAATCCCATCAAACACATCAATTTTACAGAAAATAAAGAAAATAAAGAAAATAAAAGTTTGATCAGAAGAGACCAATTATGTGATTTTCATGTTGATGTTTTGAAAACATTCTAAAAGGATTTTCATTAGTATTAAAAATTTGACTATTATTAAGTGGTTTAAATTGATCAAAGTAAGTGAAATTTTAAAACTCCTCTCATGGTGAATCATGTTTCAACTCTTCTCAATTATGGCATGGTGCTAATTAAGTGGTACAAGGCTGGAGGGGACTGGATGATAAGGGATTTGAGGGGATACCAAGCCCTTAATTTGGGCCTTCTGGCTTCGTTAGATGGGAGCAGCTCCACTCCATTTGTAAAAAATTACTGGACCTCCAGTATTGAATAGATGTTCGACATGTCCCTTTTATGTTGGATCTAACGGTTCAGTTTGCTGGTACAGGACAGAATAGTCTAACGCGCGCTGCCGTTTTGATTTTCAAATATGCTTTAACGGCGTCAAACAGTCAAACATCATCTCCCATCTCTCTTGGTCTCTGTACCCATTCTCTACAACGTACCCTAAAGAAATAAAATTAACAAAATCGAACAATCCGTGACCTCAATCTGATAGAACACAAAGATTAAAAATTTTCAATAAAATAAAAGCATTACATATGTGAGGATTTCATATGAGAGATGGAGACTCCTCAATCCACCATTAGAGGAGGATAACTAAGGACGCCATGGGAGGTGGGATCTGCTAAATATAATTTACTATTAGGTTTGGGGCAAGGGGAAGGAGAACGTGGAACATCTACTAAAAGTGGGTCCGCCTTCAGGCTTCAACACCTTTGAGAACACACCATGCATGTAGAAGGTCTGCAAATGAAGACCAAACATTTGAACTTTTAAAGCGCAGTTGGAGGTCTCATGGTAGAAGATGAGAGAGGGGATCTGGGTGACGCCGTTAGCCAAGCACTTGAACACCAAAACGACTGTGTTTGCATGATCCGGTTATGAATAGCAACTCATCCGTTGGATCAAGCATGAGGGTGACATGTTGCACATCCGTTTAAAAACTGGAGGTCAAGTAATTTTTTACCAATGGAGAGGAGCCGCTCCCTCGTTAGATAACCCACAACATCGTTAAAAAGCTAAAAAGAAATTGCGCCTTTGAGAATTTTTTTTTTTAAAAAAAAAAAAAATTCAAAATCTTTTATTAAATATTTTTAAAGATTCCCATTTCCCTCTGTCTCTTTCTCTCTCTCTCTAGATATATGCTATCAGTAAATTCTTCAAAGTGTTTCAACTTTCAAGTTTATATATTTGTATTCGATATCCATTGTTATAGGATCATTGTAATACCACACCATTGAACTGATGTGAGACTCAAGGTAATGAAAATTACACTAAAAATGATATACACATGGACTTAAGGTTTAGGTCAAAATCTCTTTTAATTTTTTTTAAAAAAATGATGTAACATTTTCTAAATGTCAGGGGATTAATCTGGGATGAAATCTTGGGGGAAGTAAGTCTAAGACACCCTTAATTGTTAATCCAAAAAAAAAAAAAAAGTCATATCTCTAATAATTATTAGGAATTTCACTTGTGATAATTACCTAATGATATTATAATTTTTTTTTATTTGGCTTATGGAATTTAATTAGTTAGCTTCATGATGTGGCACCACAATTTTTTTTTTTTTAAAATTTAAAAAAAAACCTCATTTTGGGGCTAAACGACCGTGTCTTTCATAAAATCTAGTTATAGAAAACGTGCGCACGTGAATTTTTTGTGTGAGAATAATAACATGAAGTAAAAGCAATAAAAATACGTAAAAAATATATCAATTTTAAATTACATCTCAAGTATGATAAGTAATAAAAATGAATATAAAATTTGTACAATAGACCCATTAATCAGTGGGTCCTAAACCAAACATAAAATATATGAGTGCGTTGCATGAGAAAAAAATAAAAATAGAATGACTCGTATAATACATGAAAAAAAAAAAAAAAAAAATTATAGAACAACTCCTCGTACCTGGCAAAGGCCATGTAAATGCATTCAAATAGCTTGTACGAAAGAAAAGCTAAGGGACATAATAGGATAAGGGACATCAAAAGAAAAAAAAAATTGTCAAATACGAAAATCGAAGTAGAGAATATGGATAAAAGAGTTTAAGCACATACTTCTCGATTCTTTAGCGACAAAACAAACACATAATGGACAAATAGAGAGACTCAAGAAAGGGATAATAATTGAACTACGGTTCATAGGGATGCATATTTGCCAAGCATTACTGAGAGCAAATCCATCACAGGAAACTAATAAATAATAGAGTTTTAATAAGTTTCCTTGACTAAGTGACTGGCTTCTAAATGAATTTGTATGTACTGCGTAGAGAGAGGAGATGCCGAGAAGAGAACAATGCGTGAAAAAAGAGAACGTATGTAATTAAATGTTATTGGATTTCGTATAACAGATATAATGAAGCAATGAAGGGAACAGTGTTGTAGAATTATGTAGTTAATTGGGATTAATTGGGTTTCCTATGATGAGAGATATAGATGATGTCATGAATGGATGACAAAAACGTTTTCCCAAAAGTTTAAAGAATAATTAACATGAAATATATGAAGGCTGCTATGAGATATATAATGTTCTAGAAGTCTTAATACAAAGACTTTTTATTTTGAAAGGTTGCTTATTTGGGATTGGTTATTAATAATGAGATCGAGTCGTTTTTAATTTTCCACACTATATAAGGGTAATGTTGTCTTTATAACTTAAGTGATGGTAAAATTGTTAATCAAAAGTTTTTCGTACTAGGGACTTTTATAAGTAGTATAAATATAAATATAAATACAAAAATCTCCAGAGTTTAATTTGTTTGAAAGATCCTCTTTCTCTTTGCCATCAATTTGCTGGTGAGATTTTCGAACTATTTCGGGTTTTATATGTATTCTTTGGTTTGCGCAATTTTATCATCAATCCTTCTCTTCATCTTTGCTGTATTGTCATTGAGTTTAAGATTTTCTTCTTTTTCCTATGTTTTCTTAGCAACCAAACATGGTATTTAAGTGTTTACCTTCATGTTTCTTTCTTTGCTAAGGGTTTCAGTGTTTTTGTGATCTATTTGGTCTCCACTATGTGATTTAATTTGATCTTTTCAGTGTTTTTCCTTGTGTCCTTTGCTTAGGTTTGCCGGTGTACATATTTGATTTTTTATCATATATATGGTATTAGATATTTTTTGAAGAAGCCTTAGACATGGACATGCAATACGGTTATGATGTCTACACAACACAGACATGCCAACAAAACAAATTCTCAAAATTTAGGATACGACACTGTAGGGATATATATATATAGCATTAATATAATTTATATTTTTATACATATAGTTATATTGTATAGTGTGAAATCACATAAATCAATCAAATGCATCAATCTGCCTTATTTTTTGAAAATCCTAGTTGAGATTTTTGCAAGTAAAAAAGGTACGACAAAAAGGAAAATGAAGGATAATTAAGAAGAAGGAAGAGACAAAGAGGAAGGTGCTGTGTTGAAGTGTGTCTAATACTACCACAGCGCATACTTTAGGAAAGTGTCCAACTGTCCATGCTTCATGCATGCTTGAATGTTTTTAGATGTCTTTCTTAATAACGTTGTAGTAGAGAAGCTTGTTTTTTTTCTTCATGAAGTAAAAATTGTAGTAAGACCAAAGGGGCACAGCATCCTTAGTAGACACACAGATACTTGCCACTGAATTTGTATGAAAGGAAATAGTCGAAGTAATTGATAAGGAGCACCATAAGATTAAAACTAATTTTTAGTTTTATTTTTTTATTGGACAATGCTTTTGGTTGTTGATTCACTTGTTTATCACTATATCCTTTCAATAGGATAGAGTTTATAAAGTAGCTATGATTTGCAGATTTTATTGTCTGAAGCATGAACTGATGTGTTGAAGCATTGATATTGAAGGGACAGGAAAATATAGAAGTTTGCACCCCAATTTATATATTTGCACCCGGCCTCTATTTATTTTTATTTCTTAAGGTTTTATAAAATTATGGAAGCTTTAAAAAAAATAAAATATTTATGAAAATCATCTATGTTGTTCATTAGAAATCATAATTTTGAACAACTTTGAAGAAAAAGGTTTTTTCAAAATCTATTGCTTAAATGGACTTTTAGACTAAAAGTGAAACAGAGACTATAAATGGCAAAATATCCCTTAATTAATTAAGTGACATTTCTTGGAAAAATTTTATTATGCAAAATTTTTCAAAATTAGATTTTCTAATGGATAACACGATTAGTCTTCACAAAAACATTTCATATTTTTCATTAAATCTTAAAGAAAATTAAAATAAGTAAGAGGTGCAAATAAAATTAACGGGTGCAGTGGCAATAATCACCCCTACTTTTTTTATTTATTTATTACAATCAGTAAAATTTACTCTAACCTCCCACTTAGGTCACCCCTAATCCCTAATAATAAAAAAATCTGTGCTTTTTTTTTATAAATTTTTTACCATGACATAAATTTGAACACACGTGGTCTGCTGCACAGTTGTTCTAATTAACCCTTCAAAGAGGCTGGACCAAAATTAATCGGGTCCTAATCCAAGCTTGAAGTGACTGCTCCAGGTTACAGGACCCACGATTAATAAAGAAAAAATTAAAAAAGAGGGAGAGAGAGAGATAGAATAAAGAGGTGGGGCTGGAAGCAAAGAAGTTTATGTTGATTCAGGTTGGCTTGATTGTATACTCCCTCCGTCTCGTGATGATAGGATATTTTTGTTTTTGTTTTTTTATTTTTATTTTTTTTTCACATAATGTTTTTCCATTTTAAAATGTTGAATAATAAATTTTTAAAATTTTTCCATAATACCTTTTGTAATTTTAATAATAATTTTTAATATAAAACTCAATACCAAGTAAGAAAATATAATTTTGGAAAGATAAAATTTAGTGAGTAACAAGTTAATGTAATAATAATTTTTCTTAAATTATATATTTTATCAAAGATGACTTCTTGTGAAAAGGAAGGAGTATATATATATATATATATATCTAGATATATGGGGAGAGATCTATTTACATCTGATGTAAAAAAAAAATTTCATACATGCACCTCTTAATATTTTTTTTATGCGAATAATATTTTATCAATCCAACCGCTAGGTTATGTATTTTATTCGTCGGATATTAGGAAGCGTTTGATATGTAAACTTTCATTTCTTTTTATAGATAACAACTATAATTTTGGAGTACTTTATGAATGACATAACTTCTAATATTCGATTTACTTGAAATTTGATATACATGATGCGCATGAATAGAAAATATAATTCAACGATTAGATTGGAGAAATATTATTCCCACAAAAAATTTTTGAGGGGCGTAAAAGTAAAAAATCCTACACAATTAGGTTAGAGAAATATTATTCCCACAAAAAAATTTTGAGGGGCTTTAAAGTAAAAAATCCTACATCAAGTGTAAATGGATCCCCCCCCCAACACCCTCCCTCCCTACACACACACATATATACACACCCATGACTTATTATTTTGCGAAACCTTGTTAATTTGATCCAAAACTAAATTTTTTTAATTAATAACAACTGTTTATTTATAGACATTTATTGACAAAGAGCTCTTAATCTCAGTTCGACTTGATTTCCGACATACATGGTCGGCCTACATATGAATCAAATTTAATTAAATGGTTGGTTTTGTAAAATGCAAATCGTAGGTAAGAGTTTTAAAGTACACTTGATATAAAGTTATGTAAAGTTGCATATGAAGTGCACTTGACATTGAAAAGACTCATATACATATATATATCTTGATCATATGATCATAGCCGTTGACGAACAACACTCGCACGAGCATGAATTTGTGCATATTATCTACAAACAGTTATGATTAAACGGGATAATTCGAGATCTCCCGCACTTAAACAACCCTTATATTATATATGAGAAATGGAATCAAGCCAAGCTAAATCAACATTCTTTGCTTCCAATTTATATATACTCCGTGTTTAACGTTGATGGATAGATTTAAATTACAGTGGAAGCAAAGAAGTTGATTCGGCAGCTGGGCTTGATTCCATTTCATATAGTAATAATATACTTTTATATATATATAACTATGAGAAATGGACTCAAGCCAAGTTGAATCAACATTCTTTGCTTCCAATGTATATATACTACGTGTTTAACGTTGATGGATCGATTTAAATTACATTGGAAGCAAAGAAGTTGATTCAGCAGCTGGGTTAGATTCCATTTCATATAGTAATAATATACTTTTATATATATCCTCCCTATTAGGGTGGTCAATTTGCTAGGACACATCCAAGCAATCTTCCCCTCTTCTGTACCACACCCCCCCCCCCCCCCCCCCCCAAAAAAAAAAAAAAAAAAAAAAAAAAAAAAAAAAGGAGACCGGCCTTTACTTTGCTAACCTGTCTTTCTTTGCACAGCTCTCAATATGGGCACCTCTATGTCACCAGTCTCTATGCAACTGATCAAAGATGACAGGATGAGGTTCATGGGGTGGCCCAGGGGCGATGAAAATGCGATGATGAAGCAAATTCTGGCCACCCATATTCCAGATCCTGATCAGGTGGTCGATGTCAAGACCATTCTCCGTCATGTTGAGGACATATTTAAATGCGCCGCCGGAAATAATATCACCATCGATAGCGCCGAATCACCCGTGGAGATGGAGGGCCCGATGCTTGATTCACCCAGAGTCATTATTGATCGAATTTCGGACGAGGTTGTTGTTATTATTATTAATTTTATTGAAGTATATATTTTTGATAAATGATTTGAGATATCCTATATCTTACTACTGTTGAGATTTCCGTCCAAACTAATTCGTGCATATTTAAGATACTCCATATCTACACAGATATTTATCGTTGCGAGTAATCAAAACGATAACCTCTGAAATCACAATCAGGACTTGACCACTCAACTAACCCTGCAGAGGCAAATGAGGTTATTATGGAGCATGACAAAAAACATGTTTGGGATCATATTTTACACAAAATATATTTGCTATATATATAGTCTCGATCAGGTGAACACGTGCTCACCTAACTTATATTACCACCATGCATTAGGAGTTGTACCTTGTGTTATTGTGTATAGGCCTAATGTATCCCGTAACTCACTAATGCACGAGATACAATCCCCAATGTGGGGCTGATATATATGTATATATAGGATGACTCTCAGGTTTGAACGTGCTAATATAAGTTATATCCACACCCGCATTGGGGATTGTAACCTCGAATTGGTGAGTTGTGGGGATATATGGGATAAATGCACGGGTTACAACTCTCAATGCATGGTATTAATACAACTTATATACAAGGACTTAACTATAGGTATCGATGGATATATTGAAGGTCCAAAAATACAGATATATCGGATATATCGATGGATATATCAAAAATTTTGATATCGATTAAAAGATATGACAAATATTGTTAATTAAACATATATATTTTCATTGAAACTCTGGGACCTATTTGGCAACCTTGAAATTTGGTTCAGAACCAATTTCACCTGTCCAGTTCAAACCCAACCAAATTTATGTTTGAACCGTTCTTAATTCATGACTGATTGGTTGAAATTGAGTTCTGCCCAAGTTTTTATTGTGATATTGTTTGGTTCACCTCATTTGTAGTTTGTCTCTCAATGCTTATATATATATATATATATATAGAGAGAGAGAGAGAGAGAGAGAGAGAGAGAGAGAGATATGCACTCATAGAACAAGAAAATCTAGAGCAAATTTTGGAAAAAACAAAGATGGAAAAAGATGAAAATTGAAGATCAATTATGAATCCTAGATCTACTTCTTTCTTTCTTCTTTTTTATTTTTTAAAGAAAGAAAATTTATTTCTCTTTTTTCTTTCTTGGAACATTCTTTCAAACCTATAATTAGAAGCAATGAAGATGGGGTTTGAAAATCTACAGATTTATTTATTTATTTATTTTTTTGAAGGATGAAAGTGAAAATCAAATGAAAAGAAAACTAGCCCTGGATCTAGTTCTTCCCTCCTCCCCCCCTTCTTTTTTTGAAGACATTTTTCAAACCTTTAATCCGCAGAGATGGAGATGGGTATCTCCTAAAAGTTTTCAAAGCTTCAATTTGTAGAGATGGAAATGGGTATCTCTTGAAGCTTTTTTCAAAACTCCATGTAGAGTTGGAGATGAGGTATCTAATGGTCGACTATGTGTTTTGAGTAGACAATGAGATGGCTTCCAAGAGAACAACCCTTCTCCATTCTTAAAAATTCAATCTGTAACATACGGAGGAAATGGATGAGAGGGAGGGTGTGTGGATAAGCAGGTAAGGGTGTAGAATGAGGAGGAGGAGAAGGGCTGTTTATGTTATCTAGTTTTTATGAAAATTAGGTATCACTTGGGTTGATAGTAACCTGATTTTGGGCCCAAATTAGGGGAACAATGATTAAACTCTAATAAATAGTTTAAAATCAAAATATTGCAATTTAAATATGTATTAGACAAGTATGTATTGTGTAAGGTATAAAAAGTGTACCATATTGAGTGGAAAAAAATGAATATTTTAAGAGAGTAAATGAAAGTTATTACTTTATAACACTAATTTAAGTCATTAGTATAATTGAAATATTTATATAAATCAATACTAAAAGAGTAAGAAGTAATAATTTTGACACAATAACAAGAAAATGGATATCTTGATATCTCGATATATTTGATATATCGACGATACCATGTGAAAAAAAAAAATGAAAAAAAAAGAAGAAGAAGATATTATGAATATATCGAGATTTTATCCATAATATCGACAATAACTGAAAGATATTTTGCTTTAAAGATATATCAGTTAGATATCGTATTGAGATGTCTCGATATACGGATATATCGTAGATATATCGAAGAAATCGTGGATATTTTAGTCCATGCTTATATATGAGGTATATATATACCAGTGGGTGCACACGTGCATTGCACGTAAACCATTTTTTGTATTTTTTCCCAATATTGTGCTCCTCACGCAAGAAGTAGGATCATCAAGTGAGCTGTGGTGATGTCAGAATTTACACCTATTTGTAATGTCGATTAGTTCGCGAGTTAATTACAACCACATGAAAGTCGGCCGCATATTTAAAATAGCTTACGCACTCCACAGCTGTCGTTGTCAAAATACTTAAGAAAATGAAATTCAAATACAAATTCAAATGCAACTTATTTGTAAATTCCGACAACGATAGCTGTCGTTGTCGTTGTAGCTTGCTAGATGCTGTTCTGGTTGCTAATTGTTGGGTGTCGGGGTGTCTTCTCCTTTGTGTAGTTCAGTTTGCTATTAATTCTTGCTTCCGTATCTAGTCTCGAGCATTGTCTGGCGAAGTGGTTCTTTTTATTACTTGTAGCTTTGGTGTTGGCATGGTGTTGCCTTATTTTTGTAGCTTTTAGTGCTTAACTTGTGGTTCTCTTCTGTGCTGAGTTGGGTTTTTGTTGGCCTTTGTAGGTGTTAAGGGATTTTTTTAGAGTGCTGTTTCTATCCTTACCTGTGCTGTTTCTATCCTTATCTAGGTCATGTGTTTCTTTAGGTTTTTTGTTGGGTTGTTTTGGGGTATTTCCTTTGTAGCTGGGCGATTTGCTATGCTTTTGTGGGGGCTTTTTGTTGGGCTGCTCTTGGTTTGGGGTGGTTTCTTTTGTTGGGTGTTCTGGGTTCTTTTGTTCTCACTTTTCAATATTAATAATATTATCCTTTTTCTGATTTTTTAAAAAAAAAAAATACAACTTATTTGAAGAATACAACATATCGACAAAATGAGTTTTATTTTCAATACACGCTTGAGATAGAAGAATACAACATATCAATCTGAAGCCTTCAATTTTCACATAATCCTATAACCTGTATAACTTTAAAATTATGAAATTTCTTAGTCCATCACCGGCTTTGTCTCCAATTTTTATATGAAAAAAACAAAAACAAAAAGAAATCCAAATGTAGATTCTGTTGAATCCTTTTGCACTAACCATTTTTCCCCTGTGGGCGCAGCAAGGCAACCATTTTCTTTTTCTTTTATAATGGAAATTAAAAACTTCAATAAAAAAACTACTACATTATTCAACAAAGCCAACCCTATCCATGCGCTATCCTTTTTACAAGCACAATCCACCATTAACATAATATGAAGGAGCCTTGAGTCTAAAACTAAGGAGAATGAGCCAAAACAACAGTAAGCAAGAAATCAAAATTATAAGAATGATAATGCATAGTATGTTCACAATACTTCCTTAATAATAAGAGATAATCTATCTATACTAATTGATATAGAAAACATTTGGATTTTTGGTTGGATATACGGGGTGGATCATTCCCCTTTGCTGAAGGTTACTTCTTCAACTTCTATCATAACTACTCTCCCATTCTCTCTCCTAAACTACTTAATATCATTTTTTATTTTGAATTTGAATTCAAATTTATATTTTTTTTATAGCTTTTGTCAATATTATTTTTTGAAAGATTTTTGTCACGTTTATTTTTTTTGCACACACAACGCGTGTACTCCGAAATCTAGTAATAAGAGAAACTGTTTGAACTTTGAAGGTTTCTTTCCCCTTATATAATCTCATCGAACATAATTGATTTTTCGTTTGTTTGTTTAATTTCAAAATAAAAATAAAATCAACCAGATTACACAAAAACCAACCCCCCCCCCCCCCCAAACAAAAAAAAATGAAGCTGATAAAACAAATTTTCAAAAAAGGAAATTTTTTTTCATTATTGAAGCCATTGAGGTATTTTGTCAAGCACTTTAAAGAGGAAGAAGAAAGGTTAGGGAATTACCCAAGGGAGTTAGTCTAGTTGGTAGGAAGAGAGCCCCTCTATTCTATCAACCTGGGTTCGATTCCTCTGAGGAGCACACTAGGAATTAATTCTTGAAATAGAAGAGAATTAAATATGTATATAAGTGATTCACGTACGAAAGTGGTGTTCGTGTTGAGAAGGAGAAGGGAGAGAAATGTTGTATTAGGGTTTGTCTTCAAGAAGATTAAGGGATAGAGACGTAGTGGGGGTCTTTGGGTATATACTATTATACTCCTATTTAATGAATTTCAGGGGGGAAAAGGGTTTAATAATGTCTTTATTGTTTTAAGTAAAGGTAATATAGTCAGTCAAAAGTTTTCTGAATTTGAGACTTTTATAAGTAGTATAGAATAGAAGTATAGATTTATTAGTAGTATAGACAAAGATCCGGATCTATGGACTTAATTTTTACACCTCATTTTCAATTTATTGGATTCATAAGATAGATTCAACGGTATTCCAAAATGCTCATGTAGCCAAACTCCACTCATCATTCAACAAATCAACTGATCGAATTACAAAAATGAAGTGAAAAATCCTAATATATATGTAGGTTAGGATCGATATATAATGGACATTAGTTTTTTGATAACTTATTTGTAATCCATATTTTGCAAAATACATATTGTTGGGTTAGATTGCACTCTCATGTTAGTAATACATGCCATAAATCAAATTGATCGATTTTAAGAGCCACTTCATCCAATGAATTAAATGTGAGATTTTTAGTTATTAGAAATGTAAGTTTTTGGATCGGATAATAATCAATCTCAAATCAATTTGAATTTTGGCATATATCCATAACTCGTTAATGCAGGAGGTACAACCCCCGATGCAAGTGTTGATATAAGTGATATATATATATATATATATATATCAACACATGCTCACCTGATGATCATCATCATCCTATACATATGTGATGTGTAAAGCAGTCCTTTCATTATAAAATGCATCTCCAAAACTCTACTTGTAACTTGTATTTTGCAAAAGCAATCATTAAAATAGATCTCTTCATATGTAGGTCCGAAATTAAGATCGAATTGCTTCATTTATAAATGTACATAAATGAATGATTGTAATTGATTGAAAATGTTAAATTTTGAATTGAATAGAAATTTTTGATTAATTAACTCAATTTTTGGCATAATGCATTTCCTACACAAGAATAATATCTATTTCAACGGTTGGTTTAATAAAATATAAGCCAAATATCAAGTTTTGGAGGTCACCTTATGCAAAATTGCATAAGATTCACCTTAATAAATGGACTGATGCATGTATAATTCTTTATCTCCTCTATTATATATCTAGGTTGCATGCACGGCATGCAGATCTTTTAGTTATTTATTTAGTCAAGCACTCATGTCAACATTTTCAAATTTACATTTCTATATTTTCTCAGATACAACACAGGCGTTGGGATGCCTACGCAGATACCCACGAACAAACAGTCTCACTATTCAATTTGGAACCGATTCGAAACTATTCGTGGGATGCTAAGTTGGTGCTAACCCTGGCAGGTTTTGCTCTGTTCTATGGGAATTTGTATCTCCCTACCCAGACAGCTCCAACGAACGTACTTGCTAAACAAATGGCGATCCTCAAGCGATCGCCTGTCACCTTGGAGCAGTACTCAGGTCCACTGAAAGCTTGGTTTGATGCACTTAACAATCTCATCAAGGCCATGTTGGATGTCACAAGGTGTGTTGTTGAATTGAAGGGGCTACCATCGACGTCGTACATTACAGAAGATGATCAAGCATTCTCTGCCGCCAATGCCACAATCCCAACTGCTGTCTATTGGACCATCAAAAGTGTTGTGACTTGCGTGACTCAGATTACTAACCCCACTGACTCTGAGTACGTGTATATATATATATATCTATATATATATATATATATATGATGATGATCAGGTAAGCACGTACTGATATAACTTATATCAAAACCTGCATTGGGAGTTGTACCTTGTGTATTAGTGGGATGTGAGGTGCATTGAATCAATGCAAAGGGTATAACCCTCAATGCATAGTGCTGATGTAACTTATATCAGCACGTGCTGATAGGATCACCTCTATATATATATATATATATATATATATATAGGATGATGATCAGGTAAGCACGTGTTGATATAATTTATATCAAAACCTGCATTGAAAGTTGTACCTTGTGTATTAGTGGGATGTGAGGTGCATTGAATCAATGCAAGGGGTACAACCCCCAATGCATAGTGCTGATGTAACTTATATCAACACGTGCTGATGGGATCACCTCTGTATATATATTTATAGATATAAATATAGATATATATAGATATATATATATATATATATATATATATCTTCCCTTAATATATTTCCTTGCCGGCCAATTAATACTAATTCATGCCAATCAAATCAAGAAGTTATAAATTTATGATTCCCGGATTCCACTATGGAAAGAAAAGGGGAGGAAAGAAAAATTAAATGAAAGAAAAATATAAAATTGTTCTAGTTTTCTTCTTATTTAAATTTTCCATTACAATTCCTTATTTTTTTTTGTTGATAAAATCTGAGAACCAAACAAATTAAGCACAAGGAAAAGTACAATTCGTTATACCTTGTTACTAAAATATATAAATTTATTATTTGATATATCTTGCATGGATTTCAGGTGTATGTCATCACGTGAAAAAGCCTGGAACCTGTCCACCTTGGCTGACAAGCTCAACAAGATAAACGACTATCTTAACAAGCAATTAGCTATTTGCAAGCAGCAAATAGGTTAATTAACCACTAATCCATTCCGGTTTTAAGGAAAAGCGTTTGCTGCACACATAGTTAACGTAAAGGAAATATTATAAATAGCACCTTATTATAGCACCATATAGACAACATATGACGTGGTATGAGTTGGTTGACAAAAATACTTTTCAAGTTATTTAGTATCACCACAAGATCGAGGTCCTTGCTACACCAGATGCTGTCTATATGGTACTGTATTATGGGACTACGTATAACATTACCCTTAATGTAATCATATAGTGTGGAGACCAAGCTAATAAGGGGTTGCCGTTTTATATATATTTATATGCAGATGAGAAGATGAAACTCGAAGCTTTTCAGAAGCTTCAGAGTCTCTTCGAGAAGGTCCACTTTGACAACAAGAAGATTCTCGAGGCACTGATTCGCGCCAAGGATGATCTGCAGCCCCTCTTTGATGGCTCTACTAAGGAAATTGTACGTTCGTGCTTCAAACACATCACCCCTACTACTATGTACTGCTACAACTTTATACTTCCCATTTGAAAATCTAGATTAATTTGTAATTAAATACATGGCAAAAATAGGTTAATCTCGATGTGCTAAGGAATAAGAATGTGTTACTACTCATATCGGGCCTAGACATCCCCAGTGAAGAGCTTGCAATTCTCAAACAAATTCACAATGAAACTCGGCTCTATGCGACAAGGCTGGGGAGTCAGTATGAGGTAGTTTGGATCCCTATTCCACCAACTGGCCAATGGACTGATCCGATGCCAAAGCAGTTTGAGAGCTTGCAATCTACGATGCCATGGTACACAGTGCACCGCCCTTTGTTGATAGATCAGGCAGTTATCAAGTTCATCAAGGAGATGTGGCACTTCAGGAATAAGCCTATCCTTGTGGTGTTGGATCCAAAAGGGAAGGTGGCGTCCCCTAATGCACTCCACATGATGTGGATTTGGGGAAGTAATGCCTTCCCTTTCACTAGCTTGAGAGAGGAAGCTATGTGGAGAGAAGAGACATGGAGGTTGGAGCTGCTGCTGAATGACATGGACACAACCATAATGAACTGGGTAAATTCATTTCAATGCTTTTAAATTAATTCATATATTTCCCCAACTCATTTTTCTTATAGATATGTGTGCATATGTACATTATGTTTATAAAAATGGGCATGTAGTATTTTTTGGCCACTTAGCCTAGCAGGTTAACCTGCTCATTAATAGGAGGTAAGACCCGCATCATGCGGGGCCTATGCTTTTCTAGGGAGACAGGCTAACCCCTGAGGGGAGTAAGGATCATTTTCCAACCGTCTGTTCACCTTGAAAGAACAAATAAATACATTTTTAATTTGGTGGGTTTTTTAATAGGCTAACATGACCTATACTTCAGCTACCATATGAGTTTGGCAAATATAATTAGGCTAATAGCAAAATGATATCTTGTGTATACATGCATGTATGTTGAGCTGATCAATACAATTAATATTGAGGTTTGGAATTTCTTGTTTGATCAGATTAGAGAAGGAAAATACATTTTCCTGTACGGAGGAGATGACATCGAGTGGATTCGAAAATTCACCTTCCACAGCGCGCGCCGTCGCGCAGGCTGCAAGCATCCCTCTAGAGATGGTTTACGTGGGAAAGAGCGGCAAAAGGGAGCAAGTCCGCAAAGTCATAACAACCATCAACAACGAGAAGCTTAGTTACTGCTGGCAAGACCTCACCATGATATGGTACTTTTGGACCCGATTGGAGAGCATGCTATTCTCCAAGATTCAACAAGGGCGATCCATTGACCAAGACCCCATGCTGCAAGAAATCAAGAAGCTGCTTAGCCATGACAAGAACGGAGGATGGGCCTTGTTGAGTAAAGGGTCTGGTGTGGTGATCAATGGGCACGGGACAACGGTTTTACCTGCATTGTTGGAGTATGATCTGTGGAAGGAACGCGTGCCCACGATGGGTTTCGAAGTGGCGTTTAAGGATCACCACAGCAAGGTCCATAGCGTTGCTGTCCCTTGTTGCCGCTTCGAGTTTCTTACTACTACTGCTGGAAGGATCCCGGATGATATGAAATGCCCCGAGTGTCTCCGCATCATGGAGAAGTTCATCTCTTTCATGTGCTGCCACAATGAAAATGCTATGCCTGGATTATATTAAAGCACGTATTACTGTGCAGTGGCAGTAACTGCCAGTACGTGTTTTAACATATGCACAGGAAAGTTTATGAGCTTTCCATTGTATTTGCTACTATAAGTCTATAACAATAGGACTATGCTATTTCATCCATCTATTTCACCTATATTTTCTCATTCATTCATATAGGATAACTTTTCCTTATTTTATGCTAGGTTCCTCATGATTACTTTCACTCATATACTTTTAACACATAAGATAGGTGATAAAAGTGGATGACAAAATATGAGTGAAGTAGTATTTTTCATGACAATAATGCCTATGATCAAGCTATTTCCCCCTAGATGTAATAAGGGCCGGTCACTTTGTGGCAAAACTGACGTTGTAATGGAGTTTTCCTATGTATGAAAGTTGGAGGATGCACAGGATCCTCATCTTGTCCCCAATTGAATGGTTGGGTGCATATGTTGTAGTTTGTGTTATATTTATATCAAGGGTCAGGATTATTATATGAATCAATCGTGATAACCTTTTGCCTCATTTTTCTTTTTCTTTCCGTTTTCGTCTCCCTCCAAAGAAAAGCATGCAAAAAGGAAACAAGAAGAAAAAAAAATTCCCTAATTCAAGATTTGGCTCTCCTCTGATTCATTTATTATTATTATTATTATTTCCTTCCCATTTTTCTTGCTATGTCAACATAATATAAGAACTTGGACCACCATCATGTAAATCATATCAAACACATCAATTTTCCAAAAAAAAAAAAAAAAAAAAGAGTTTGATTGGAAGAAACCAATCATGTGATTTTTATGTTGATTTTTTTAAAACATTCTAAAAAGATTTTCAAAGGTATTAAAAATTTGACTATGGTTAAGTGGTTTAAATTGATCGAAGTAAGTCAAATTTTAGCACATATATGTACCAAATAAAACTCCTCTTATGGTGGATAATGTTTCAACTCTGCACAATGATGGCATGGCACTAATGTGGTACAAGACTGGAGGGACTGGATGATAGGGGCCGGGATTGGAGGGGATCCCAAGCCCTTAAATTGGGCTTTGGGCGAAAGAAGCTGTGCCTTGGAGATTTTTTTTTTTTTTTTTTTTTTAAATTTTAAAATCCCAATTTTTCTATTAAATATTTTTAAAGATCCCCCTCTGTCACTTTCTCTCCCTCTAGATTTCATGGGTAGGTTCTCCAAACACTTACCAAACTGTTTTGAGTTTATATATTCAAAATTCATCGATATCCATAATCATAAGATCATGTTTCAAGTTTATATATTCATATTCATCGATATCCATAATTATAGGATCATTGTAATATCACGCCATATATTGAACTGATGTGATACACATGCTAATGAAAATTACAGTAAAAATGATACATGCGTGGATTAAAGTTTGGTCAAAATCTATTTTAATTAAAAAATAATAATATAATATTTTTTAAATGTTAGAAATTAATTTGAATTCAAATCTTAGTAGAAATAAGATATAGAACACCCTTAATTCTTTAATAATAAAAAATTATAAAAACTATCCTCAAGTTTGAGTTAGGTTTTAGTTTTGGTGCCCTAAAATTTCAATCGAGTCGATTGAATACCCAATGCTTTTGTTAACCCAAAATTAGCCTGGTGTTAACGGCAACTATCAAATGACTCTTATACCCGGCCTTCATCATGACGAGGTCGTTTGGATACAATTTGCCTGGTACTCCGTACTTTTATTCTAATCTTAAAGCGTGCACACACATACCCCCGTCGTCTTCTTCAAACCCACGGAGACAAACTGGACAAGAGAGAAGCTAAATGAAGAAAAAGTGCTTCCATCTTTTTCTTGTCCTCCGGCGTGCTTCCCGTCGATGGCAGCCAACCCAGACCACCTTTCTGGTTTATGACGTCGCATTGCCGGGAAGTTCCTCGACCTCTTACGGCGTTTAACCGTCTATCCAATTCGATGTGATTTTCAGACGAGTTGTGTTTAGCGCTCCGTTTGGTCTTTGAGAGTGAGGACTTCCATTTTCTTCACTTTCTCGAGAATTAAACAGTGGGTTTGGAAAATTTTTGCTGGGTTTTTGAGTTTTCAATTTGATGTTACAGTGAGATTTTAGGCAACTTGGAGACAACGTTAATTTTCGATTTCGTTTGCGACGTTTGAGCTTGAGGTGGGTTTCTCCAATTTTTTTGTCAATGAAGGAGATGATTGAAAGGGTGTCGAGATCGGAGCGGATCGAGAGGTTTGGGCATACAACAGAGCCAATTGTTAGATATAATGTGAGAAATTCTATAAATTTTAGTAATAAACAAATGATATGAAATAACAATAAACCAAGATAATTATATAATCAGATAAGAGTTTAGAATAGCCTGTGGATCAAGGCATGCGTGATGCGTTATCCTTAGAGAAAATATGCTTTAGTCTGCAGGGACGGAACCAAGATTTCATCTCAAAGGGGGCCAAAGATGAACTAAAAATTTTTATCGTTCAAAAATAAGAAATATATTAAAATTCAAGACTAAATTAATACGTGAAAGATATAACTAGATATAATTACTTTTAAAATTTGTGAAGTTTTTTTTATATATATATATAAATTTATAAACCAAACATTTCATTAATTCAAAACCAACTTATAAAAACAAGTTGCTTAATAAGCCTGGATAAGAATTGCTCATCTGCCTACAAAAGTTTCTAAAGTTATATGCAATAGCAAAATAAATTGTAATTCTACGAAGTTATTTGGCTAATAATGAAGTAAATGAAATTTTAAGGTACAGCACTAGAAACTTGAGAGAGAAGGTAGCACAAACTGCTAGAAACTATACATACCCATCCTACTGTAGCACTGTCTTCATGTTTTCATTTTAGGAGAAATTACCAATATAGTTGCCTTATTAGGAGTAATTCCCAAGAAGGATGCTTTGACTATCAACTTGTTTTTGTTTGTAATAGTTTATAGTAAAGTCAGTAGTCAGTTTGTTATAAGTCAATAGTCAAAGGAATTACTGTGAAAGAGTGGAATGCAAGCCAAAGATAAGGCTGACATGCCTTAACAGTAAAAAGCTAGGGGGGGCCATGGCCCTCCTTGGCCCAAGAGTAGTTCCGTCCTTGCCCATCTGCACTGGGTTTGATTGACGCTTCTCTCCTAAGATACAATGATCCTCCGGGTAGCCTTGTGTGCATCTAAGACTTCCTACGAACCTTAAATTGCCCAATGCTCACGAAAATATATATATCTCAATGTAAAAATAGAAAAGCTCAAAAAGTGAATCATCTAAATTGAGACAATAGCAGATTTTTTATTATTATATATACCTATTCTTTCAGATGCTATGTACCCAACGGCACATAGTATGCTTGTGGTGTGTAAATGATAATTAATTGATGGTGTTAATGGGTGCAGTTACATGCATATGTAACAGATGCAATAAAGTTGCCAACAGTTAAAAGACCAACAGCTCAAGAAGATGAAGACTAAGCAACGCTGGTTACTTATGTTTCATCAATGCAATTATTTGCATTAATTTAAATCATATGTAACATTCTCCCACATGATTTAAATCTTTAAATAATATATATATATATATACACACACAAAAATATAGTGAGCATTTTTTACCGTGCAATGGGTATAGGTACCTTCCGGGTTTAAACCTACACTTAGTGTTAGTAAATATCCACTTGAAGGAGCCGTAGTGAGCTAAGTCTTGAACTAGGTCATTTGACTCAAATTTCAATTAACCACACACACAGTACGGGCAATTTCTAAGTTCTAGTCTGGGTTGCATGTTAACGGTCATGCGCACGTATCTCGTATCATAAGTATTTTTAAAGAGTAGCCCATTTTCTCATTGTAGCGACCCCACTACTATACTCACTTAGGTGAGACCTCCAAGGGTGATCTGTGATCAACACCCTGCAGAATTCCCGCCTCGGCTCATTCAGAGATAAGCTCTTCCTTAATCATCACAGTTTTGAGTACTTCACCATAGGCATGGGACCAGGGAATACCCCTCAAAATATATTAGTGCTCCTTCTAGTCACCCTACAATTTCGTTCTTACCCATTAAACCCTTTTTATGGGATCTCCAATCATAAAGGTTGGGTGTCCGCTACGATGACTAATTTATAGGCTTCAGTCCCATTCCCCTCGATGATTCTATGACTAGCCTGCGCAATAATCCTTTTGTAAGAGGATCTGCTATATTCTTTTTAGATCTCATATAGTCAAGTGATATTACACCATGAGACAATAATTGTTTAATGGAATTATGTCTAATTCTAATGTGTCTCCTTTTCTCATTATAATTTTTACTATTAGCCTTTGCTATTGTAGCTTGGCTATCACAATGTATTGAGACTGCTGGTATAGGTCTAGGCAATAGTGGTATATCTGCTAAAAGGCTTCTTAGCCATTCAGCTTCTGCACTACCCAAATCTAAGGCTATAAATTCAGCTTCCATTGTGGATCTAGATATAACAGTTTGTTTAGCAGATCTCCAAGCAACTGCACTGCACTACCTCCTAAGGTAAAAACATAACCACTAGTAGCCTTGGTTTCATCCGAATCTAAGATCCAGTTAGCATCACCGAATCCTTCCAATATTGCAAGAAAACTAAAATAATGAATTCCATATGAAATTATACCTTTTAGATATTTAAATATCCTTTCTAATGCAGTTCAATGTTCAGTACTAGGATTACTTGTATATCTACTTAATCTACCCACAACATATGCTATGTCAGGTCTAGTACAATTAGAAAGATACATCAAAGAACCAATTATTTGAGAATATTTATGTTGAGAAATACCTTCTCCATCATGTTTCTTCAAATTAATAGTAAGATCAAAAGGAGTAGAAACAGATTGAACATCATAATAATCAAACTTTTTCAATAACTTCTCAAAAAAATGAGATTGAGACAAAGTAATTCTACTATCATTCTTAATTAATTTAATCCCCAAGATAACATTTGCAGGACCCATGTCTTTCATATCAAAATTATTGGACAAAATTTTTTTTGTCTCATTAACTACTTCTAAATTAGTGCCGAAAATAAGAATATCATCAACATATAAGCAAAGAACTACATAAGCATCATCCAACTATTTTATGTATACACACTTGTCAAAATCATTTATTTTAAAAAATTCACCCATTTCAGTTGGAGCATATCCACCTCCTCTATCAGATCTCAGGATTTTAATTTTCTTCTCCAATTGGTTTTCTACCTCTGCTTTATAAATTTTGAATTTATCAAACAATTCACTTTTAGAATTTATTAAATACACATAACAATATCGTGTAAAATCATCAATAAAAGTTATAAAATATCTTTTACCTCTACACATCAAAACATTATTAGAATCACAAACATCACTATGAATCAATTCTAACAATTTCGTTTCTTTTTCAACAGATTGAAATGGTTTTCTTGGTTGTTTAGCTTGTACACAAATTTCACATTTTTCTTGTACATTAATTTGAGACTTTGGAATTAAATCTAAATTCATCATCCTTTTAATCTTATTTAAATTTACATGTCCAAGTCTACCATGCCACACATTAGTGCAATTAGAAATTTCAACTAAAAAAGAAGAACTGGAAATTTTATTTTCATGAGAAGGCATTACATTAAGCTTGAAAAGACCATTTAGTAAATATCCTTTCCCAACAAAATTTCCATGTCTACTAAGCACAACTTTATTGGACTCAAAAACAACCTTAAAACCATGTTGAACTAACAAAGATGCACTAACTAAATTTTTCCTAATATCAGGAACGTATATGTTTGACTCCATCTAAAGTGAGAATTTTCCCATAAGACAACTCCAAATTTATTTGACCTTCTCTTAGTACCCTGGCCATGCTCCCATTTCCCATGCTTACAGATCTTGTGCTTAATTCCTGATAAGAATAAAATAAGTTTTTATCAGCGCACACGTGTACATTAGCTCTCGAATCAATCTACCAATCAACTGAATTAAAATTGTACTTATTTTGGAGCTACTAACACAGTACCTTTCAACAGGGCTAGAGGAGTTGGCCCTCACAGTGATCATATTCGCTTGTGGTCTAGGGGCTACTGGAGGTCCTTGAGACTTAGGTGGTTGACCCTTCCGAAAATAACAATCTTTTGCCTTATGATTTGTTTTTCCACAGACCCAACAAGGAACCATATTTTTTTTATTAGCATTCTTATCCTTTAGCTTATAGTTATTTTTATTAAAACCGTTTTTCTTAAAATTCCTAGGCTTAGGTTTAAGTTGGTTTTCAACATTATGTGCTTTAGCATGGAATTCAGATTTGACATTTTGTTTTAGAGAATCACGATACTTTTCTTCAATTCTTAAAGAAACTAAAAGATCACTGAAAGAAAAATTTTCAAGTTTTTGTTTTAACATTCTTTCAAATTCAGACCAAGAAGGTGGTAATTTTTTAATAAAAGTAGTGACCAATATAGTTTCATGCACATCAATATCTTTCATTTTCATATCATATATAATGTTCTCAAAATCATGAATTTGTTCATTAACAGATTTTTCCTCAACCATTTGAAAGTCAATCAACTTTTCAATAGAATACCTTTTCAAGCCAACTTCTTCAAATCCATATTTACGTTCTAATGCATCCCACAATTCAATAGCAGTTTTTGTAGTGCAAAAGATAGGATAAATATTTTCAGATAAAGCACTTAAGATCCTACCATGACACATAAGATCTTTCTCATCAATATCACCATCAATGGTTTGAGACTTTCCAATAGGAGTCGTTGGAGTCGAGTCCGAACCAGTCTCCACTATATTAATAGACTAAGACATCCCTGATTTTTCAGAAACTTTTTCCTTTCCTTTAGAGGACTTATGAATTACAGAATAAAGTCCTAAGGTTGTGAGCCAAAATTTCATTTGTTGTTGCCAACATCTAAAATTAAGACCCGTGAATTTCTCAGGTTTGCAAGAACTAGTCTCCATTATCAATTAGTCAATACTAAATTTATAGAAATTCCTATGTATTTTCTCTAAGAATGTTTGATATAATGTGAGGAATTCTATAAATTTTAGCAATAAACAAATGATATGAAATAACAATAAACCAAGATCGATAATTATGTCAGATAAGAGTTTAGAATAGCCTGTGGATCAAGGCACGCGTGATGCGCTATCCTAAGAGAAAATACGCCCCCATCTGCACTGGGTTTGATTGACGCTTCTCTCCCAAGATACAATGATCCTCCGAGTAGCCTTGTGTGCAGCTAAGACTTCCCACGAACCTTAAATTGCCCAATGCTCACGAAAATATATATATCTCAATGTAAAAATAGAAAAGCTCAAAAAGTGAATCATCCAAATTGAGACAATAGTAGATTTTTTATTATTATATGTACCTATTCTTTTAGATGCTATGTACCCAACGGCTATGTGCCTTATGGTATGCTTGTGGTGTGTAAATGATAATTAATTGATGGTGTTAATGGGTGCAGTTACATGCATATGTGACAGATACAATAAAGTTGCCAACGGTCAAAAGACCAACAGCTCAAAAAGATGAAGACGAAGCAACGCTGGTTACTTATGTTTCATCAATGCAATTATTTACATTAATTTAAATCATATGTAACACCAATTAGGATGTTTGGATCGCGTTCGGATTCAGTGCTGAGACAATGTTTCCTCAGCACTGTGCCAAGGTGCCTACGATTGCGCCACGTGGCTTACTTACTGATCCGACGATGGAGGAATGCCTCTTGATAAAACGACCCATGTTTGCTGCGTTTTGATAAACAAATGCACCGTTAATGGTGCAACTCCCCTATTACCCCCATTTGAACCAAAAATCCTCCCCCGTCAGTTCACCTCTCCTGCGATCCGCTTCCCCTACGATCTCCCCCACTTCTTCTGCTCCTGCGATCAGCCTCTCCTGGGATTTCCTCATCGTTATCTTCTCCTTCCTCCACTTCCCCTGTTCCTCCTTCCCCCCACTTCCCCTGCCATTCCTTTCCCATGCCATTTGCATCGGCGTGAAGATCGACGAAAAGGAAAGGTTAAAAGCCGGCGTGAAGATCAATGGAAAGGAAAGCTTGAAAGCTGGCGTGAAGATCAACGGATCGACGGAAAGGGACTATTGACGGAGCTATAGGTGAGCTCCTTTGCTTGCTAAATTTCAGTTTTTTTTTTTTTTTTTTTTTCAATTAATTGAGAAATTATTGAGGGATTTCTTGCCGAACTGCGTCTGCTGTTGCTGCTAGGTTAGGGATTTCAATTTTTTTTTTTTTCCAAATTATTGAGGGATTTCTTACTGAATTGCATATGCTGCTGCTACAAGGTTAGGGATTTCATTTTTATTTATTTATTTTTGGTTTGGGGATGAAGGTGTGGATATTGGATTTTTTTTTTTTTTTTTTTTCACTACTGTTCGATTCTAGCCGTGGCCTACCTTGTCTATCTCTACTAGTAGTGTTATCAGGGAAATTCTATCTTTGCTTGCGAAAAGTTCGTTTTTTTATTTATTATTATTTCTTTCAAATTATTGAGAAGCTATTAAGGGATTTCTTACCAAATTTCGTGTATGTTGTTGTTGCTAGGTTAGGGATTTTTTTTTTTTTTTTTTTTTTAAATTTTTAGGATGAAGGTGTGTGAATATTGGATAGTGTTCTTGCCTTAGCTTGGCTTAGCTAGGCCATGGCCAGGTTGGGGATTTTTATTTTATTTTTTTGTGTATCCTTGCATTGGCATGGCCGTGGCCAGGCCATGGCCTGCCTTGCCTTGGCTACTCCCTGTATTCGAAATTTTCAACTTGTTTTTTATTCTATTTGTCATCTCTTGTTGTCTTCCAAAGCTTGCACAAAGAGGCATATCTAATGTAACATATCACTTGCTTTGCTTTTATATAGATTTATGGCATTATCAGGAAGACAATGCGGTGCTAATCAATGACAATGTGAAGCTAAAACTTAAAGCGTCAAACTTGGAAAATCAAGTATTAGAACTGCATGAGAAGTTGGCCTTAGCTCGAAATGTTTATGAGGATGAAAAGTGGAAGTTGAGTCCCCAAGTGGTCAAGATGCAAGAGGAATTGACTCTAGATGGACGTGCTAATAAGGAGCAAAATGCAGAATTGCAATCTCAATTGTTAAAGCTACACAGGAGTTAGCTCTAGCAAGAGAATCTAAAATGGAAAAAACATCATGTTTTGTTGGCTATAAAATATTGTAAAATTATGTAATTTGGGATTTTTTTTGCATTTATATAATATGCTATAATTTTGGTGTAATGTTGCGTTCAAATGGGCTAAAGAACCTTGCTTTCTGTCTGACACTGAATGTTTTAATATTGTTTTCAAAAATTTTTGAAAACTCGACATAATCCCATCTGAAAACTGGACATCCCAAGTTATCAACTTATCAAACCTGTAGAAAATACACATTATAAATTGCATTTTGTCTGCCTCTAGCTCATATTGAAGCTAATTGGGTAAATAAACAATACATGCTCATAAATTGCATTCTTATTTCTATAAAACAAGGTTGCTCATTCACATAATGTATCAATACAGTATCATCCTATCCCAATTTGGAGAGCACATTCAAACAATATCACTAGTAGGCTAGTAGCAAAACACAGTATGACACTCAAAACTAGTGTGACAAAAAGTATCAATAAAGCCCACTACACATAATATAATGTCTAAAACTAGTAGCATCAAAAGCTTCAAAATGTGCTATATATCCATGATCTCCAAAGTGCTAATTATCAAAACCGATGACAATGCTTGATGTAGGTGTTTGGTAGTTGTCGCCAATGCCATTGGTTGAGAGAGAAGTGTCCCATGTGCTCGGTGTTCATGTTAAACACCTACACTTTAAGGGGCAATTATAAGCTTCAACATGCGAGAATAAATTATGTATGAAATTTTTTTAATAAAAAAAAAAATTTACATGACTTGCAATGTTATTTGACCCCTGAGAGTGTTGTAATGCAACCGACGAGCAAACATAATTTTGTGCTAGCAATGGTTGGAATCCATGAAATGGTGGAATATTGTAAGACATTGGATTCGCCGGTCGAACTAACCTACCGCCCTTTACCTGTACATAAAAGAAAAAAAATATGAATCTCAAATAGAAAATGCAACAAAAATCATCCATATATATATATATATATATATATATATATATGGTTACCCTATCATGGTAGATTAATAAAACAAAAAACAAAAAATTGAATATATAGTTATGTTCTAGTGAGTGTTGACACTACATTAATAAAGCATATGATACAAGCAACTTGCTTCATTAAGTGCTAGATATAATTGCAAAAACACTCAAGAAACGAGTATAAAATGATAGCACAAGCTCATTCATGTATCAATGTTAACCAAATATGGTAAGCAGCCAAGTTGGAAAAAATAAATATATAGCAAAGCAACAATTGGATGTGGAGAAATTGCATCCTACTTCAAGCATGCAGAAAATAAAATTTTCAAAGGATAAAATATAATGAAAGGATCTAACAAGAATAGAAATAGAGTAGTGGAAAAGCAAGAAATTACTCAATGATTTATGCCTGTGTAGGTTTGCTAGAATTGATAAATCAGATGTAGTAAATTTTAATTTAAACTTGTTTACATGCCAATTCAATTTGATAAAAAATAAATAAGGATAGGGTTTGGATTCATGAAAGAAGTAAACTTCAAGAAACCCATCGGTCCACCGACAAGCTGTTAGAAAGACGATTTCTACATAATTTATGCACCAACTTTAAAGACTAACAAAATAACTGTCAGGTCTTTATTATCTCTTATTGTATAGCACAATATTGTGGAATAAAGGCAGTAGTTATGATTGATTTGACAGAAAAGAAGGAATAGTGGGTTTTTTTTTTCATAGGGAATTGTTTTTGAAAAATAATCTTGTCTTCCAATGGTTTTTCATAAAAGTTATTTAAACCATCAGAATACAAGTTAAAGAGGTATCAATTCCCACCCTGTTATTTACATGGAAATCAAAGTGGGTACATGGTTTATAACCTAATATCCAGGGAAATCATACAAAGGATTACAATTATGTGGAACTGTCATATCCTATCCATTATTTTCTAATTTTGGAACAGGTCCAATACTGACAATCACTCCAATACTGATAATCATCTGCTCAGAATACTCTAATGGTTGAGTTGAAAAACAAAACTTAAACACAATAGAGATTATTCCCCAAAATCCTAGAGAGAGAGAACATATACATTATGTTCCATAGAACTAAGAGCAGACTATACAATTAAAACAAAAAAAAAAAAAAAAAATTATAAGCTTAAATCAATAACTTATACCTGAATAATGAATAATAATGAACAAAAATAAGAAAATTTAGAAGCTTAAATCACTTGTGATAGCTGCATTGGTTACGGTGGTGAGGGAACATATACATTCTGTTCCATAGAGCTATAAACCTATAAAATTTTTCTAAAAAAATAATAATAATAATTATAAGCTTAAATCAATAACTTATACCTTACTAATGAACAAAAAAAATGCAATAAAATGACATATCAAGTTACCTTGGAGGAGGTTAACTTTTTTTCAAACCTTTTCTTCTCATCAAGTTTTTTCTCCACAATACTCCTGGCTCTTTTTGTCCCCCGAAGAAAGGGATCTTGTTTTTTCTTTAATCTATACTCTTCTTCAGGGGTGGTTGCATTGTCAACAACATCATTTGGTTCTTGTAGGTTCCCTATGTGTCCACGTATTACCTCTTCAAGTATTTTTGCAAAATAGATTGGGTTTGGAAAGCACATGTAAATGCATGTTCATATTGAGCAGTTTTATTTGATAACTTCCTCCACCCTGTCATCAAGATACTATATCGTGAGGCTTCTACCAACTTCAAATTTGCACCAATGTTGCCTCCTTGCATATATAGTACATTTGAAGATCTTGCATCTCTTGTCCACCTCTTAAGTACATATTGGGTGGGGAGTTTCCTAATATTCATTATCTCTCTAAGTACCTTCAAAGCATGTTTGCATATGATGCCTCACAATTCAAGGAGTCTACAACTATAACATAGACTATCGTCAGATGTAGACTTCTTCACAACCTCATGCCTACTATCATCATGAACTGTATGAATTTTGTTCCCATTACTATCTATACCAACATCAGGGCTAACTACTAAGTCACTAGAATCGATATACTCCAATTGGAATAGCTCAAAAATTATTTTGGTGTATATTTTGCTTGCTTGCACTAACATTTTATCAAGTAATCTCACTTTTGGCAATGTTTGAGACAAATGAAATTCTGCTTCCAATTCCTTGTGGCGCTTCTCAGCAAACACCCTCTCAAAGTGCATTAAAAATTGAGACAAATCAAAATTTGATCTCAGATAGTCTTTCAACAATGTATTAAAACTCTCACTAGGATGTATGCTTTTCATACCTATATTTCATGCCAAATGAGAAAGAAGGTGAGAAAATATATCATAAACACTACTAATAGAAAAAAAATAGTAGTAAATGAAAAAAAAAATTACTAACTTATTTAATACCAATTTAAATAAGTTGTGTGCTTTTCATACCTGCATTCCATGCCAATCTAACATATGCGTGTGCCCATTTTCCCCTCAAGCCAAATATAGTATCAACCACTTATTCCCACACACATCATAATCATCTTTCATTTTCTCCCAATCAGCTACAAAATCTTCTTTATCATCAACATTCTCCATGAAATATGCCAAAACACCTTTTATACACCCAGGTTTTGGACCAATAAGATTTACATTCTTCATAGCATTTTGCAATATGTGCCATTTGCAAAGCCTGTGAAAAGTGTGGGGCATCGCTTTAGAGACAACTTTTGCCATTGCAGCATCCTGATCAGTTAAGATAGTCTTTAGATCAAGGTTTATTGGACATAGCCTCCAAGAATGTCTCAAACAACCATGTGAATGATTCAACGGTTTCGTCATACATTAATGCAGCACCAAACACCACAGTCGCCCTGTGATGATTAAATCCAACAAAAACAACAAATAGGTGATGTTCTTTGTTAATCTTGTAAGTTGTATCAAAACTCATAACATCGCCAAACTTGCTATAGTTGATAATCATTTGCGCATCCCACCAAAAAATATTTGTAATTTGTTCCTCATTGTCAAATTAAACATCATAAAAAAATGATTGATTGTTCATTTGTTGTTATTTAAAATATCGCATCATAGTCCCTACTTTCCCAAATGCTAAATTCTTCATCCTCCTACTTCGCAAGTAATTCTTCTGATCAATTTTTGCAAACCCAAGGCATTCTCTTCCTCCAACCTGTCTACTCATTAATTCATGGGCAGGCCAAGGCGAATCCCAGATTGTTCCGCCAACTCAATGTCAGTTCCTTGCAAGTCAGGAACCCTTCGTTGTGAGACCAACATGTATGATGTTTTCGAAGGTGCAAGCTCATGATTATGTGTATCCACAAAACGATTAATTGTGTATTTGTCATTGCTTCTATTTAACTTTATTCCCATTTTTGCCGCACATGTAGTCCTTGTTTCAGGCCTAAACTTCTTAGGGAACTTATTTTTGTTCTTGTTAATTCGAACCCCTTCCTTTGAACAAACAAAAACTCTCGAAGTCATCTCCCCACTCTTCTTATTAATAACTGCATAATCTTTCCTAATGCTAAAGCCCACTAGCCTCCCAAATTCATTATAAAAATCATATGCTTCTTGTTCACTGTCAAACTCCATACCGAACAAAAACTCTTGAAGTCATCTCCCCACTCTTCTTATTAATAACTGCATAATCTTTTCTAATGCTAAAGCCCACTAGCCTCCTAAATTCATTATAAAAATCATATGCTTCCTGTTCACTATCAAACTCCATATCAAATCTTAGTTTCAATTCATCTTGGTCAATTATTTCATTTGTTGCAAACTCCATTTTAAGATTTGTAGCAACACTAGCACCCTTTTCCCTCTGTCAAAGGTTAAAAAATATAAGATAATACAATGGTCAAGTGGCAATACTCAATATTACATGAAATTCAATCAGTGCATCCCATGTTTCAAGAAACTCTTTGATGAATCAACATAATCTCTACCCAGAAATTTGTTGATGAATGAACACAATCATAAAACACATAAACAAATCCATATACAAAATCATATAATATATAAATATGTGTTTAAACAGAAATGTGTGTTTAAATTATAAGAAACAGAGGGCAAAATGCTTAGAAATGTGTGGCCATAGCCATGCCAAGGCAGGCCACTGCCAATCCAATCCAAAGCAAAAATAGGAGGCAAAAATCAATAGAGGAAAAAAAACCCTGCTTAACTTTCCCAACATTATCATTTTTCTCCATCTCTATAATGGGTAAACTCTCTTGTTTCATTTCAATCTCATTTACATACACATGAATATCCTCTTTATCTCTTTTTTTATTTTATTTTATTTTATTTTAAATTTTCATTTTCATTTTCATTTTTCTGGGTTTTATTTTTATAGCTTCTGACAAGAAGATCAAGATCGGAACCAATGGTAGGTGTTTGGTTTGAGTTTTTCTTTTTTTGTGGGTGCATTTTGTTGTAGACTTTAACTTTAGCAGCAGCACCTGGACGAAGGCAATCAACAGGGGCAAAAATAAAATGAAATCACATGAAATTTGGTAATAAATCCCTTAACAATTTCTTAGTAATTAAAAATAAATAAATAAATAAACTAAATTCGGCAAGCAAAAGAGCTCACCTGTAGCTCCGTTAATAGTCCCCCGTCGATCTTCACGCTGAGCAACAGCAAGTAATGAACGGTGGCAAATCCTCAGAAATCCATACCCAGAAATGCTTCGTCGTACACTGCCGGCAATAGATCTTGACGGCGGCAAACCTCGACGACGGCGACAGATCTCCACGACAAACCTCGGCAACAGATGTCGAACAGCGGTGGTAGATCTCACACTCCAGGGGTGGATGAGATGAGAGATAGAGAGAGAGAGAAAGCAAGTTGGGTTCTTTGAATGGGATAATGAAAATAAGAGAGAGATAGAGAGAGAGAAAGAGATAAAGAAAGGGAGGTGAGCTGCGATAGAGAAGTTGATGGCGGCAGATCTCACAGTCGTGAGATGAGGGAGAATGGGTTCTCTCTTTGAGCCGGGTGAATGAAAATGAGAGCGAGAGAGAGGCGAGCTGAGCGACAATGGGTTTTTTGAGCGAGAAAATGAAATAGCAGGAGAACTGGGGAGGATTTTTTGTTTAAATGGGGGTAACGGGGGAGCTGCGCCTTTAACGGTGCATTTGTTTATCAAAACGCAACAAACATGGTTGTTTTATCAAGAGGCATTCCTCCTGTCACACCCCATTTTTGCCACCTTAGCTAGGGTTTGTCATTTCATGTGTCTTTTTGTTTCCTTTTTGAGTCTAGTCTTTTGCATTGAGTTTTTAGGGTCCTGAGGATGGTGTGTATGAATTTTGGTTCGATTTGGAGTTGATCTTGAGGGTTAATAAGAACTTTTGTGACTTGAGGGGCATAATCGTCTTTTTGGTCACAAACTTTCCATTTAACCTTGAAATGATCTCCAAGTTGCCAATTTGAGTTCATATGGATGCCTTTGAGGTATTTATGGGTTCAATTCGATGAATTGATGGTTCGAGATTAGAATGGCTCAATATGGCTCAGGTTGGTTAAGAGACCTATTTCGGGTTAGCTCGAATTGGCTCATGACTTTCACTCCATGACTATTCATTTGACTTTGATTAGTCTTAATTTCATCCCCAAATGTGTTTAGGGAGGTTGAATTTCAAATTAGAAAGCATTCGGTGCGACCCTATGTGCATACCGTACCTAAGCTAAGCGATGGTGACGCATAGCGGTTAACCACCTTTGTAGGACCCAACCATGCAGCCATGGCTAGGGTTTCTTGCCCTCAAGTGATTTAAATTAAATTCCCCTTCGAAACACGGTCGTTTTGGCTTTCGTTTCATCAAAATCGGAGTTAATTTGAGCCCTGAAACACATTTGGAAGCCGAAAGGGTAAAAAATGGGATGAAGCTGACATGGCCTCGGGTGACCACCCAGGCCTGGACGGCTAGCCGCCTGGGCCCAGGTGGCTAGCCGCCCAGCCCCAGGTGGTCACCCAAGCCACTTTCCTTTTTTGAGTCTTGATGCGGCTCCCTCCCTATTTCCTCGGATTTGCTCGCCTCCAGCCGCCATTTAACCCTATTTTCAGCCCTATTTGACCTACTTGAGCCCCAAGGGAACCTCTAAGAGCCCTTGGATCAATACCTAGGGTTTTAATCCCAACCATTGAGGGTTTTTCCTCAAACCCTATAAATACCCCCTTATACTTCAGCAATAGGGGGGAATTTCTGAAGTGAGAGGCATGTGTGAGACTTGGAGGCTATGACAGCCATCCTTAGGATAGTTTAACCTAAACTTTAAGTGAGAGAGGGAGAGAGAGAGCTTGAAGGAGGGCTGGAGTTTGGCTTGGAGGCTTGAAGGAAGGAATTCCCAGCAGTACAAAAGAGAATGAGGACTCTCTACAGTAGCAACCATAGGTATTCCCTCTCTTCTCCTCTTCTCTCTTTTAAAGTTAGGGTTTTTGCATAGAATAGCATTATTTCATGTTCAAACTTATATCTTTATCATATGGTGATGCTTGTATGAGTTAGAATGCATGATTAGGATATTGTTTATGACTGGTTTTGCATGATATAATGTCATTCCATGTGATTTTATGAGTAAGTGTGTTTTTAGGGTTTCTAGAGTCTCTCACTACACCAAAAAAGGCCTTTTACAACATTGAAAAAATGTTGTTAAAGCCTTTCCACAACATTTTCATATATGTTGTGTCAGCCCCTGTTGTGGTTGATGTGGGACTTTTTACAACGTTAAACAAATGTTGTTGAAAGGAAAAACAAAATGTTGTTAAAGCCATCTTACCACGTTGAATAAACGTTGTGTTAGACGTATCGACAACATTTACAGAAACGTTGTCTTAGATCGAACACATTAACAACATTTCAGAAATGTTGTCGTAAATAGTTAGTTGACACATCAACAACATTTACAAAATGTTGTCTTATATAGACACATTAACAACATTTCAGAAAATGTTGTCTTAGATACACACACCAACAGCGTTTCCAAAATGTTGTCGTAGATTTTCGGTAATTTTATGACAACATTTTGTAAACGTTGTCGTTTCCCTTTTTTTTTTTTTTTTTTTTGGTTTGCATGTGCTTTCATTTATGGTTGTTTTTATACCTATTCCCTGTTCATATAAAATGAGAACCAAACACACCATTATTAAAAGTGTAAAACCATAATTGATTTGATCCCAAACTTCAAACACCTAACAAATCAAATTCATTAAATAAAGCCTAATATTACATGCAATACATTGCAAACAAAGTATGACTTCAAAAGTTTCATTAACATCAATTGTCATTACATGTCATTAAGTGTCAATACATTGCAATATGACTTCAAAAGTTTTATTAACATCAATTGTCATTACATGTCATTAAGTGTCAATACATTGCAATATAACTTCAAAAGTGGCCAAAAAGACAAAAATAGAGAAGTTAGGAGTGCATATCCACCACAAAAAATTGGTCATCAATCATCTACTCCTGCAAAACATTGGAAACAAAGTGTGACTTCAAAAGTGAGTCAATAGTTATCATGCTAAACTAACAAAAAACTTAGAAGTATTACCTCCATTACACCAAAAAAGGCCTTTTACTAATAGAAAAGTTAGGAGCATGCATCCACCACAAAAAACTAGTAAGTCATCAATCATCTACTCCTAAAAAACATTGTAAACAAAGTGTGACTTCAAAAGTGAGCCAATAGTTATTATGCTATACTAACAAAAGACTTAGAAGTATTACCTCCACTACACCAAGAAAGGCCTTTTACTAATAGAAAAGTTAGGAGCATGCATCCACCACAAAAAACTAGTAAGTCATCAATCATCTACTCCTACAAAACATTGTAAACAAAGTGTGACTTCAAAAGTGAGCCAATAGTTATTATGCTATACTAACAAAAGACTTAGAAGTATTACCTCCACTACACCAAGAAAGGCCTTTTACTAATAGAAAAGTTAGGAGCATGCATCCACCACAAAAAACTAGTAAGTCATCAATCATCTACTCCTAATAAATTTGGTAGGCCAAGCAGTTGTACTCCCAATAGTCGGTAAGACCTCTTTATACACCAAAATTGAGAAAATACAAAATTATCCCAGCATGAGACAAGACAATCTCACCCACTTGCAAAAGAAATCTCTCCCTCTCTTCCCCCTATCTCTTTGTACGGATCTCTCTCACTCCATAAGATTTACCCTTTATGTAATCCCATCCTCTTTTCCAGAAATCTCTCTCTCTCTCTCTCTCTCTCTCTATATGATACAAATCAAATCACCCAAAATCCTCTCTCTCTTTTTCACACATACCTTTTTTCTCTCTCTCTCCTCACTTTCTCTCACTTTCTCTCCAAAAAAGCCCAAACCCGGAAGCCTACTCTCTCTCACCGACAGGGGCAGCATGACCGACAGTTCGCAATATCGAGATCTAGGCAACAGTGCTGTTGCAGACCATTATAGACCCCAAATCGCATCGGATCCCCACAGTGCATTGGTTTTTGTGATCTGTTCTTGGGTTGAGTGAGGGCGGTTTTTCTTTAAAAACCAGAGTTTGATTATAGGTGCTTAAACACTCTTCCCCAACCATTCAACCCTCAGAGAAAACTCTCTTCCTCTAAATCCTCTCTTACGAACTCATGGCCTCTTCCTCCTCTGCCCCACAAAACCGTCCTGATTTAAATACAACGCCAGTAACACAACCAGAGGTCTGGCACCCAAGGTTCCTAAATGTTCAAAACCAACACCTTACAGTTGACGATTCTGTAATTTACAATCTTGCGAACGCAACGGCAGTAGCGGAGGGACTCATCACTCCTCGTGATGAGAGAATACTGGTTGGACGGTCCGACCTGGACGTAATAAGAGACTCCATGGCTCTCAGCGCTCAGGCCACAACATTTACTGCTAACATGGCTCGGCGTTTGCACACCAGAAATGTGCACATGCAAAGTCTAAGTAACCAGGTCACTCGTCTCCAGGGGTTGCTCGACGGAGCCTATCGAAGGATGAGGGCTTTGAGAACGGAGAATAGAGAGTTACAAAGAATGGTGGACTCCTATTCTAACAGACTCACACCAAGGGTCGAGGCACTAGAGAGGCTTACTGATCAAATCATTTATTGAGAAAGGGTTCCGGGCAGCCCACAGAGGCAACCTCCAACTGATCCCTCCAGTTCTACCCAAGGCCCACAAAGGCAACCCCCAACTGACCCTTCTAGTTCTACCCAAAATGCTACTATTGAGTAGCTCTCACTTTTTTTTTTTTTTGTTTTTTTTTTTGTCTCTCTTTTTTTTTTTTTTTTTTTTTTAATCTAATGGAAATGACACTCTCTCTTCTTTTTTTCTATTTTTTTTTTTCAATTGGAGTACGAACAATAGAGTACAAAAGGTAAACCAAGGGCAAAGTTATATCCTCCGCCTTCAATAGGTTACCCAAGCTAGGATGCCCGAGAGCAATCCGTTAACTTACTCACAAGCTTATTACAGGCTAATTAAAATATGAGATGCCCGACACTGAGAAAGAGGCGACAGTAGCTGGTCATGGATACACAGCTCAAGAATGATAAGAAATGGACTAGTTCGCTATTTACATTGTGCACTACTCTATGACCACATTTAAACGAGTATATAACCATGTATCTTTAAGCAACAATATAAAACAGTAGTATCAAATGATATATTGTAGGATTCCCTAAATTTTGAACAAGTAATAAAAATATTTGGTTATAAATCAGTGGGAAAATCCAACAATATCATTAAGGCATTTAAAATCACATTCATAAAATAACACCATATTAAATGTAAAGAAGCCACATTTTCTACCTCAATTGCGAGCAATACCAACCCAAAATCATCAAAATAATTTTTAAAACACTCTCTATAATTTCTGGGAATTTTCTGTAATTTTGGGAATTTTCTGATATTTTCTGGAATTTTTAATAAATATTAATTTGGCCAAAAAGTCAAACTACAGTCAAACTTGGTCAAAATGATCAACTAAGGGTCCCACATGGTAGGGCCCTACCATGATTCGGGGTTCATATGATTATCGTATGGCTTTTAAATGCATGAGAACACGGTAAGGTATATAGATGCACCCACACAGGATCATAGACCTATGGGGTCTTCTTCAACCTCCCGCGGGTTGAATTGTGTAACTGGGTTACACCGTGTGTTCAACGGGCCAACTTCGACGATTAATATCTCCCTTGTTTCTTAACCGTTTTCAGTGATTCAAGTGTCGAATCGAAGCTCATGCGGAGTACTACGTGCGACTATAAATTGTTCATTCAGAATCCTATAAAATCATATTCGTTTTTAAGCCACAAGTTTCGGGTTTTCATGATCCAAAATTCTAAAATTTGTTAATAGAAAGACCAAAGAATATATAATAATTACTTTGAACGGAAAAGGTATACATCAAATATCTAGTGTGAGAGAAATGGGCAATTGTAAATATAATCAGAAATTTAAACAAACATCAGTAGAAAAAAATTCAATTAAACAAATTTATTTATATATATATATATATATATATATACACGTGTACTTGAAATTGAACCCTAGGTTACATACTTGTGTTTGTGCATAAACCCTAACTGCTCGATTCAGAAGAAACCCCAATTAAAAACGAAAAAAATCCAATCTGAGATTTGATGATGCTAATATACTATACAAAACCCCAACCCAAAACAAAACAAAACAAAACAAAAATAAAATAAAAAACTAAAGAACAGCCATGATTGAAGGAGAATCAAAATGAACTCACCGAAAGAGTTAAGAAACAATGGGTGTCGAAGAGCTAGAGTGAGATGCTTCAATGGTCGTCAAAGAGAGAGATAGAATGAGAGGCTTCAATGGCCGTCAAAGAGAAAGAGAGTGAGAGGCTTCCAGATCAGGGAGGACAGCAAACTCAGATCGAGGAGAGGAAAGCAGAAAAATAATGAAGGCTTTACTCTTTTTACACTTAAAAAAAAGAAAAGAATTAAAAAGAGAGAAGGGCTTTACTCTTTAGGGGCTTTCAAAAACTTTGGGAGGAAAGCAGCAAAAAACGTAAGGCGGCAAGCTAAAAAAAAATCCTGCCCCTTGTCTAGAATCGACCACATTTTATTAAACGTTGTGGAAGTACTATAAAGCAACAACATTAATAAAAACGTTGTGAAAGTACCATAAAACAACCACGTAACAAAAATGTTGTGGAAGAGTGTATTTACAACGTTAATGGAACCAACGTTGTTAAATATCCTAGAGTAACAATTTTTAACAACATTTTTTACATAAATGTTGTTAAAGCCCCACTACAACAACATTTTATCAAAAACGTTGTTAATGATATGTTGTTAAAGCCCATTTTTCTTGTAGTGTCTTCTAGGGTTTTCTGCATAGAATAGTATTATTTCATGTTCAAGCTTATGTTTTTATCATGTGTTGATGCTTCTAATGCTTAGAACACATTACTTGAATAATGATTATGGCTGGGTTTGCATGATATAATGTTATTCCATGTGATTTTATGTGTGGTTGTGTTTTTAGGGTTTCTAGAGTTGGTTCTAGGGTTTTGCATTGAATAGCTATGATTTCATGTTAAAGCATATGTTTTTATCATGTCTTGCTACTTCTATGAGTTAGTATGCATGATTAGGATGATGTTTAGGGGTTGTTTAGCATGCTAGAATGTTATTCCATGTGATTTACTGCATGTGTGAGATTCTAGGATTTCTCTTGTGCTGAAGTTGAGTTTATGCTTAGAATAGCATTATTTCATGTGAAAGCCTATATCTTTATCATGTGTAGATCAGTCTATTGGTTAATATGCATGGATTGAATGCTGTTTATATTCTGTTTTGCATGGTTTAGAGTGATTTCAGGGTTTTTATGCATGTCATGGTTCTAGGGTTGAATTAGGGTTTATGATTGTTCACTGTTTGTGTTGTTTGCATGTTTAGTGGATGAATATAGGCCTTAATACCATTCTGTCCAGATTTGTTTATTGACCTAAATATGATATTTGGAGCATTCATATGGTTGATTTTTAGGGTTATTTGCATGTTATTGCATATAGGGTTGAGTTAGGGTTTACTTTATTTCATGATTCGTGTTGTTTACATGACTTATGAAGGATTTTAAGCCTTATTTTCAATTCTGTCCAGATTTGTTATTTGTCCTTGATATGATATTTTGAGCATGTGCTAGCCTATGTTTGAGCATGATAATTGCTTGATTGGAACCTAGCTGGGTTGGTTGGTATTTTTGATATGTTTTGCATGCAAATTGTAGGTACTAGACAGGTACAACAGGTGCAACTACCCCACCAATGTGGGGTGGTTATTTTGGCTATTGCGAGATGAAATCTTGCAAATAAGATAATTACCCTATGCAATAGGGTGGTTATTTTGACAGGTTGCTTTTGCTTAAAGGCAAGTAGGGTATGAGGGTGCCCTAATTCACCCTTCTTTCCTTTCCTTGAAACTTTCCCTTTCTCCCCCCTAGGGTTGTTTCCTAATAAGGGAACATGGCAATCCTTATAGTTTCCTTTCGTAACAAATGCCTTTTAAATCAAAGTTTCTATTTTTATGAAATTCCATATTTACTAAAGATCTTTTAAGAATCATTTATTTTTGGATACTTACCATGTTTTTCTTGAAAGGAAACTTAGGGTTTACCATAGGCCTCCATTAGGTTATAACCCTATTCCCTTTCGAACTACGTGAACTTTGATCCATGTATTTCCATACATGGTACGTAGGCGTTCTTCGTGAGGTTCAAGTCCACCCTAGGATTGTCACGACCCGAAAATAGGCTATGACGTGTCAATAGAAAGAAGAATAAATAAAATGAAGTTCAAGGATGGTTTATAATAAAAATTATAGCTTTATAATTTTTTTTTTTTTTTTTTTTGAAAATCCGGCATGGTCCTGTCTGAAAATAGGACATACCAAGTTCTTGACAGTTTAAACCTGTTCAATTTAAAATCAAAATCATTCAACCATCCACAACAGGTAATTAAATTAAGCTGGCATACTAGTTCTCACATAGTTCTATTGTCAATACAAGCAGTGTATAATACAATAAGTCTGTCTAAATAATATACAAGCCATAAAATTGCAAAATGCATCTGCTCAACACCCATAATGCAATGCATATACTAAGTCCGATGTGATGCCTCCTCATAAGAGTCATCCTTACTTTGCTCAAGGTCTGCAAAAGGTTTTGCAAATAGGCGTGAGTATAAACTCAGTAGGATACTTTTTTCAAAATTGTATATCAAGGTTTTAAAACCATTATGAACAATTAAATAAAATGAGATAATAAGGGGTTGCATATCATAATTTTAAAACAAGTATAGGAGAACATGAAAATCATTCATAACATAAATCCGCCATATTTGGCAATTCACAACATCATCAGTCTTTCAAACTAAATAATCCTCCCCAGGTCATGCGGGGCCCTCGCGCGCGGAAATGAGAGGAAACACTATGGATCTCTATATGGGTCCAGAAAGTAACCTCGTCTTGAGGAAACACTATGAATCCTACATGGATCCGGAAAGTAACTTCATTTCGGGAACACTACGGTCATTAAGACCGGAAAGTACCCCTTATCATCACATCCATTTTTATTTATAATTTTAGAAAAAATGATTTCCAACACTTATAAAAAAAGTGACCCTTAAATAGTCCATTACAAGGATTTAACAAATAGGTTTTCAAAATCAACCCATTGTATTCCAAATCATGTGAGGGTATGCAAAACAACACCAATATAACTAAATAGGGCATAAAACAAAACCCTAATTTCTCAAATATATGAATTTTTAAGAAATTCAAACCCCAATCCCATGTAAACATGCAAAAAACCCATAATAATATACCAAATCATGCATACAATGATTTACAACCATGAAAAATGCACATACCTCTCAAATGGTAGCTAGGAACGTGAATCTAAGGGTGTACACGTGTAGATCAGGGTGGAAATCACAAGATCCATGCATTGTGGGGTCGAACCCGAGCTCCCGTGGTCACGCTCCTCACCGTCGAGCTCCTCTTTCTCTCTCTCTCTCTCCTTTCTTTCCTTTTCTGTCGAAAAATGGGTAAGAAACCCATTAGGAATGGGTTTAATAAAGGAAAGTGGGGGTAAAATCGTCAAACAAGCCTTTTTTAAAACTGTCTGCCGACACTTTCAGACGGCTGACAAGTATTTTCAGCTGGCTGAAAATGCCCAACATAAAACAATGCTCTCTGGAATTTTCAGTCGGCTGACATGAACTTTCAGCCGGCTGAAAATTGTCTTTCAGACGGCTGAAACATGCTTCAGCCGTCTGAAATATGCAGACAGCAGAAAATAGACAGTTAGTCAGGCCACTCTCCATCAGCACAGACCTCAGCCTTATTTTCATCCAAAACATTTAAGTTATTATCCTTTTACTTTAAGCCTTATTATCCTTTTACTTTAAGTTATTTAATGAAAATAAGCAAATAACCCCCCATTTGAATCCAAATAAAATATCAAAAAAAATTAAATTCCAAGTATATCAAAATCTCATTTCCAAGTTTTAGTACAAAATCTGTCGCCTGACAGATTTTCCTAAAACAAACATATGAGGAACCCAATCCAAACATGCTAATAAAATCCCATAAAATCACAGAAGTCTTATAATATTATAAACTTCTATTACCGCCAAAAATTATCTTTAAAAATAAAGGTTTACGAAAATTCACTTTTTTCCCCACACTTAGCCAAATTTCAGCAGCTTAAACCCTTAATACCTTACTTTCAAATCACGGGTGTTACAAGGATACTAAGTGTGAACCTCGGAAATTGGGCCCACGAGGGATTAACGAAAAGATTAGTTTGTTTGAAAAAGAAAAAAGGAGTCGCTGTGAACCTACGAAAAAGCGCGGCCCACAAGGGTTTGGCAAAAATATAGGTGTGAAAGACAACAAACAAAAAGGGAGTCGCCACCTCATTTTTTAAGGAAAAGAGGAAAACCGTAAAAATGTTTTATTTTCAAAAACCACATGACTCCATTAAAGGAAAAGCAAAGTCTTTGAAACCAGAAAATTGGATTCGGGGGCTAAGTTACGACGTGGGAAGGTTCTGGGCAAAGCCCATAGGCACCCACATCGCCCGAGTTGGTCTCTTAATTTAATTGGGCTAACTTAAGATCTTTTTCACTCAAATATCATCATATATCATCACAAGACAGCATGCATAACATGTATTTCATCCATCCATTTCATCCATGCATAATCAAACAAAGAAAATAAAATAAAACAGAAAAAATAAGAAAAACCTAGGATACTTGGATCCTAGAACGGACTTGAGCCTCAAAACGAGCGCCTACGTACCATGCAACGAAATACATGGATCAAAGTCCACGTAGTTCGAATAGAATAGGGTTAAATCCTAATATAAACCTATTGTAAAAACCCTAGGTTTCCTTATTTGAAAGAGAATTGAATAAATCAAGTTTGAATTTGGAAAGAATTCCACAAAATGGAAACTTTAGTAAAAACCAGAATTTTATTATTGAAGGAAACCTTTGATTAAGACCATAAATTCATATTAAGAATTAACCCTAGGAGGAAGAAGAGAAAGAGTTAAGAAGGGAGGTGAATTGGGGCACCTTCACACCCACTTACCTAAGCGCAATAGCTCCATGCAATAGCAAAATTAAGCGATAACAACCTTATTTGCAATAAGGCAATTATTGCCCCTGTTTGCACCCTTACATGTGCCCAAAACCATGCAGTAGGAACAAAACACTAATCTGGACAGAATACTAAAAGTTCCAAAATTATCCTAATAATCATGCAAAAGCAATAATTAAAAGGAAACAAGAAACCTTAGTATGCTCCTACATGGAATATGCCTTCTAACATGCATGCAAGACTAAGAAATATGCAAAAGACTCTATAATAATCATGAGAATGTCAAATAATATCATTAAGCATGCAAACAAAGCTAACTCAAACCAAAAGTATGATATTTTATGTAAAACATGAAAATATGCCTTCTTACGGCAAGCTTTCTTAAGCAAAATTATCCTAAGATAATTTTATGTGGAAATCACCTCGTATGAAGGTCCTATCAATATATCTTACATAAAATATATACTTAAGAACATAGTAGAAGAGATTTCATGCTTAAACACATTCCCAAATACCCTTATGCAGAACCCTACCACCTAAAAAGGATAATTATCCTTAGAAAATGATAACTTCTCCAAAATCCTAGAAAATAAACTATATGAATGCAAAACCCAACATGACTCAACTCCAAATCACATATATAAACCAACCATGATGAAGAAAAACCCAAATAATCACAACAAATAAGCTATATGAAACATGCATGATTTGAAAGGATAAAAAGGATAATGCTTTCAAAACCTTAGGTAATTAAGGACTATCAAACATATTAACCCATGAATAACCTTAAAATCATACATATAACATCACAAAAGTATTGGATTTAATCAATATGCAAAGCTACTACATGCACTAGAACTATCATGAAGAAAGAAGGAGAAGAAGAAGGAAAAAAGACTAAATTCAGCAATTGACAGTTGTGAGCGCCACGCCCGGTACCACATGGTTCGAGAATACGCATTAGCCTCAAAGGACTAACACGGAGAGGAGTCGCCACCCAATAATGGGAACGAGTGAATCCTAGCAGGGTGTAGCTCGTCATAACCAGAGATTCGGGTTCGGAGCTAGGGTACGCAGCTGGGAAGGTGTTAGGCACCCATCCACGCCCGATCGAAACCGGCCCCCACACATGATTAATGGCTTTAATTAACTTAATGTCTAATCAAAATTGACCCTATTCATTCAACCACAGCAGCACGCAAATCATGATGATACGACACAGACAAAGGCACGAAATAAACATAAAGAAATGATATACGAACTATCCAATTATCAGAATAACTACAATAAAGAAGGAAACTATCTGCCGAGGTAAGGTGCGTACGTATCACTTATTGGTGCGTACGCACCCGATATATGCATACGCATCTAATAGGCATTTCACGCAGAATCCCAGAAACTCACATATCAGTCTACATCATGCATCCTTAATAAAATAAAATATGCAGAAAATAAGTATGAATATGAATATAGACTAAACCTAAATCATGCTAATCATGCTTTAGACAGAAAAATAAAATAAACTAAAATAAAAGAAGAACTGTCTGCCAATACTTTATGTGCGTACGCGGTATTGTTTACTGCGTACGCATACCTTCACTGCGTACGCAATTATTGTATTGCGTACGCACCTATTGGCGATTTATGTCATCTCTCGAAACTCACTGTATGTGGTCAGAAACCATATATGTCCGTTTTTGCAGATTTAAGTCTGAAACCACCTTGATGGTAATACAGGAGATTTTCATACCAGCAAAGTCATCATATAGTTAAGCCCTAGTCTATTGCATGATGCTCATACAGAAATGTGCATAAAGTCCTAAGTTCTCTTATGGAAAGAGTCCACTATGTGATGACATGCAATCAATATTATGCAGTTATCATGGCATTCATGGCAGCACATTACTTTATTGAATACGAATTTTTATGCTTAACAGGTAAATTATACATACAGAATGCAGATATTACCCTCAGGGTTCTCCACTCTGATTCCTTTAAGGACTACTCCTTCTTGAACCTCCAGAATTGCAGCCTCCTACACTCTCTCTCTGTTCCTCTCTTTCCTCCTCTCTCTTTCTGTTCCTATAGCTTTCCTTCTCTCTCTCCCTCTCTCTGATTTCCAGTCCTCCTTTCTTGTTGGTGTCTAGTGGGTTATATATAGGCATAGGAAGTAGGATTAGGGGTCTCTGCTGTTTTTCCCGAAATCTAGGTCTCCTAAGCATGTTACAACACGTTCCTTGAAAGAGTTCTGATCTGGAGGGCAAGTGGCCCGAAAAGAAAGGTTCTGGAAGCATAAAATGCGTACGCACCACTAACCCATGCGTACGCACCTACATTAATGCGTACGCACTGAACTTCGTGAATTCACTATATTTCTTAGCTGCAATTCTTTCGGCTTATGTAGGCGAATTCCAAAGTTTATCAAAGTATATGAACTAACCTCATCATAGGGCGTTTCCAATCCAACTCATTGGGTGCAAAATGGGGTGTCTACAACAGTACGTTTACCTTATGTAGAGCTTCCCTTGCCTTCAAAATCCTTGTTCTCTTGCTTGCCTAAGGTTGAAGAGCCTCCCCTTGATGTTCTTTAGCTCTCCCAACTCGTAGCTCCCTCTCTCTCTAAGTATAAAGTGCACTTGTCGCCCTCTATGTGCTGAACATCATGTCCTTTATATAGAGAACTGACCCCCTAAACCAATGGCTAAGATTAATTCATTAAATAATGATCCTAGGGCTCTTAGAGACTCTCTTGGTGCTCAAACAACTCAAACTTACACACTCCTAAGAGAAAACAAGTTGTAATGGCGGAGGAAACCGTCAAAAGAGGGAGAGAAGAGTAAGAATCCCACTTAAACACGGATTCCCTTGGGTGACCGTCTGGGCTTGGACAGCTGACCGTCTGGCCCCGGACGGTCACCCGAGGGCTCCCATCAGCATACCTCGGTTAGACTCCTTCGCCTTCCGAAAGTCTTTCGGGGGTCAAATTAAGTCTGATTTTGACGAAATAAAAGCCAAAACAACCGTGGTTTGATGAGGAACACATTTTTAGACATTTTAGGACAAAAATCCTTAACCATGGGTGCATGGTTAGGTTTTACAAAGGCGGCTAACCGTTGTGCACCACCGTCGCAAAGCTAGGGTTTGCACACAAGGTTGAGCCAAATGCTTTCCAAATCAAAAATCAACCTTTCAAAACATGTTTATGATGTAAATAAAGCCCGATTGAAGTTAAATGGGAATAAATTGAGTGGGTCACATGAGTCAATTTGAGCGAACCAAGAAAGGGTCTTTTAGCCAACCTGAACCGTTATGAGCCGAATTGATCTTAAACCTTTAGTTCATCAAATCGAACCTATATATGGACTCTATATAACCATATGAACTCAAGGGAATGACTCAGGATTCATTCCAAAGTCGAATGGAAAATATACGGCTTAAAAGACGATTATGCCTTTAAAGTCGTAAAAGTTCTTATTGACTATCGAAATGAACTCCAAATCACTTCAAAATTCATACACATGATATTCAATGCCATAGAAACTCAATGCAAAAGACTAGACTCAAAAAGAACTCAAAATCCTACATGAAATGATATATCCTAGCTAAGGTGACAAAAATGGGGTGTGACAGTCGCCACCTTATTTTTTAAAGGAAACAAGGAAAACCCTAAAAACCATTTTTGTTTTAAAGAAAACAATTTGAATGACTCCATAAAAAAGGAAAGGCAAAAACCAATCTTTTGGAAACCAAAGAAATCGGGGATTCGGAGGCTAAGTTATGACATGGGAAGGTTCTAGGCAAAGCCTATAAGCACCCATGTCACCCTTTCGGTCTCTCAGTTCATTTGGGCTAAATCAAAATCTTTTCATACAAAAATCAGCAAGTATATCATCACAAGACAGCATGCATATCATATATTTCATTCATCCATCCATGCATAATAAACAAATAAAAAAACAGAAAATAAAGAAAAACAAAACAAAACAAAAAGAAACCTAGGATGCTTGGATCCTAGAACGGACTTAAGCCTCACGAAGAGCGCCTACGTATCATGCAGCGAAATACATGGATCAAAGTCCACGTAGTTCGATTAGAATTAGGGTTAAGACTTAATACAAACCTATGGTAAAAACCCTAGGTTTCCTTATTTGATCAAAAGAGTTGAATTTGATAGAAAGTTTGATTTTAGAAAGAACTCCACAAAATGGAAACTTTAATAAAAACCAGAATTTATTAGGTTAAGGAAACCTCTAATTATACCATAAACTCGTATTAAAGATTAACCCTAGACAGGGAGAAGAGAAAGGATAAGGAAGAGAGGTGAATTGGGGCACCTTCACACCCACTTACCTGAGCGCAATTGCTCCAAACATTAGCCATTTCATCCATTGGCAGCCCTATTTGCCATAGGACAATTACCACACCTATTTGCACCCTTACAAGTGCTCAAAACCATGCAAAAATACTAACATGCAAATCTGGACAGAATAGTACTAAGGCCTAAAATCATCTACTAAACATGCTAACAGCAAAAACAGCAAATTTTCATAAGTCCTAACACAATCTTAGAACCATATCATGCAAAAAAAACCCTAAAATATACTAACATGCATGCAAAAATATCATACTTACTCCATATGCAAAACATATACAGCAACTATGAAGAAAAATCAATAAAAAGACCTACTTTAACATGCTATATGAAACTAACCTAAGACAAGGACACTAAAAACCCTAAACTCACAAATATGCTTAAAAACACACAAAACAAACCTCAATCATGCTAAAACCAAACTAAACAGAACCTAAATCATGCATATTAACTAACTAAAGTAATAAAACATGACAAGAAACCTAACTCTAACATGCAATATCACTATCCTAGAACAAGGACAACAGAAGCACAAGAATCATAACTATGCATTGGAACCTATGAACTAACTCTAAAGCATGCAAAACTCATCATGAACATCATCAATATCACATGTATTAACTAATAGAAACCTCAATTCATGGTAGAAATTATAAGCCTTACATGCAATAAAGCTATCCTACATGATACCCTTGTTTAAGCTTGAACAGAAAAGAGGAATACCTTAGGAAGAGCCTTCCTTGCTGCTGTATGGATTCCTTCTTGCTCTTGTGGATGTCTTCAATCAATGTTCTTCAAGGCTATAGCAGGTCCTCTAGCTCTCCTTCAAGTCTCTCTCTCTTATTCTCTCTCAAACACTTAGGTTTTAATGCATAAAGTGGCTCTCCTTGTGCTGAAGCATAGGGGGGTATTTATAGACTTCAATTAAGATTAACCAATGGCTGGGATTAAAACCCTAAAAATTAATCCAAGGGCTATTAGAGACCCCCTTGGGGCTTAAGTAACTCAGAAGTTACCAAAAATTAGAAGGAAACTCGTCCAAAAGAGTCCTTGTTCGTCAAAATAGGGAGGAATCCGCTTCAGCAAGGAAACACAATGCAAATAGGAAAGTGGCCTCGGGTGACCACCAGGGCCTGGGCGGCTAGCCACCTGGGCCCAGGCGGCTAGCCGCCCGGGGCTGGGTGGTCACCTGAGCCCACTCCGGATTTTTGCCCTATTTTGACTCCTAATCCTTCTAGAAGTGTTTCAGGGGACAAATTAACTCCGATTTTGATTAAACAAAAGCCAAAACGACCGTGTTTTGATGAGGAATATGTTTTTGAACATTTTAGGGTGAAAACCACTAACCATGGGGACATGGTTAGGTTTGAACAAGGTGGTTAACCACTATGCTCTACCTTTGCTAAGCATAGGCATGCACATAGGGTCAAACCAAATGTTTTCCACATCAAAATTGAACTTCATGAAACACTTTTGGGGGTAAAATGATGACTAATGAAAGTTAATTTGAAAAGATTTGGTTGGTAATTGTGAGTCAATTAGAGCTAACCCAAGGAAGGGTCAATTAACCAACTTGAACTTCATCGAGCCATTTTAATCCCGAGCCATTGACTTACCAAATTGACACTAGAAATACCTCTTATGCATCCATATGAACTCCAATTGACAATTTGGAGATCATTCCAAGGTCAAATGAAAAGTTTGGGACTTAAAAGACGATTATACCCCTCAAGTCACAAAAGCTCTTATTATCCCTCAAGATCAACTCCGAATTGAACCAAAATTCATATCCATTGTCCTTGTGACTCTAGGAAACTAATGCAAGTGACTAGACTCAAAAACAAAACACAAACATGCATGAAATGATGAGCCCTAGTAAGGTGGTGCAAAAATGGGGTGTGACACTAAGTATCCTAGGTTTTCTCCCCCTTCTTTCTTTTTTCTGTTTTTCTTTGATTTAATTGATTATATGGATGAATGAATGGATGAAATGCATGCTGTCTTTTTTATGATAATTGTTGATTTGTGTGTGATTGAGACTTTGATTTAGCTCAATTAAATTAAGAGACCGTTTAGGGCGATATGGATGCCTATAGGCTTTGCCTAGAACCTTCCCATATCGTAACTTAGCCTCCGAATCCCCGATTTCTTTGGTTTCCAAAAGATCTTTTGCCTTACCATTTTTAAACATGGAGTCATTCTTTTGTTTTCCTAAAACAAAACTGCTTTTTAGGGTTTTCCTTGTTTCCTTTAAAAAATAAGGTGGTGACTCCGTTTTCTTTTTCAAACCTAAGGCCCATTTTCTTTAAACAACCCATTTGTGTGGGCCCGCTTTCCGGGGTCCACACCTCCATTGTCGAATCAGCAAGTGAGCCACGCGGCGCAATCACAAGAACCTTGGCACGATGCTTACCTCAGCACTGAATCCGAACGCGTTTGGATCACTTCGAAACAATATACAAGTAGTAATGTTGGAACTTGTGTGTACATACTAATACTATCTCCATATAACCTTCATTGTTATCTCGGCCAGGACATCAAAGTTAAAGAAATTTTTTAGTAATTAAGAGCATCATGTATGGAAAATATTATACGATTTTTAGGTCATCTGTTTAGCATCATGTATGTGAAATATCAATTAATTTTCCCATCATATGTTAATAATGAGAAAAAAATTCCATGAAAGTGTGATACGGCCATGTAGTGTCATGTGCTAAGTGTTATCTTGATTTTCATTAGCCCATAACACCACGTGGCTGATGTCACAATTGCATGAAAGTTCTTCTCGTTTATAATTGAAGGGGGAGAAGGTAGTTGTAAAATTTGCCAATGGAAAACTTCCTAGTTATATTCGTCCTTATCTTTAGGAACGGAAATAGGATTTCAACTTAGAAGGGGCCAAAGTATGAACAAAAAAAAGATTCATTATCAATAATAAGAATTTGGGTAAAATACATCTACACCCCCTCTGTTTACTGACTATTACACTGACACCCCCTATAATTTCTGAAATTACACTGACTTCCCTTGTCAGAACGGTGAAATTAACGGGGTGAATAAAAATATGAAATGACGAAAATACCCTTCTAATAAAACACAGTCGTTTTAGTGTTTCACTGTGTTAAAAGACAAAAAGGCACAACCCTTCTAGTAAAACACAGTCGTTTTAGTGTATTAAAACACAAAACGGCACAACCCCTCTTCTGCTTCATCTTCATCCTCCGCCCCTACCTACACTCCGACGTTCTCCGCCGCGAACCGATGGATGGCAGCAGCAGCGAGATTTCGGCGATTGGGAGACTTCGTCTCCGTCGCGCAAGGCTTCTTCATCTCTCTTTCTTTTTCTTTTCTTTTTTTTTCTGCCGGAGGTGGTGGTGGGGGGAGGCACAAGGGTTTGGAGAGAAAAAAAAAAAAAAAAAAAAAGGGAAAACAGAGGGGAGAAGGAAGAATGACGAGAGGAAGAAGGAGCTGCGGCGCTGGGCTTCTGGCAGTGGGGGGAAGGCATGAGGGTTTGGAGAGAAAAAACCAAAAAAAAAAAAAAAAAAAGATGAAAACAGAGGGGAGAAGGAAGGATGACGAGAGGGTTTGATGGGTTCGTTGGGGATTTGGGTTTGATGGCTTCGTCGAGGGCTTGCAGTGGGGGGAGGGTTTCCGATTTGGGTTTGATGGCTTCGTCGGGGGCTGGCAGTGGGGGGAGGGTTTCGGATTTGGGTTCGATGGCTTCGTCGAGGGTTGGCAGTGGGGGGAGGGTTCCGATTTGGGTTGGATGGCTTCGTCGGGGATTTGGGTTTGATGGGTTCGTCGGGGGCTGGCAGTGGTGCATCAATGGGGGCTCGAGAAGAGGAATTGGGTTCTGGGATTGGGGTTTCGGAGAAGAGGATGCATGATTCGGTTGTTCTCCGCCCTCTGCCCATTGATGACCTCGAGGTACGCCGTTGTGCAGACGAACGCCGTCGCAGTAGTGGTGAATCTCTTGCTGGAGAAGACCCGCATCCTCGTCCTCGTCCTCTTCCTCTTCTCCTCAGCGGCGACCGTTGGGTTGAAACGCCGGCGATGGCGAGCCCTTGTTTAGATCTTCTCCTTCATCTCTGTCTCTCTGTCTCTGTCTCTGTCTCTCTCTCTCTCTTTATTTTCTTTTGCTTCTGTTGAGGTAACCCACCGCCATGGTTGGAGCGGTTGTTGAGGCGACCCCTCTTTCGCCGGAAAACATGGAGTTCGCCGGAACTTCACGAAGCAACGGAGAGACAGCAGAGGGCCAAATACCAAACGCACCGTTTTGGTACTAAACGCAGTGTTTTGGCTTTAACAAGGTTAAAATGGGTATTTTCAACCCATTTTTGGCTGACATCAGCAATAATCGTTAAAGTCTTTAACGGCTATTTGACGGATGGGGTGAAATGTATATTATTTTCTAAAGTAAGGGAGTGCAGTGTAATTTCAGAAATTATAGGGGGTGTCAGTGTAATAGTCAGTAAACAGAGGGGGTGTAGATGTATTTTACCCTAAGAATTTTTGTTTGTGCCAATTAAGAAGCTGATTTAAAATTTCATAACAACCATCTTTATTTTTAAATGTTATAAGATTCCCAAATAATAAAAAAAAATGGTCTTCTCGGCAATGAATGGAGCACCTAAAAACAGAACCAAAAAAAAAAAAGAAAAAAAGAAAAAAAAAAAAGAAGGTGAAATTCTTTGCCCCTATTTTCTTGCCAAGAAAACAACATGAAATAAAAGAAAAAAATGTCTTTTGTATCAAATTGAATAACCCAATTCAATTAAAAATATATATTATTTTTCCATTAAAGCTTGGTTTTATGAGGGCTATTAAGTATATGTACATGTATAACACACACACAAAAATAAAAAATCAAAAAATCAAAAAAATCAAAAATCAAAATCAAAAGGTTGGGGCCCATGGCCCCCTTGGCCCTAACATAGTTCCATCCCTCCTTATCTCAAAAGATTTGGATGGGAGAGAACATTACCTATTGGGTGAGTGGTCATGGCTTCCTCACCTAAGAGAGTTTCAAATCTAATATAAAGGGAGATGGTATAATACGTACGTAGTTAATGTATTAACTGGGGGCAAAATAGTTATCAACAGTAGAGGTGTAAATTAGGACTTTTATATAGGAGTGAGTCTTTCATGTAACTATCATACGGTTAGGTGGTGTCACAAGCTAATAAGAGCTAAGCAAAGTGGGATTGTAGGGCCAAAAAGTACATTGACAATCCCACTTTATTTGGTTCTCATTGGCTTGTGACACCACCTCGCTATATCACAATTACATGGAAGTTTTTCTCTCCATATAGGCATATGGGTAATAGGCATATCACATATAAATAAGGTCATGTGCATAACTCGTGCGTCTTTACCATTTGGTCAACATAGGCTGCTTACTGTGGGCACCTAATTGAAAAAAAGGTAAATTGTAGAAATCCCCTTGAAGTATAGGGTCAATAGATAACCCCTTTATATTTTTATTTTATCAATGTGCCCCCTAGTTTAGTTAGAAAACAACACCAATCATCGACAACTACTCAATTGACCATGACGTCGACAAGGGATCCGTGCGTAGCTACGTGATTAATTTTTGTTAAATTTCATTAAAGACAAGTAATGGTGGAACACATTGACAAAAATTAAAACATAAAAAAGATACATTGACAAAATTAAAACACGAGGGAAGTTATCTGCTGACCCCTCCATATTTTATAAGAGATTTTTTGTAATTTATCTTTAAAAATAAAAAATAAAAAAAATAATTAAGACTTGAGGGTATCAAACTGAACTTAATCTAAACTTAGGGTAATTTTCTATAATTTACCATTAAAAAAAAAAAAAAAAAAAAAAACCCTAATTTTGGGGCTAAATATTAACCGTGCCTTCAATAAAGTACAAAAATATTCAGATTTTAATTTGTTTCAAAGATCTCTCTCTCTCTGCAAACAATTCACCGGTGAGTTTTTCGAACTATTCCAAGTTTTATATATATTCTCCGTTTTCCGCAATTCCATCTTCATTCTCTTCATCTTTGTTGTATTTTAATGATATATGATGTCACGGTTCGTGATTTACGATTTTCTTTTATTTTCCCATGTTTTCTCAGCAACCAAACATGGGATTTTAGTGTTTACATTTCGTGTTTCTTTCTTTGCTTAGGGTCTCGGTGTTTTTGTAATCTTTTGGGTCTCTACTATGTGATTATTCAGTAGCAAAATTTCCCTATTTTGGGTTCATTTGAATTCTAGGGTTTTCTATAATTCCAAAAGCAACATAGTTATGAGTTATGACGTCGACATTGCATGCTTTTGCCTGAATTTCTTCACTTATATTTTACCAACCATTGAACCCGAATTGACTGTCTCTCCAATGCCAGCCGATTAGAGTTTTCGAAAATCCACAATAAGTGTCCCAATTTGTGGGGTACTGTTGTCGAGCAACAGTCGTAAGTGGGACAGGATGAATTGTGCATGTCCTTATTGCTTAGGTTTGCCGGTTTATTTGATTTTTTGTCGTCTGGTATTAGTTGTTTTTCGAAGAAGCACAGACACAGACATGCGGCACTGTTACGATACGACACGACACAGCACAGGCAAGCCAACAGAACAAATCCTCAAAATCTAGGATATGACAAGACATGGATATAGCGTTAATATAATTTATATTTTTATACATATAGTTTATATTATATCATGTGACATCACATAAGTCAATCAAAATGTATTGTTTTTTGGTTACCCATGTTCAAAAATTTGTATTGTTTTTTGAAAATCCTAGTTGAGTTGTTGGCATGTAAAAGGTATGACAAGAAGGAAAAGGAAGGAGAAGAAGAAGAAGAATAAGGAAGAGACAAAGAGGAAGGTGCTATGTTGGAGGAGTGTCATGTCTAACACTACCACAGCACTTCTAGGGAAGTGTCCATGCTTAGATATTTTTAGATACTTTTTTTAATAATGTTATGGTGGAGAATTTTTTTTTTTTTTTTTTTTTGGTTTGATGTAGTAAAAATTTTAGTAAGACAAAAGGGGCACATTACGTTAGTACAGATAGAGATACTTGCCACTGAATTTTTATGAAAGGAATTAGTTGAAGTATTGATTAGGAGCATCATATCAAGAAATAAAAAATTGGACAATGGTTTTAGTTGTTGATTCACTTGTTTATCAGTATATACTTTCAATAGAATGGAATTTATAAGGTAGTTATGATTTGCTGATTTTATTGTCTAAGACATGAACTGATTTGTTGAAACATTGATATTGAAGGGACAGGCTTCAGTTGAAAAATGGGGAAAAGGAAGTCAAGGGCAAAGCCACCTCCTAAGAAGCGAATGGACAAGCTTGATACTGTTTTCAGTTGTCCTTTTTGCAATCATGGAAGCAGTGTTGAGTGCCATATGTAAGTGTTAATTCAGTTTCATCCCACCCTCCTCTTGATAGATAAACACACACACACGCAATTTGGGGATAAATATGATTCAGCTGATGTATGACATTCTCAACTTTAGCCAAATAGAAGGTACTGGAGCTGCCTATCACCATTTCTTTAATTCAGTATGCACACGAGTCTAAACTTATGAGAAGGTATTAGCCAGAAATTCGTGTTTTAGGCCCAATTAGTCAATTTATATATAATGTTACTATCTATATGCACAAGATCTTGAATCTGCAAGATATCCTTATTATTTTATTATAAAAAATGTCAAATGTGATGTAACCTTAACAATTTCAAAATGTTAGTCTGCACTTTTTTCTGTTAATGGCATGTGGCATATCTAAGACTGGATTTATTGAAAAAAGTACCAACTTTGAGCTCGCTAAACTCTAAAACATAGACCTTGTTTGTATGGGGTGTGGAGTCTATGATATTGAGGCTGCACTCTATGTCTGTTAAGTGTCCTAGATGAATACAAATAATTGATGTTATTGGACAGCATCAAAGTTAGGTTTTTGTTTGTATGTGACTGTGCATCACTTTCATGTTATGTTTTGCAATAAAATGGATATTTTGTTTCAGTGATATGAAGAACTTAATTGGCGAGGTTGCATGCGGGATTTGCCAAGAGAGCTTTAGCACTACTGTCACAGGTATGTTTTAGTTTGTTGCATTGGAATTTGGTTTGTACTTCTTTTTTTTGGGTATGTACAAGGAAGAGAGGTGCAGTGGCAACATTTTCTTTTTTGCATTGTCCAAGATATTGTTCAGTGTTTAATGGTGATAGGCATGCTTGATTTTCTTATAGAATTTGAACGAATCCATTGTGTTTTGCACAGCTTATGAAGGTAAATATCCCCTCTAGCAGGGGATCATTAAAAATATAAAAAAAAATAATGGTATAGATCAACTACCATTATATGATTGTCATCACTCATCAGTAGAATTGATGGTATAGATCAATAATGGGCCATTAAAAAGGTATATATAAATATACATTGTTAAAAATTTTGCTTCTATTTATCAAAAGGATACTGTTTTCTATGATGGTCCTATTTATGATAATGGATTTTTACTTTCAACTGCTATGAAATAGACAATGCATTTTGTACTATTGGAATGTGTCCCGACTTCATATTTTATGCAGTGTTTTTATATTCTAAATTACAAGAAATTTTGGGGAATATTAAATATGCAAGAATGCCCTCATTATCTCTCTAGCCTTTAAAAATTAAAACTATGTCAATCTTTCTTGTGAACTTTAGACTATTTTCCTGAGTAAGATTATGTCAGTAGAATGGAAATCAACTACAAAATGCATTTGAAATCAACTATAAAATGTGTTTGAGCTTGGGCTTCTGAAGGCTGCTCTTGGCCTGCTCAACCTGTAGGTTGTGCTTGGGTTGTTCTCTACCCCGACCTTCCCATTCAAGTTTCAGCTGTTTGTATGACATGTGATAACTTTGTAGGAAAATTTGATGTTGGGAACTTTCACTTAAAAGAGTAAAAATTGTTCTCGAATCAAAATGGAGACGACGTTTTTTCTCTTGGAGGTTAAAATGTGTAACATATAGGGATGTGGGTTCTCTGTCCAACTGTGGAGTGCGTGTTTTGAGATTCATGCAACATCTCTTGAATTAGGGGGAGAGTTTGTCAGTACACCCATGAGGAAGCCCTCATAGTATCCTTTCTAAATATGTATGCAAGTTGTTGAGTTATTGAGTTATTGGAATCTTGCCAGTTTTTACTAGGCAGGAGCATCACACATGCTTTCGGCAATAGTCAGAATAGGATCTGGATTTTATGGAATTAGATAGCAACTGACAGTTTGACAGGACCATGTGTAGAGTTGTTAAATGAACAGTAGGGTTGAGATTGTTCTTTTTGGTGGAATTTCAGGGTAATATGAACAGTATTGTAAAAATTTGTGTATAAAATGGAGCAAAGTAAATCTTAGGATTAAAAAAAAATGTGGGAAAGTTCCATTCCTGAATGTAATTCATTACTATCAGAGAGAGCATAAAAGATACGAAATTTACCGGTGAGACCTTTTATGAGTAATTATCTAGGCATTAGAGCTTGTTATGAGTAATGCTATACCAACAAACAATCTATGATAGAAAACTTTACAAACTCACGTGTCAATCATTTCTAAGTTTCATTTAAAGCAAAATAACCCCCATCATCCATTAATTCTAAGAGTGTTCCCTTATCTTATTTGGTATAGATTTGTGTTACAAAACTATTTGTTTGTGAAGCACTTTCCTCGTTAATTTTCTATGACTTCCACTTGATACTATTTATAACTTTTTTTGACTTGTAATCAAGGTTAAATTGATTATTCTTTGTTCTTTTGCAGCTCTAAGTGAACCAGTAGACATGTAAGTAAAAATTCATATGAGTTTTGTTCACAATCACAGTGGTACTTTATTTCTGAACTTCGTCCAATGAAAATTTGTGCGAGTGCAGATATAGCGAATGGATTGATGAATGCGAGCGGGTCAACAACCTTGAAGATGATGATGCCTAGGTGGCAGATCAGATGTTCAGAGTTCTGCTTCCCACCATTGGAAGGAAAAGTCATTAAGTTTGAAGGGTTTTTCATTTTTCTTATTTTCCTTTTTAGGTATGCCCTCTGATCCAACGGGGAGGACCTTAGTTGATAAGGAAGTTGTACTTCTGATACCCACACAGGAGATACTTGCATGTGCAGTAACATTTTTATTTACATTTTTATATATTTTAATTCTATTCTTTTATTCTTTTTCTTTTTGGTGGGTAATCAGTGATTTGTAGACTAACATGGGTATTTTGAGCATGATGTACTCGGTTTTGCTCTTGTTTTTGCTAAGTAATACACTATACTTAACCCTCCCTTGGGTAGCTTATTTGGTAACTTGTGATTGTATGTTTAGGCGTATGGTTACAGGTTTGATTTTCTTTTAAGACAACCCAAGATTTAAGTAGGGGGTCATGGCGGTGGATTATTTCACTAGTCTTCTCAAGGGTTTAGGTTCTATGAGTGGGTCCAAAAGGTCTTAGGTTTCATGGTTAAGTCCAAAGAATCCTCTAAGGAATGGCTCTCCCGTTATAAATAAAAAAAAATAATAATAATAACAATAATATACTTTACTTTAGAGAAAAAAAAAGAAAGAAAGAAGGCCCAAAAAAAATGTGGCAGACTTGGGCCATAAAACACCTTAGAAAATCAAATTTCTTTTAAGTTTTTTCTGGAAGCTCAAGTTGGACGAAATTAACTACCTTCCATTTATGGGGAGAAATGGCAGATGTTCCCTTTTACATTCAACCGATCTCTTTAATTTTGTTTTATCTTTAAAGGTGATAATGCGTTTTTCCCTTTTTCCATTTGACAAATCTAGAAAGAGGAATTTCGGAATAATTATGTTTGAAAATGACTGAATGCTCCACTTCTGAATCTCATGCTTTAAAGGAACGATATTTTGTTTGCCATTTTCTTTTGAAACGATAATGGATAAGTGGTGAGCCAAATCTGGCTATATATCACTGCCTCATTGATGGTGAAAGAACGTTGACACAAGTTAAAAAAATAATAAAGTAAAGCAAAAAAAGGTCATGAGTAAAACCAAAAAAAGAAAAAAAAACACAGAAAAGAATTTGGCAGGGATAATTGCCAGTCATTGGATACATAGATTACCTATCCAACATATGATTTCATATATATGTAACATGTGTTATCAGCACATATTGATAAAAGTTATATCAAAATCATTTATTAGGGATTGTATCTCGTGCATTGATCCAATGTATTCCGTAACCTATTAATGCATGAAGTAACTCTTAATGCGAGTATTGATATAGGTTATATCAGGATGCTCACTTGATTATCATCCCTACACAGTTGATGGACTATTATATAAAATTTTCTTGAAAAATCTTAAAGTATAATTGGGAGTTGAATGGTGAATGGTTATGTATTGCACCATACCCTTCATTTTTCTCCTAGAAGCAAGCACTAATGCACCACTCCTGTCCAGTGTCATGGCATCGAGAATCAAATCATGGGGATTTGCATGAATTGGGTTTGGGGAAGAGTTATAGGCTGTTCTAGCTTATTATCTATCATATAATAGGATTTCAAAATGAGAGAAAAAACAAAAAGATTTTAGGCCATAACCCCATGTTATAAGAGGCACGGCTTTTACATTCCAAATATGCCCAACTACGCCTTCTTTGTTTCTTTGCATGTGATATAAATGTGAGAAAAGATTTAAAGAAATATTATTCGGATTCTCAAAGAAGTCTCCCAAATAATTAAGGTGTGTGGGATGCTTCTTTAGGAGTGCAAATAGCATCTCCCAAATTTTAATATAAAAAATCCATTTTTTTTTTCGTTTTTTTTTTTAATAAAAAAATCTTATAATAAGATAGAACCGATCCCATGTCAAAAATACCAAGTTTCAAATGTTGTCTTAATAACTTTTCATGTCCCTTGAGGCTTGATCTCGTAAAGTGTTTAAGTATGTAGTATTGGAATAATATCTCTTAAAATGTTAGTTGTCTGATATTATTTATAAGTTAATAAGTTAAAGTAATTAAAGTGTTTTTTTATTTCATATGATTCATGAGATGAATTGAGATTCACAAGCGATACCCTAGGGCACACGGGAATGTAGTTAGGTCCAAATCATCAACACCTTTTTCCTTTAAATTAATTCATAATTTTTTATTTTTTTTTATTATCAACAAGGATTAACAAAAAAAGTTCACAATTATTGATAAAAATGTAGCTTGCAAAATTAATGATTGAGACAAATATATGTGGGGAAAAGGAAAAGTTTCAAGAGGTCTATAAAGTAATAACCATATCAATAAGTGAGGGGAATTTAAATTAAAAAAAAAATACTACATATTACAAGTGCAAAAGAAAAGAAAAAAATATTTTCTCTTTAAAAAAAAAAGGAATTATATGAATTTGGAACTATTATTACAACAAGTGCAAAAGAAGGGGCGGGGGGGGGGGGAGGAAATACTAATTATTTTAAAAAACGAAAAAAAAAAAAAAAGAAAAGAAAAAGAAAAAGAATTCCAACGCTGCGTGATTGGTTATATGAACAAGAGTATTCCACTTAAAGATTTATGGTTGATCAAATGCTGGACGGCCCCATCCTTGCGAGGGTCACCACACTCTGAATCAGCTTTTGTCAACACAGGTTTGAACCCAAACGCCACGTCTCCCTCCTTCTCCTTCTCCTTCTCTCCTCTCCCTCTCTCTCTCTCTCTCTCTCTCTCTCAAACTTGGGACAGATGTCAAATAACGTTCTATATGCTTACATTATATAATGACGATTTTGCTAAACGTACATCGATTGTCACTGAAAAATTATATACTGTGAGATTCTGAGTGTTTCGTTCGATAATTCCTGGTTTTTTTAAAGTTTCAGGAGAGAAGAATTCATGGGGAGACCCCCAAGTAACGGAGGCCCTGCCTTCCGCTTCACACAAACTGAGGTAATATATCGAATTCAGATTTGAAAAATCAAATGGGTCAGTATTTTTTTTTTCTTTGGCTGAGTCAAATTGCAATAATCACCCGTTTGGTTTTCTGGGTTTTGATGCTGGTATGGTTTTGGTTGAGGGTTTTATTTTGTTCTTTCGTTTGAGCTTGATTTTATTGAGATTTTTGTTGGCAATACTGCATGTCTTGTGTTATGCTTGTTACCTTTTTTTTTTTTTTGGTGAGACTAATAGCTTCACCTTCGTCTTGCCATTGGAAAGTTATGCTTCTACTCTTGGTTGGTGTAACCATTATTGAAATAAACTTTCCATGGCAACAAGAGCTTATCTTTTGATTTGGGTCTCTTTCACTTCCCTTAAGCTTTCGCCTAGTGCTAAAGAATACCATCTGTAATTAAAATATATCGGAAGCGTATTTGGAATTGTGGTGCTTCTCTACATGACTTCATGATGCGCTCCTTATGGGTCATTCAATCAGCGAGTCACATCATAAACATATATTTTGAGAACTATTGAACATCAATGAACTTTTATTTGTTGATATTATGGGTGTCAGTGTGATGCCAATTTTGGTCAGTGGCTTCTGTGATTATTAGCATGATGCAACAGAAACCATTCAGTTTTTGTTAGTGGTGTGGACTACAACATTTTAACGTTCTCAATTATTTTATTTTATTTTATTTTTTTAAGGTTGCGGAGATGGAAGCTATTTTGCAAGAACACAATAATGCGATGCCAGCATGTGAAGTTCTTGTAGCTCTTGCAGAGAAATTCAGGTGTGTTAACACGTGGCTTTCTTCGTTTGACAACTTTAAACTTGAAAAATTACTGTTTACCTTATCAGAGATATAAAATTGTGATGTGGTTGTCATTGGTTGTAGTGCTACACCAGATCGACAAGGAAAGATTGTTGTGCAGATGAAGCAAGTATGACACATTTGGCTTTGTCGCATAATGTGAAATAGTTAGATTCTTTTGCTCATTTGGATTTTCCATTATAGATCTGGAATTGGTTCCAAAATAAGCAGTACGCTATTAGGGCAAAATCAGCTAAGACTCCGGCAAAGTTAAGCGTATCGTCTATGCCACCTATGCCAACTATGGCTCGGGATGATTTTACTCCAGTGATGAATGTGCCTCAACCTATACCTGCTCCTTCAGGTATATTTGGTTTTACTATTTGTTTAATTTTTAGAACCCCCTTTCCCCTTTTGTTGAATATTTGGCATACTTACTTGTGGTCATATATGCTATGTCTAGTACTTGTTTTAAATCAGGCCTAGTGGCATACATTGAATTTTCTACCTAGCCAACTCAGCTTTGGGACTTAGTCACCATATGTGAATCCAGATCCTTTTAAATGCCAAACACATCTGAGTTAGCTAATTGTGTCAATCTAGTTAGTTAGCATTTAACCATTTCTATCAAAATGGAATGTACGAAGATAAGGATATTGATACGATACATCCAATTGATATCGAACCGGTGAATTTAAGGAAATGAAATCATCTCATAATGTACTGTTAAGTTTGGTGCGATTCACAATATGTCGGAATGTGTATATGTATCAGGAAGAAATATGATCCATTAAATTTTCCCGATTTGGAAGTCACACACTGTATCTTGTTTAATTCTTTTAACCTAAGTGTAGAAGTGTAAAGCAGTTCAAGAATATGGTCCATCAAATCCAATTCCCAATTCGGACAATTCTTGCTGGAAAAAATAGGGTTTCACCCCACTTTTTGGTTTGAAACTTACTTATTGTCTTTGATAATTTAGTATCAAGATACTCTTTCATATACTATAATTTTTAGATGAGAACTTCCTCTTCTTAGCCCATGCTCTGTATGATTTCCTTATCTTGTAGCATATAAAAATTATCATAAACTGTTTTTCTCCTTTTTGGATCCCCATGTTTGTCAAGTACAGCTTCTTTCATTTATGTTAATTGAATAATCGTGAAACCCTTTTTATCCATGGTGGAAAAATCTTATCTGAATAAGCCAAATGGTATGTGATTCATGCCTCTTTATGCTTTATAGGGAATCCCCTTGCGTATTGTTTAATTTTTTTTAATGTAAGGGGTGGGGATGGCAATGGGATGGGGGATTTGGGTAGCTGTCCTGTTTGCCTCTCCCCTCTTAGAATGGGTTTGGGGTGCATTTATCCAGGGCAGGGTTGGACTCATAATGACCGAATCCAAACCCTCCCCGATGGAGCTTCTCATATATATATACATATATATATATGTTATATATGTTCATTGGAACCCCTGCTGTCTCTCATACATGGCTACTGTACCACACCAGGTAAAAGAAAAGAAAGGGGGTGGGGGGAAGAAAAGGGATGTTGCTGATCCCCTATGATCTCTCCACTTAATGTCGCAGCGGTCGTTTCCTTGCCGTTGCCATTAGCTGCTCGCCGTCACCTTGCTTGTTGATTCAATGTTACCATCATTCTTTCTTCATGTTCCGGACTCTTAAGACACACATCTTAGCATTTGAATGATTGTTTTGTGTTTTTGATTTATCAATTTGTACCATCATTAGTTGTTTTTCTAATTTGGATTGAACTTCATTGTTGTTGTGTGATAAGTGGGGATGGATGGGATGGGGACGGGGTTAAATGCACATGCTTCAATAAGGAATGGGATAGGTGGTTTCAACCAGTCTAGGGTTCAGGGCAGGGATTGGGATGGGTTTACCCTGTCAGCGGCGAGGTAGGGTGGAAGTCGTCACTGCCTATACTCGCCTTGTTGCCATCCCTAGTCATGGGGATGGTAAATGGGGACTAGAATTAGGTAGGTAGACTAGCTGATGTGCTTTAAATAGGAATGTTCTTGTTACCTTTAAATTGATATTTACTTTTCCAAAACTTTGGATCGCTGAAAACAGTTTTGGATTTGAACAAAGCAGCATGACAAGATACATATAATATGTCATGTTTCACTTAATTAATGTTTATTGGTTCTTCATACATGTGTTGTATTATTGATGATTTTTTAAGATAGAAATGCTCTCTTTTGTTTTCTTTTGCCTCGTTTGCAATTAATAATCAACTTCTCTTAGGGTAGTGGACAAAATTTGATGCTATTTATTTTATGTCCTCAACATTTTGAGGAAACTAATCATTATATTGTTCTGCTGGTGATCTATTTAGAAAGGATACTTCTTAGTGCTGAAGCAGATTTTTAAAACAATAACTTATTTGGCTTGTGAGATGATGTGGGTATGCTTTCTTATTCATGAAGTTGATTTCCTTGATGCTAGTGTGGTAAATATAACTAAGTGGCTATATGCTAGTGTAGTAAATATAACTAAATGGCTATGTGCATTGCTTAATATTGTATTCTTTGGGTGAACTAAGAATATTAAGGTGGATTGTCCTTTTGTGAGAGACAATGTAACGATCATGAAGGTTACTATTTTTCAAAGCCCAGAATACAATTGGGAGATGTTTTTCTATCCATTCTTTTTGTTCTTCATTTAGTTGAGTCTTGGTTTTAGAGATAAAGGGGTTTTCCCGCTATATAATTCTATGTTTTAGTGTATGCTTCTTTCATTATGTCTCATATTTAAATTTATTTTGCTCTTATTACTTTATTTCCACTTTTAAATGCAGGAAGGAATGCTTCGGATAATTCTCAGATGGAGTTTGAAGCTAAATCTGCAAGGGATGGTGCATGGTTAGTATTTCTTGCCATTCGTGTATTTTGAAATCAGGCATTGATGATTTCATGTTTCCATGTATGTCTGCTAATTAATTCTCTATTTAATGGTAAATGAATGATCAGGCAATTAGTTTGATTGCTTTGCTTCTCTTTTTCAGGTATGATGTTTCAGCCTTTCTATCTCATAGATATTTGGAGATGGGTGATCCGGTAAATTTTTCTCTCATTTTCCATGCATTTATCAATATAAATTGCCCCCTCCATCCCACAAAGATCGGTCATCTTTCATTTTTTGGTTGTCCCAAAATGTTTGATCATTTTGAAGAGTCAAGGCATAAATTTTGCTTGCTTTAGCACAATGGCCTTCTCTTTGTGAAAAAGTTAATCTCCTTCTTTCAGTATATAACATTTGCTAGAAAGGTGGTGTTGACAAATTGAAAAAGTGAAATGTCAATGCATTAACTATATCTCCTTAATATGCTTGTTTTTTCAAAGTGATCAGTCTTTTTGGGATGGTGGGAGTTTTTTTACTTTTTTTTATTACGTCCTGTTTTTCCCCCCTCTTTTTTTGGTACAAAATACCCTTTTGTATTATATAAAATATATCATTAAGAAAAGTAATGAGTACAACAAGGTAACACTACACTGGTTCACCATAAATATACTCCCTACAAATGTTCACAAAGCACTAGGAAAGTGATGCTCCCAAACTCTTGTTTCAGAAGAATAATGACCTAGCCTAGCAGTGTATTCAGCAGCGCAATTAACCTGCCTGTAGGCATGATTAAAAAACACGTCCTCAAAAGACCTAGAAAGATACTCAATATCCTGATTTAACTTCAAGACACTCCAGGGACCTTGATGATATATGAGAATCCCCTTCAGTTTGAACCTTCTTGAATCCTTTCTGCCAAGCATAATATAGACCATTTCAAAGAGTCATACATTTCAACCACCAAGATAGAAGCATTGTGAAAGTTAAAGGCTGAAGTTATAAGTAGGATTACCAAAATAATATCTGATTATAAAGCCACCAGCACTAGATTTCCTTGAGAAATTCTGGAGCCATTAAAATTAGTTTGATCCAACCCAAAGGAGGAGGGTTCGACTTAATATACCTGCAACATTTTCCTATTCTTGGAGCAGACACAATATCAGTCACCCATTATCAAATTAGTCTATATTGATTTGATTACCCAGTAGATATATTCAATGGAATACACTCAATGTATCTTGAGGAATAATTTCATTGGGTAGCTGGTGACCTATAGCATTGATCAGAGGTGAAAAGAAATTGATTTGTCCACCCAAGAAAAAATGATTTCACTTGTATTGGTGTGGTAATTTTTTTTTCTAGACATCAATATTCTTGCGGGAAATTAATTTACTAAGTGATATTTTTCGTAAAATGGCTTTTATTAAATATCTTTCTCTTTTACCCGAATATGTTGTGTAGCACTAAGCAATCTGTTATGTGGCAAGCACAATCACAGACTCGCTACAATCAGCATACACCAAGAAATAAAACCCACCAGGTTTGTTGATTGATTTCGGACCAGTTGGATGGCTTTAATGGAAGCCTTCCAAATTAAGATTTTGAAGGTAAAATATTATTTTTATTTTTTTAAAAATATTTGCCACCTCATATACTATATTCCTCAATAAAATTCATTGCCCATCTAATCCTTACAATTAAATGAAATAATTAAATAATTGATAAACTGAAGAAAATAGAGTCAATTCTTTTAAGGCCTATAGCTGCCTATCCCTACACCATGGGCCCATTAGGCCTAGTTCTCTGTCATTGGGTCACAAAAACCTAGTTTAGGTTCTGATAGGCCCAATGAATTTTGAACCCCCCAACATCTTGAAACAGGTGACGGTGTGACACACTGAGCCAAAAATGAAAAAAAGAAAAAGAAGGTAAATAGTGTAATACAACTGCTCTTTCATCCTGATTTATTTGCCTACATTTTTTATCAGGGTATGTTTCAAAATATTTGTTCATTTTTCAAAATCAAAGCATTTAATGACTTTCCTTTTCCTAAAATACCCTTCATCCTTAAATTGGTTACGGGTAGAAGTGGAAAGTTAAATGAATTGAATGAGATGACAATACTATAAATGTATTTTCTATAAATTTGTATTTGATCAAAGTGGGGCAAACAAATTGGAACAAAGGGAGTATTATTTTAGAGTTTAGACTTATAAGTCATTAATATTCATTCTTTTATACTCCGTACTATTATATTATTTTTATGGGTTGTGCTATATGAAGTACCTTTCATACAACACTTTGTAGAGCACCAAGCTCACATCAGCCAAAGAGATATTATTAAATAAATTGAGGGAGTTTTGGTCCATACACATATTAGTACCACATAAGGTGCTGTATTTTGGTGCTTCACATAAGATGCTATACATAGGCCTGGCAATCTCAACCCAAACCCATGAACCCACCCAAACCCACCCGTGATAAATGGGTTTGGGTTCATAAAATTTTTAAATGGGTTGTTAATCGGTTACCCAAAACGAACCCAATTATAATTGGGTTGGTTATGGGTTACATGACTGGACCTGTTGTGTTTCAACTTAATAATGTGGGTTTTCTTTCCTTTCTGGGTTTTGTTATTTAGGGGTTTCTTTCATGGTTTAATGCATTGCTAGCCGTCAAATTGTGAAACTGAACTAGGAAGTATGAAGTCTTTCTACATTAATAAATGCTGTAAATATTATTAGTCCCACTCAAATAGGCATACTGAATATACACATAATTGGCACAGTTAGAAATAATTAGCACTCATCTTGTTAGTTCATCAGTTGGTTGAATGTGTCTCTTGAGAGTGCTTAACAGCATCACATGGTTTGAACCATTATCCCTGTTAATATCATTCCTTTTTGAGTTTTGCATCGAAGTTAAACCCTTGTCTTGTTCATTCATTTGTAGCTTCTTGGTTCCCTTTACAAACAAGGCTGCAAAATATATGATCGAGATTTGAGTTAGGTTTAGACAATGGTGATAGTAGTTGCTGATTATAATATTCTAAGCAGTGCACATAATGCAAGGGGACCCTTATATTTTTATGTTTTGCAATTGTGTTAATGGATCATTTTTAAACTACTTATATATAAATTTTCAATATCCAGCAATATTCATAGTCTACTAACTGAACTCAGTCAGAGTGTGTATTGTCAGTGGATTAAAGTTCTGGCTGAGATATTGTACTAGAAATTGCTGTTGTAAATTTCTTAGGTTGCTCGGAATTCGAAATTATTTACAGCTTAGTTTGATGTTTGGATAAAGTAAATTCTGGAGATGGCTTTGGAAAACTTCAATTGCTGTTTTGTTTGTAGAATTTTAGCACAAGACTATGGGTAGCCGTTTTAGGGATGCTGGCCGGTTTTAACAATATAGGCTCTATGTGTCTAAGCTTAATTTATTTCACATTATGGAAATTTTATAATTATTTTATATAGCCTTACTGATGTTACAATCATTATGATATATAGCTTAATCTAACATTGCTCACTTTCCTGAGAGCCAAGTAAGTAACAATAGTTTATTACTTTTATTACTTTTATTTTTATAGTACTTTTTACATTTATATGTTGGAAATGTTAAATTTTTGTAGGAGTTTTGATATTTTTGGGAGCCAACACTATGGAGAGGGTACAAAGAAGTCACAATTGGATATATATCTGGAGGAGAGTAGCCTTTCTAAGATAAAACATCCAAATCTAGATGTTCTTCATTTTTGGAAAGAAAATCTTGTTCGTTATCTGGAGCTCTCAATGATGGCTCGAGATATTTTAAGTATTCCTATCACCACCATTGCCTTAGAGTCGGCGTTTAGCATTGGAGGTTAGATTATTGACAAGTATCGAAGCTCCATTGTACCAAAGAATGCCGATGCCCTATTATGCACTTGTGATTGGTTATGTGGGTTAAGAGGTAATTTTCAAGCTTGGTTGGTTATTTATTAAACTTAGTTTTCCATTTACACGACATAATAAGTTTTCATTTGTAATTCATTTTATGTAGATGAAGAAGATTCATCAGATGATGAATCTCAACTTGTGGTAGATTTCCAAAACATAGATGATTCTGTGCCTCAAAGACATCTCTTCCCAGGATAGCAGTAAGGTAAAATTACAATTTGTTTCTATCTTTGGATATTTCTTCATTTCAAGCATTTTGCCCATTTCAAGCATAGTGCCTCTTAACATTGGCTTCCATTTTCTATGATCTGGGTAATTGAGAGCTCAAGGAATTCTATCTCCTCTGCTAGTATAGTCTTTATGAAGATAATCCTTTTATGAAACTGAAATTCTGTTGCAGGTCCCACTTCTAGGTTATTTGGAGAGGTTTATTGAAGAGTATTGCTTGGTTTGCAATCTGGATTAAATTAACATTTGGGTAGTAACCAAAATTGTAGAATTAATTATCAAATAGGACTTTAATGCCAGCTTATTTTATACCAATTTAACTAGTGATTATTTTGTTATACCAATTTGTTTCCATACGAATCTTTCTCCATTGACTTGTGCAGGTGTAACTTGGAACCTCTTCAGTTCTATTTTATAGCTCCGTGGCTTTCTACCTTGGATTGGAAGACTTTGTGCCATGCATAGAACAATCAAATTGTGAAAATAATCCAAATCAGAGTCACGTTGTCAATATTTGTGTTATTATTGTTCATTATAAAGTCTTGTTCAATGGCTTCTCAAATCTCAATAGTGATCTTAGAATAGGTTCACACAGGCCCTAGGATAACTTCTTTTAACTGGAGTACTATGGATTAGTTCAAAATCTTGAAATTATAGTTTGGGTCATATAAGTGTAATACATATTGGTAGGAAGAAAAAAAAGTAATGGATCACTCTAGATATGATCCTTATCATTGACCAATTGAATTTTAGCAACTGGGTGAGTTATAGTAGGTGCTTATGTGCTGGCCTAAGGCTTGGAGTGTGGACTATCTTATTTCCATTGTTATTTTCTCTTTTATTTGCTCTGAACTTCCTAATTTTAGACTTTGGTATCCATTGGGTTATGCCAAAGGCATGACAATTTGTTGGGTGTTGCACTGTATTTTTGGGAGATCTATCCCTTTGCAATTCTCTGCCATATGGAAAAGGAGAAAGAAGATGATTTGGGATGGTAGTACAACTTTACAAGTAGCTTTTGAGGATAGGAGTATTGCTTGGTCTCTTCTTGGTACTTCTATAGTTCTATTTCTCTTCTTGGTACTTCTGAGCTACTTCAAGTCTTCTTGCAGCCTTTTTTTTTATCTTTTTTCTTTTTGGCAATAAACTTTGACAATTATAAGTGTAATTGTGAGATTTCATATACATATATGTATACATATACATATACACACACACACACATATATATATGCATACATTTCTTTTATAATTATGCTGTGTAGAATTTGTCATGGAGATAGTGATGCATGCACTGTATCCTGATTTTAGTTTTATTGTAGGAAGTATGAGTGATGATGTTGTGTTCTGAGTAATCAACTTTTGCACCTTCATATAGGACTATAAAAGTTCTCTATGACCTCTTCTTTCAATTTTTATTTTTGTATCTAAAATAGCCAATCTCTACCTTTTTCTTTAGAAAGATTTGATAGCTAGCTTGCTGGTTTTCCAATCTCAGATAGAAAGGGTTTTTAATTGGTGTTTGAATATATTTTTCCAGGGGAGATCAGCACCCTGGAAGCATACAATGGAAGGTTAGTGTGGGGTTCATTTGTTTGAATTAGAGTAAGGTTTGATTTCTCTTTATGTGGATTTTTTGCATTTTAAACCTTTTTATTTTTTATTTGAATTTATTTTTTGTTTACTTGAGGCCTAGAGCATTTCTAAACTTGTTTTTGTTTGCTAATTTCATGGTGCTTACCTGCATGAGCAGAATCTGACATCCAAGTTTTTTTTTTTTTTTTTTTCAATGAATCATTGCGGTAGGCTGTACTAATTGGAAACTTGAGATAAATATTGTTGAAGTACTGTTTGTCATGAACAAAGTGAATCTAAATTGTTGGAATGATAAATCAATCTGATGTCCTGCCCTTGAATGCCTTTTTACTGTTCTGTAAAATAATCTTAAACTATATAGTGAAGAATTATCAAGGGAAATGTTGATCATTTTATTTGACTTGAGCATATTAAGTTAATTTTTTTTCCGTAGTCTTTTAGGTGCACATTATGTGGGCTTGTTAATTGTTATGCTACTTGTAATTGTTTTGAAGTTGACTGAAAATTGATCTGCGGAATTGATCCATCGCTGGTCATCCATAAGTTTCTTTTTGTTATGTAGAAAAACATATTATCCAATTGATCCATCGCTTTAGGGTGTTGATGTTGATAAAAAATCTGATCCATAGTGGGTAAAAGCAAATTTTTCGTGCGACCAATTATGTCCAGATTTTCAGGGTTTCAATCTTATATGCACTTCACAGTATATTGAACTGAGAACTGATAGTTCAATTTTATATTCATGTATTGAACAAGATTTTACCAAAATTTGACAGAATACTCTAACTACAGGCAAAGCAGGTGTGGATCAATTGCAGGCAAGAATTAATGGACATGAAAGAAGCTATTGAAGATTTCGATTTACATTTCATTAGTGAGGTGACGAGTGGTTTTAAAGATATAAATTATAAACCATCATTCTTGACAGAAAGAAACATCCGCAAAGCCATCAGTGGCCTGCCTCCCCGAGCAAAAGAAGCCCTTTTGGCTTGCTTAAGAAACCAAAATTTTCGATTTAGTGTTCCAGAAGAAGAGGATGGCTCTAAGAATTGGGTCATCGAGTATCTTGAGTCACTTTTTGATCGGTCAAATACTTTTAGAAAATATCTAGCAAGAAAGTTGCGCCAACAGATATCTGGGATTTTTTTTTTTTTTTTTTGTTCATCTTTAGAATTTTTTCATAACTACTCTTTCTTCAATCTAGAAGTTCATCTTCAGAATTGTATGAGGTCTCTGGAATATTTTTGAATTTTTTCATGTTGTTTTTCTATTTAATTGTATGAGCTCCATTTAATTGTATGAGACCTGTTTACTACATTGAGAGAGAGAGAGAGAGAGAGAGAGAGAGAACAAACAAACAAACTAGGGCACAAAATGGGTCGGGTCAGAATGTGGATTGGGTATAAATCTGGGTCGAGCCATAATTGGGTCGGTTGCAGGTTGGTTTTGGGTTTGCACAATAATTGGGTTGGGCATAACTTAACCCATTAATGGCACAAATTACATAACCCATTAATGACCCAACCCAACCCACCCAACCCGCCCAAATTGCCAGGCCTAGCTGTACGTAACGTTTCCCTATTATTATATTTATTTTTTACTATATAAAATATGATGATTAAGTGAATACATTATACGTGTTGATATAACTTATATTAGCTCCGCATTGAGGTTGTACCTCATGCATTAGTAGGGTTATGGGGTACATTACGCTTATGCGCAGAGTACAACCCCTAATACATAATACTGATATAAGTTATGTGAACACATGCTAACTTGATCAGGAATATATATATGGGTTATGATCAAGGCATAATTTTTATAGAAAATATTTTACAACACTTTTAGTTGTCCATTTTTCTCATGTTCAACGTTCTCTAAATAAATTAATATGAAAGTAATCATCAAGTAATCTTTTTAACATTTGTCTCACTTATTAAGTGAGTTTGGGATATAAGTAGATTCTATTGATTATCATAAAAAATAATAATTATTATAATTATAATAATAATAATAAAAATAAAAGGTAATCTTCTTACCCTTCAATGGGAGAGATTAATATATATATGTGGCTTGTAAAACAAAATTGCTTACAAAATGTTGCATGTCCCTCGATCTTGACTCTCTCTCTATGTATGATCTAGGTACAGTATTGTAACCTTAGCCTTCAAAGAGGCTGGATCCAGATTTCCCAATGAAGATTTTAAATTTCCTGCTCCATGTTCCTGGGGCCCAGCATACACAAAAAAGAGCAAAGAAGAATATTGGGGGGGGGAGACCGTGGGACGACAGGATGAATCACAAAAAGCTAAAGGCTTCGTGTTAACGTTCATGGAGTTTAATTACAATGGAAGCAAAAAAGTTGATTCATTCAGCTGAGCTAGCTTTATTCCATTTCTCATGGCTATATATGAGCTTACCAATTTTCAAGAAACCAACACAAGCAATCTTCCCCCACACCAATCCCAAAACCTATATTTTTCTAACTCGACTTTCAGCTTTCCATCCCCAGCTCCCAAAATATGGCCATGGTCACCAGCAAGATGTCACCAACCTCCATGCAGCAACTGATCAAAGGCTGACAGGATCAAGTTCTCGGCGGACGACAATGTGATGATGAAGCAAATTCAGGCCACCCATATGCCCGACGGCCGGGTGGTCGACGTCAGGCCTCTTCTCCATCTTGTTCAGGACATCCTCAATCGTGCCACCCTCAATGTCGACACTGTTGTACCCGCGGTATGTCACTATAATTTTTTAAAAAAATTTATTCTTTTTGCACCGGCTGGCCACTTCCCTAGCCTCTTTTATTTATTTGTTAAATTATTTTTATTTTGCTAATCCAATTGTGATTTCGCTGTAGGTTACCCAAGCATCCATCGACAGCATGGAGGACAAGATCAACCAAGCCAGTTTCATGGCCACGCTTGATGCACTGTCATTCACGATCGATCGAATTTCCTGCGAGGTTATTATGAAGCATGATGTCTATATATAGTATATGATAAGCTTTGATCATGTGCAGATTTCTCCGATTATCCTGTTCGATTACGGCCGTCCGTAATCGAATAGAATACTCTAGAATATCTCGCACCATGATCAACCCTCAGCATGTGATTATGTGTATATGGAGTACTATACAAGTGTTTGGTGGCCAACATACGTGATGTCATGACTATTCGTATTTGTCATGCACCCACGCAGTTGTGGATCAAGAAGGATTAAAGTCTAGCTCATTAACAATTTCATTTATATATATATAATTCTCATCTCCTACATTTTATACGTTGCATGGCACATGCATGCAAATCTTTTGGTTACATAAAAGAGCAACTCCGGCCAGTGCAAGTGTGCTCTAATGCAAGAGCTATATATTGAGGAGTCAAATTTGGCTTGGATTTAAATGTTGAACCAAATTTTCGCTCTACATTTAGCTCTAATGCAAATTTTTAATGGTGGAGATGAACTCCATGTGTATTGCAGAGGATCAAGCAATATCTTTTACCATTGGAACCAAAAAATGGCTCTGGCCTGCAGCATTGGTACTGCTGGAGGCAAAAAATGACTCTTTAGCACTATAAGGAGCAAAAAAATGGATTTGGCTCCCCTCCAAAATAAATTTCTATTTTCTCAGATATCAAGCAAGTGTTTGGGAGGCATGGACGCTCACCAAACAACGCTCTCACTCTTCAACATGCTATCAACCTTTTCCTATGAAGCAAAGTTGGTGCTAACCCTAGCAGCTTTTGCTCTGAACTACTGGAGAATTCTGGCTTCTGGCCCAGATATATACAACAAACCAGCTTGCCAAATCAATGGCCATCCTTAAGCAATTGCCTGTCATCATGGAGCACTCAGGCCCATTGAAACCCCGGTTTGAGGCACTCAACAATCTCATAAAGGCCATGTTGGATGTGACAAAGTGCATCAGTTCAGTTTAAGGAGCTACCATCTAAGTACATTACGGAGGATGACCCAGCAGTCTCTGCTGCCACTGCCCATATCCCAACTGCTGTCTATTGGACCATCAGAAGTGTAGTGGCTTGCATCACTCAGATTACTAGCCTCTATAGCCATGAGTATATATTCAATTCCCTAGTTTTCCTTGTTAATATATACCCATGCTAATATAAATTTATTAACAATTATAACAATTATATATAGATCAAGGGTATTATATATGCAAATTATATACGGAGTATAATTGTTGTTTTGAAATTAAATGAAATTTGTTTCACATCCTAGTATTATTATCATTGCCAAACAAGGGGGTATCCTAGGGCTACCTGCTGAGATTTGGGTCCAAACTAAATCCCCCACCAGGTAATTTGAATATGCTATCTTACTTATCTGCCTACTGATCGGTGATAGGGAACCTTTTCCCGATTGGTGATGTGGCACATTCTACGTATAGATCACCACACATATGTTAATCTATTTATCTTCTTCCCTTTTTCTCCTCCATCGATCAACCGGGTAGTAGCACTTTTAATAGTCATATTACTGTAGTTATTTTCTGGTGCAACATGATGATCATGAGATTTATATTTGTATAAAGCCATGAAATTAATGATCGACCATTTATACTTTTTTCATATCCTATATAAAGGAGTCCTCTACACTGATTTCTACAGGTTTGGAATATCGACTGCAGAAGCATGGGAGCTATCCACCTTGGCTCAAAGGCTCAACAGCATACACGAGCATCTTAAGAAGCAATTGACAATTTGCAACCAACACATAGGTTAATTACCCACCAACTTAATCTCAGGTTTAAGGAAATTAAAGCATGTGTTGGATTGGACAACGGAAGCTAATTAAAAAGAGGTTTCCGTTTTATGCAGACGAGAAGAGGAATTATGAAGCTTTTGAGATGCTTAAAAATCTCTTCGACATGATCCACATTGACAACATGAAGATTCTCAAGGCACTGATTTACGCTAAGGATGATCTGCTGCCGCTGTTTGAAGGTTCTACCAAGAGAAGGGTAAGTTTGTGCTTCAAAGTTCAAACACAAAATTTAGATCAAATTGACGCATAAGGATCACTCCCTCCATTCCTTAAAGGACTGTCCTAGCCTCTTTGAAAAAACACGTTTTTTCTTAGGAAAAATGCATTTAAGGCATTCACACCCGCTAATTTGTTTTGGTATTCCAGTTTTACCCATAATAGGAAATGGTATTACTTTATTTTTATTATGTAATTTATACCTTATATAGGAAATGATATTTGGGAAATCAATTAAAATTGAATCATTGACCTTGAAATGTTCAGAACCTAAAATGACTTTTTTGTTTTTTTGTTTTTTTTTTTTTTGTTTTTTGTTTTTTTTTGTTTTTTTTTTTGTTTCCTCCTCAGGAAAATGAATTTAAGGCATTTACACCCACTAATTTGTTTTGGTATTCCAGTTTTACCCACAATAGTAAAGGGTATTACATTATTTTTGTTATGTAATTTATACGTGGGGAAATGATATTTTGGGTGGGAAAGCAATTAGAATTGAATCATTGACCTTTTGAATGGGACAAAATGTTCGGAACAGCCTAAAATGCAAATTGGGGCAATCTTTAAGGAGCGGAGGGATTACAAGATCATATATGTTTCTCAGTTGAAAATCTAGATTTCTAACTGCATGGCATGCAAAAACAGGTTAATCTTGAAGTGCTAAGGAGGAAGAATGTGTTACTCCTCATATCAGGCCTAGACATCTCCAGTGATGAGCTTTCGATTCTTGAACAGATTTACAATGAGTCGCGGCTCCACGCGACAAGGTTGGGAAGTCAGTATGAGGTAGTTTGGATCCCTATCCGACCGGTTGGCCAATGGAATGACCCCATGCAAAAGCAATTTGAGAGCCTACAGTCTACGATGCCATGGTACACTGTGTACCACCCTTCTTTGATAGATCAGGCAGTCATCAGGTTTATCAAGGAGATTTGGCACTTCAGGAATAAGCCTATCCTTGTGGTGCTAGATCCACAAGGGAAGGTGGTGTCCCCTAATGCACTCCACATGATGTGGATTTGGGGAAGTAATGCCTTCCCTTTCACTAGCTTGAGAGAGGAAGCTTTGTGGAGGGATGAGACTTGGAAGCTGGAGCTGCTGATGGATGAGATGGACCCAACCGTAATGAACTGGGTAAATTCATTTCAACCCTTTTAAATTAATTATATGCCCACCCCATTTTTCTATAAACGTGTGAAGAAAATGCTAAAAAAAACCCACTTTTTTTCCCCTCAAATTTTCTTGCCCAATCAGGTGTGACAATTAGCATAGCCGGACCATTATTCATTTCAATGTTTTTAAATCAATACACTTGCACAAGACATTTTCTAAAATATATGTGCACATGTACATTATATCCGTACACTGAAAATGTTAAGGGTAGGTGGTTTTTGGCTCGCTCGAAGGTTAACCAGCCAACAAATTAATAAGGACAAATAAGGACTGAGACCCACGTCACGCAGGACCGCACCTTATTAAGTGGACAGGTTAACCTGTCACAAAAATCAATTTTCAAATGGCCAAACACCCAATTCTTTGCCTAACATTTTTGTCCCAAATTACACATCAGTCCAACTTAAATGGACAAAGAAATCCTTTTCTAGTGGGTTTTCAATTGGCTGGCATGACTTGTCGCTTGGATTGAACAAAAACAGTTAAGACTACATAGGTAAAACTCCATCTCATGTATACATGCATATGCATGTTCGTGAAACTGATCGATACAGTATTGTGATTTGGAATTTCTCGTTTGATCAGATTAGAGACGGAAAATACATTTTCCTGTATGGAGGGGACGACATCGAGTGGATCCGACGATTCACTTCCACAGCACGCATGGTGGCGCAGGCTGCGCGCATCCCTCTTGAGATGGTTTACGTGGGAAAGAGCGGCAAAAGGGACCAAGTCCTCAAAGTCATAACAACAATCACCAACTGAGAAGCTCAGCTACTGCTGGCAAGACCTCACCTTGATATGGTACTTTTGGACCCGACTGGAGAGCATGCTGTTCTCCAAGATTCAACATGGTCGATCCGTCGTTGACGACCCCATGCTGCGAGAAATCAAGAGGCTACTTAGCCATGACAAGAACGGAGGATGGGCCTTGCTGAGTAAAGGGTCTGGTGTGGTGATCAATGGGCGCGGGACGACGGTTTTACCTGCAATGCTGGAGTATGATTTATGGAAGGAACGTGTGCCCATATTGAGTTTTGAAGGGGCGTTTAAGGATCACCATAGCAAGCTTCATAGCGCTGCTGTCCCCTGTTGCCGCTTCGAGTTCCCTAGCACTACTGCTGGAAGGATCCCTGATGACATGAAATGCCCCGAGTGTCTCCGCGTCATGGAGAAGTTTCTCACGTTCGTTTGCTGCCACACTGATAGTGCTATGCTTGGACTATATTAAAGCATGTATTACTGTGCAGTGGTAGTACGTGCTTTAATATATGCACATTCCTGTGCAAGCATTTCTTTCTAATATTACTATAACAATAATGCCATGGAGAGGCTATATTGAAGCACTATTGTACTCTATTTATGTTGTATTGCTGTGTGGTACGGTTTTTTCCCCTTGATGCAATAAGGGCCGGTCACTTTGTGGCTAAACTATATATGCTGTAATGGAGTTTTCCTATATATGAAATTAAAGTTGGAGGAAGCACGACCCCAAGCCCTTAAATTTTTTATTTTTTATTTTGGATACAATTGGAGGGGTTTGAACCTCTAACCTATCCTAATCTTACCCTTTACCCCACTCTCCCTCACTACTACTAGACTAGCTTTAGTGGCATAAAAGGCCCAAGTCCTTAATTAATATGGGTTTTAAGAATCAAAATTTTCCAAATATTTTTAAAGATCTCCCTCAAACTCTTCCTCTCCTTAGATTTTATTGGTAAGTTCTCCAAACACTTACTAAACTGTTTCGAGTTTATATATTCAAAATTCATCGATATCCATAATTATAGGATCATGTTTCAAGTTTATATATTCATATTCACCCATATCAATGAATATCCATTAAGTATAGGATCATTGTAATACCACTCCATTGAACTGATGTGATACCTATGGTAATGAAAATTATAGTAAAAATTATACACGCATGGATTAAAGTTTGGATCAAAATCTCTTTTAATTAAAAATAAATAATACAATATTTTTAAAATATCAAGGGATTAATCTAAAATGAAATTTTGAAAGGAATAAAATCCAAGATATCTTTAATCTTTAATCCAAAAATAAAAAGAAAAAATATATATTGCATTTTAAAGAATTATTAGGAATTTCACTTATGATAATTACCTAATGAAATTATACTTTTATTTTGTGGAATTTAGTTAGCTGGATGATGTGGCACCCTAAAAAAAAGTATTTAAAAAAGAAAAGAAAAGAAAAACCCTATTTTGGGGCGTGCCTTTGATAAAATACAAAAATATCCAGAATTTAATTTGTTTCAAAGATCCTCTCTCTGTCCCTCTCTGCAAACAAAACAATTCACTGGTGAGTTTTTCAAACTATTCCATTTCATATATATTCTTCGGTTTCCGCGATTCCATCATCCTTCTTTTCATCTTTGTTGTATTGTCATGATATAGGTTCGTGATTTACGATTTTCTTTCTTTTTCCCATGTTTTCTCAACAACCAAACATGGGATTTAACTATTTAAGTGTTATACATTCGTGTTTCTTTCTTTGCTTAGGGTTTTGGTGCATTTCTTAACTTTTGGGTCTCTACCACGTGATTATGCAGTAGCAATATTTCCCTATTTTGGGTTCATTTCAATTGGGTTTTTTTATAATTCCAAAAGCAACATAATTATCACTTCGACATTGCATAATTTTGCCTGAATTTCTTCGCTTATATTTTACCAACCATTGAATCCGAATTGACTGTCTCCCCAATGCCAGCCAATTAGAGTTTTCAAAAGTCCACAATAATTGTCCCAATTTGTGGGGTACTGTTGTCGAGCAAAGGCCATAAGTGGAGCGATAGGATGAATTGTGCCTGTCCTTATTGCTTAGGTTTGCCGGTTTATTTGATTTTTTGTTGTCTGGTATTAGTTATTTTTTGAAGAAGCACTAACACAGACATGCGGTCACGTTACAATACGATATGACATGACACAGGCACTCCAACATAACAAATCTTCAAAATCTAGGATATGACAAGACGGATATAACATTAACATAATTGATATTTTTTTACATATATTTTATATTATATCATGTGACATCACATAAATCAATCAAAATGTATCAATTTGTATTGTTTTTTGGTTACCCATGTTCAAAAATTTGTATTGTTTTTCGAAAATCCTAGTTGAGTTGTTGGCATGTATATATAAGGTATGACAAGAAGGATAAGGAAGAATGAGAAAAATAAGGAAGAGACAAAGAGGAAGGTTCTCTGTTGGTGGAGCGTCGGAAGTGTCCATGCTTAGATATTTATATAGATACTTTTTTGAATAATGTCATAGACTTTTAGTGGAGAATTATTATTATTATTTTTTGGTTTGATGTAGTAAAAATTCTAGTAAGAGAAAAGGGGGCACATTACGTTAGTAGAGGTAGAGATCGATACTTGCCACTGAATTTGTATGAAAGGAATTGGTCGAAGTATTGATTAGGAGCATCATATGAATAAAAACGATTTTTTTTTTTAATTTAAAAAATTGGACATTGCTTTTAGTTGTTGATTCACTTGTTTATCACTATATCCTTTCAATAGAATGGAATTTATGATTTGCTGATTTTATTGTCTAAGGCATGAACTGATGTGTTGAAACATTGATATTGAAGGGACACGCTTCAGTTGAAAAATGGGGAAAAGGAAGTCAAGGGCAAAGCCACCTCCTAAGAAGCGAATGGACAAGCTTGATACTATTTTCAGTTGTCCTTTTTGCAACCATGGGAGCAGTGTTCAGTGCCATATGTAAGTGTTAATTCGGTTTCGTCCCATCCTCCTCTTGATAGATAAACACACACACACACACACACACGCAATTTGGCGATAAATATGGTCCAGCTGATGTATGACATTCTCAACTTTAGCCAAATAGAAGGTACTGGTGCTGCCTATCACCGTTTCTTTAATTCAGAATGCACACGATTCTAAACTTACCAGAAGGTATTAGCCAGAAATTCGTGTTTTAGGCTCAATTAGTCAATTTTTATATAATGTTACTATCTATGTGCACAAGATCTTGAATCTGCAAGATATCCTTATTAGTTTACTATAAAAAATGTTAAATGTGGTGTAACCTTAACCATTTCAAAATGTTAGTCTGCACTTTTTTCTGTTAATGGCATGTGGCGTATCTAAGACTGGATTTATTGAAAAAAGTACCAACTTTGAGCTCGCTAAACTCTAAAACCTAGACCTTGTTTGTATGGGGTGTGGAGTCTATGATATTGAGGCTGCACTCTATGTCTGTTAAGTGTCCTAGATGAATACAAATAATTGATGTTATTGGATAGCATCAAAGTTAGGTTTTAATTTGTTTGTGACTGTGCATCACTTTCATGTTATGTTTTGAAATAAAATGGATATTTTGTTTCAGTGATATGAAGAACTTAATTGGCGAGGTTGCATGCGGGATTTGCCAAGAGAGCTTTAGCACTACTGTCACAGGTATGTTTCAGTTTGTTGCATTGGAATTTAGTTTTTACTTCTTTTTTTTGGGTATGTAAAAGGAAGAGAGGTGCAGTGGCAACATTTTCTTTTTTGCATTGTTCAAGATATTGTTCAGTGTCTAATGATGATAGGCATGCTTGATTTTCTTATAGAATTTAAACGAATCCATTGTGTTTTACACAGCTTATGAAGGTAAAAATCCCCTCTAGCATGGGATCATTAAAAATATAAAAAAAAATAATGGTAGAGATCAACTACCATTATTTGATTGTCATCACTCATCAGTAGAACTGATGGTATAGATCAATAATGGGCCGTTAAAAAAGTATATATAAATATACATTGTTAAAAATTTTGCTTCTATTTGTCAAAAGGATGCTGTTTTCTATGATGGTCCCATTTATGATAATGGATTTTTACTTTCAACTGCTATGAAATAGACAATGGGTCATATTTAATCTAATAAAAAAAATAAAAAAGACAATGGGGCATCCGGTTTTTGTACTATTGGAATGTGTCCCGACGTCATATTTTATGCAGTGTTTTTATATTATAAATTACAAGAAATTTTGGGGAATATTAAATATGCAAGAATGCCCTCATTATCTCTCTAGCCTTTAAAAATTAAAACTATGTCAATCTTTCTTGTGAACTTTAGACTATTTTCCTGAGTAAGATTATGTCAGTAGAATGGAAATCAACTACAAAATGCATTTGAAACCAACTATAAAATGTGTTTGAGCTTGGGCTCATGAAGGCTGCTCTTGGCCTGCTCAACCTGTAGGTTGTGCTTGGGTTGTTCTCTACCCCGACCTTCCCATTCAAGTTTCAGCTGCTTGTATGACATGTGATAACTTTGTAGGAAAATTTGATGTTGGGAACTTTCACTTAAAAGAGAAAAAATTGTTCTCGAATCAAAATGGAGACGATGTTTTTTCTCTGGGAGATTAAAATGTGTAACATATAGGGATGTGGGTTCTCTGTCTAACTGTGGAGCGCGTGTTTTGAGATTCACGCAACATCTCTTGAATTAGGGGGAGAGTTTGTCAGTACACCCATGAGGAAGCCCTCATAGTATCCTTTCTAAATATATATACGAGTTGTTGAGTTATTGAGTTATTGGAATCTTGCCAGTTTTTACTAGGCAGGAGCATCACACATGCTTTAGGTAATAGTCAGAATAGGATCTGGATTTTATGGAATTAGATTGCAACTGACAGTTTGACAAGACCATGCGTAAAGTTGTTAAACGGACAACAGGGTTGAAATTGTTCTGTTTGGTGGAATTTGAGGGTAATATGAACAGTATTGTAAAAGTTTGTGTATAAAATGGAGCAAACTAAATCTTAGGATTAAAAAAAATGTGGGAAAGTTCCATTCTTGAATGTCATTCATTACTAACAGAGAGAGCATAAAAGATATGAAATTTACCAGTGAGACCTTTTATGAGTAATTATCTAGCATAGTTATTAAACCCGGACCGGTGAACCGAACACCAATCCGGTCCGGTTTTATAATTGGATCGTTTCTGCATATGAACCAGAGTAAACCAGCTAAACCGGTGAAAAATCCATGAATTCTGCTGCAAACCGGGCGGTTAAGCCAGTCCCTATGTGTAACCGTGTGCTCCCAAAAATCACTTATAGCTTGCATTGGGACTCGTCAGCAGACCAAAGAACAAAGGAAGCACTTAACACCACTAGGCCAACTCTTTGGCTGGTGCTTAATGCCGAAAATGTTTTCTATATAAAGGTTTTAAAGTGCAATGCAAATAAAAGTCAACTAATTATATTTAAAATAATATTTAATTGATAATACCTGTTCAACCAGCGACCCAACGGTTGAACCAGTGACCCAGTGACCCAGTCCCTTCACCAGGTTGATGTCCGATCCGGGTTTAATAACTATGTTATCTAGGCATTGGAACTTGTTATGAGTAATGCTATACCAACAAACAAACAATCTATGATAGAAAACTTTACAAACTCATGTGTCAATCATTTCTAAGTTTCATTTAAAGCAAAATAACCACCATCATCCATTAATTGTAAGAGTGTTCCCTTATCTTATTTGGTATAGATTTGTGTTACAAAATTGTTTGTTTGCGAAGCACTTTCCTTGTTAATTTTCTATGACTTCCACTTGATACCATTTATAACTTTTTTTTGACTTGTAATCATGGGTAAATTGATTATTCTTTGTTCTTTTGCAGCTCTAAGTGAACCAGTAGACATGTAAGTAAAAATTCATATGAATTTTGTTCATAATTAATCACAGTGGTACTTTATTTCTGAACTTCGTCCAATGAAAAATTCAAAATTGTGTGATTGCAGATATAGCGAATGGATTGATGAATGCGAGCGGGTCAACAACCTTGAAGATGATGATGCCTAGGTGGCAGATCAGATGTTCAGAGTTCTGCTTCCCACCATTGGAAGGAGAAGTCATTAAGTTTGAAGGGTTTTTCTTTTTTCTTATTTTCTTTTCACCATTGGAGGACCTTAGGTGATAAGGAGGTTGTACTTCTGATATCCACACAGGAGATACTTGCATGTGCAGTAACATTTTTATTTACACTTTTATATATTTTAATTCTATTCTTTTATTCTTTTTCTTTTTAGTGGGTAATCAGTGATTCGTAAACTAACTTGGGTATTTTGAGCATGATGTACTCATTTCAACGCTCAAGTATGGGTTTGCTCTTCTTTTTGTTAATAATACACTATATTTAACCCACCCATGGGTAGCTTAGTTGGTAACTTGTGATTGTATGTTTAGATGCACGGTTACGGATTTGATTTTTCTTTAAGACAACCCAAGATTTAAGTGGGAGTCATGGCGGTGGATTACTTCGCTAGTCTTCTCAGAGGTTTAGGTTCTATGAGTGGGTTCAAAGAGTCATAGGTTCCATGAATGGATTCAAAGGGTCCTATGTGGAATGGCTCTCCCGTTATAAATATATCGGGTATGTTCCCATTAGCACATGTTGATATAAGTTATATCAGCACCATGCATTGGGGGTTGTACTCCTTGCATTGGTCCAATGTACCTCATAACCCACTAATGCACAGGGTACAACTTTCAATGCGGATGTTGATGTAAGTTATGTCAGAACGTGCTTAGCTGATCATCATCTTTTATATATATATATATATATATATATTATTAATAATAATAACAATAATATACTTTACTTTAGAGAAAAAAAACAGAAAGAAGGCCCAAAAAAAATTGTGGCAGACTTGGGCCATAAAACACCTTAGAAAATCAAATTTCTGTAAAATTTTTGTGGAAGCTCAAGTTGGACGAAATTAACCACCTTCCATTTATGGGGAGAAATGGCAGATGTTTGTAGGGTCAGAAAACGGAGTGCCTTAAATATGAGAAATATATGGTGGATGCTAACCATGTGGCCTTTGTGGAACATATGATTATGGTTTTTCCCCTTTTACATTCAACCGATCTCTTTAATTTTGTTTTATCTTTTAAGGTGATAATGCGTTTTTCCCTTTTTCTATTTGACAAGTCTAGAAAGAGGAATTTCGGAATAATTATGTTTGAAAATGACATGAATGCCCCACTTCTGAATCTCAAGCTTTAAAGGAATGAGATTTTGTTTGCTATTCTCTTTTGAAACGATAATGGATAAGCTGGTGAGCCAAATCTGGTTATATATCAATGCCTTATTGATTGTGTGAGAGCGTTGACGCGAGTTAAAAAAATAATAAAGTAAAGGAAAAAAAGTCACGGGTACAACCAAAGAAAGAAAAGAAAAGAAAAGAGTTTGGCAAGGATAGTTGCCGGTCATTGTACATATAGATTACCGATCTAACATGTGATTTCATATATATGTAACATGTGTTATCAGCAAACAAGAGGTGAACACTTACTATGGATATTGATATAAATTATATCAGGGTGCTCACCTGATTATCATCCATACACAATTGATGGACTATCATATAAGATTTTCTTGAAAAATCTTGAAGTACAATTGGGAGTTGAATGGTGAATGGTTATGTATAGCACCAAACCCTTCATTTTTCTCCTAAAAGCAAGCACTAATGCACCACACTCCTGTCCAATGTCAGTGGCAGCGAGAATCAAATCATGGGGATTTGCATGAATTGGGTTTGGGGGAGAGTTATAGGCTGTTCTAGCTTATTATCTATCATATAATAGGATTTCAAAATCAGGAAAAAAAATTAAGATTTTAGGCCATAACGCCATGTTACAAGAGGCTACCGCTTTTACATTTCAAAAATGCCCAACAACGCCTTCTTCGTTTCTTTGCATGTGATATAAATGTGAGAAAAGATTTAAAGAAATACTATTCGCATTCTCAAATAAGTCTCCCAAATAATTAAGGTGTGTGGGATGCTTCTTTAGGAGTGCAAATAGCATCTCCCAAAATTTAATATAAAAAATTCACTTTTCTTTTCGGATTTTTTTTTCTTTTTTTTAATATTTTAAATCTTATAGTAAGATAGAATCGATCCCATGTCAAAAATACCAAGTTTCAAATGTTATCTTAATAACTTTTCATGTCCCTTGAAGCTTGATCTCGTAAAGTGTTTTAAGTATGAAGTATTGGAATAGCTCTCTCTTAAAACGTTAGTTGTCTGATATTATTTATAATTTAATAAGTTAAAGTAATTAAAGTGTTTCTTTATTTTATATCATATGATTCATGAGATGAATTGAGATTCACAAGCGATACCCTATGGTATACGGAAATGTAGTTAGGTCTAAATTGTCAACACCTTTTTTCTTTAAACTAATTCACAATTTTATTTTTTTTATTAACAAGGGTTAAAAAATAATTAATTCACAATTATTGATAATTGTAGCTTGCAAAATTAATGATGAGACAAATATGAGTCCTTCTATATGAGATTACTCTATAAACCTACTAAACTGACCTACTAATGTGGCGTTTTTCTATTGGTCCCTTAAAAAAAGGAAAGATAAGTTAAAATCCCTAAATCCCCCAAAATCTGCCCCTATAATCATTGAATAACCTTTTACCATTTTTTAGCGCGAAAATCACAAACCAAACGTCTCTTCCTTCCTCAGACAAATTACCTTCTAGGGGAAAATGATCATTTGCAAACTCCCCCTCTCTTTCTAGTTCGTTGGTTTCTCCTCCATCAAACACAAGTTATTAAGAGATCTTTTGGTTCTCTTAATTCTCCTCCCAAAATAGAAAGTTCTTTTTCTCTGGTTTCTCCTCTGTTTTATTAAATTACAATGGTATACTTAAGTTTCTCCTCTGTTTCAGGGAGAAAGACATTAAGAATCACATAGCACCCTCACAGTGTAAATGCAAAATAACTTAATTTAAATACAGCTCCAAGTAAAGTTGTATAATAACTTGATATCATATAGTCATTTGTTCATAGTAACTTGATATCATTTTATATCACTTGATAACTTATTCTAAGAATTGAATTTGCATCTATATAATAACTTGATTGTGATAATTCATAGTAACTTGATATCATTTTATGCTATTTGATAACTTATTCTCAGAATTGAACAACATGCATCTATATAATAACTTGTTCATAATAATTTTATAGTAACTTAATATCATTTTATGTCACTTGATAACTTAATCTCAAAATTGAACAACATGCATCTATGTCGTATTATTAATCAATATTCAAACGAAAAAGAGCGTATCATGATCATGAAAAAAAGATGATAAACAAACTAATCGAATACCTGCAAATCATAATACTACACACATACCTGATTGGTTCTGAAATAAACGCAGAGATGGTTGGTTTGTGAAGAAGGTGAGAGGGTTACAATAATGGGAATAAAACGCATGAATGGTTGGTTGTGGAAGAAAGAGACGTTTACAGTAATGGGAAGAAAGTTTGAATTTCAGCAAATTATGGAATTTATATTGATACGAATCCCTAAAATCGTAAGATGTGGGAGATAATTCCTTATAAGAATATAGGCCTACTCATTAGGCCTCTGTATCATTTTGCGACAAATATATGTGGGGAAAAGGAAAAGTTTCAAAAGGTCTACAAAGTAATAACCATGCCACAATTGTAGCGCTGCGTGATTGGTTATATGAACAAGAGTATTCCATTTAAAGATTTATGGTTGATCAAATGCTGGACGGCCCCATCCTTGCAAGGGTCACCACACTCTGAATCAGCTTTTGTCAACACAGGTTTGAACCCAAACGCCACCTCTCCCTCCCTCTCCTTCTCCCCTGTCCCCCTCTCTCTCTCTCTCAAACTTGGGACAGATGTCAAATAACGTTCTCTATTGTTACATTATATAATGACGATTTTGCTAAACGTACATCGATTGTCACTGAAAAATTATATACTGTGAGATTCTGAGTGTTTCGTTCGATAATTCCTTATTTTTTTAAAGTTTCAGGAGAGAAGAATTCATGGGGAGACCCCCAAGTAACGGAGGCCCTGCCTTCCGCTTCACACAAACTAGGTAATATATCGAATTTAGATTTGAAAAATCAAATGGGTCAGTATTTTTTTTTCTTTGGCTGAGTCAAATTGCAATAATCACCCGTTTGGTTTTCTGGGTTTTGATCCTGGTATGGTTTTGGTTGAGGGTTTTATTTTGTTCTTTCGTTTGAGCTTGATTTTATTGACATTTTTTGTTGGCAATACTTCATGTCTTGTGCTATGCTTGTTACTTTTTTTTTTTCCTCATATCAAAGTTATTGTTTGATTTCCCTACTTTTCTCTTAACTTATTCTTTATGGGATTCCTTTTTTTTTTTTTTTTTTTTTTTTTTGATATTTTAGATATCATTTGTCTTTCATTGTTAGTGGCCATTAAGTTTTGTTCTCGATTTTTTGATATTTATTATTTCTTTTTTTTCTTAGCAGTTTTAATGACTTTGATCTATTTAGTTATAGTTGTAACTTCAATTTTTATTGTCTCTCATGGTTAAATTTTTAAATAATTCAAAATGTTCTCGGCATTTATGTAAGACTAGCTGCATGGTGAGACTGATAGCTTCACCTTCGTCTTGCCATTGGAAAGTTATGCTTCTAGTCTTGGTTTATGTAACCATTATTGAAATAAACTTTCCATGGCAACATGAGCTTATCTTTTGATTTGGGTCTCTTTCACTTCCCTTAAGCTTTCGCCTTGTGCTAAAGAATACCATCTGTAATTAAAATATATCGGAAGCGTATTTGGAATTGTGGTGCTTCTCTACACGACTTCATGATGAGCTCCTTATGGGTCATTCAATCGGCGAGTCACCTCATAAACATATATTTTGAGAACTATTGAACATCAATGAACTTTTATTTGTTGATATTATGGGTGTCAGTGTGCTGCCAATTTTGGTCAGTGGCTTCTGTGATTATTAGCATGATGCAACAGAAACCATTCAGTTTTTGTTAGTGGTGTGGACTACAACATTTTAACGTTCTCGATTATTTTAAACTTGAAAAATTATTGTTTACCTTATCAGAGATATAAAATTGTGATGTGGTTGTCATTGGTTGTAGTGCTACACCAGATCGACAAGGAAAGATTGTTGTGCAGATGAAGCAAGTATGACACATTTGGCTTTGTTGCATACTGTGAAATAGTTAGATTCTTTTGCTCATTTGGATTTTCCGTTATAGGTCTGGAATTGGTTCCAAAATAAGCGGTACGCTATTAGGGCAAAATCAGCTAAGACTCCGGCAAAGTTAAGCGTATCGTCTATGCCACCTATGCCTTCTATGCCACCTATGCCAACTATGGCTCGGGATGATTTTACTCCAGTGATGAATGTGCCTCAACCTATACCTTCTCCTTCAGGTATATTTGGTTTTACTATTTGTTTAATTTTTAGAACCCCCTTTCCCCTTTTGTTGAATGTTTGGCATATTTTTGGTCATATATGCTTTGTCTAGTACTTTTTTTAAATCAGGTCTAGTGGCATACATTGAATTTTCTACCTAGCCAACTTAGCTTTGGGACTTAGTCACCACATGTGAATCCAGATCCTTTTAAATGCCAAACACATCTGAGTTAGCTAATTGTGTCAATCTAGTTAGTTAGCATTTAACCATTTCTATCAAAATGGAATGTGCTAAGATAAGGATATTGATACGATACATCCAATTGATATCGAAACGGTGAATTTAAGGAAATGAAATCATATCATAATGTACTGTTAAGTTTGGTGCGATTCACAATATGTCGGAATGTGTATATGTATCAGGAAGAAATATGATCCATTAAATTTTCCTGATTTGGAAGTCACACACTGTATCTTGTTTAATTCTTTTAACCTAAGTGTAGAAGTGTAAAGCAATTCAAGAATATGGTCCATCAAATCCAATTCCCAATTCAGACAATTCTTGCAAAAAAAATAGGGTTTCACCCCGCTTTTTGGTTTGAAACTTACTTATTGTCTTTGATAATTTGGTATCAAGATACTCTTCCATATACTATAATTTTTAGATGAGAACTTCCTCTTCTTAGCCCATGCTCTGTATGATTTCCGTATGTTGTAGCATGTAAGAATTATCATAAACTGTTTTTCTTCTTTTTGGATCCCCATGTTTGTCGAGTAGAGCTTCTTTCATTTATGTTAATTGAATAATCGTGAATCCCTTTTTATCCGTGGTGGAAAAATCTTATCTGAATAAGCCAAATGGTATTTGATTCATGTCTCTTTATGCTTTATAAGGAATCCCCTTGCGTATTGTTTAATTTTTTTAATGTAAGGGGTGGGGATGGCAATGGGATTGGGGATTTGGGTAGCTGTCCTGTTTGCCTCTCCCCTCTTAGAATGGGTTTGGGGTGCATTTATCCAGGGCAGGGTTGGACTCATAATGACCGAATCCAAACCCACCCTGATGGAGCTTCTCATATATATATATATGTTGTATATGTTCATTGGAACCCCAGCTGTCTCTCACACTTGGCTACCGTACCACACTAGGTAAAAGGAAAGAAAGGGGGTGGGGGGAAGAAAAGGGCTGTTGCTGATCCCCTATGCTCTCTCCACTTAATGTCGCAGCGGTCGTTTCCTTGCCGTTGCCATTAGCTGCTCGCTGTCACCTTGTTCGTTGATTCAATGTTACCATCATTCTTTCTTTTTGTTCTGGACTCTTAAGACACACATCTTAGCATTTGAATGATTGTTTCGTGTTTTTGATTTATCGATTTGTACCATCATTAGTTGTTTTTCTAATTTGGATTGAACTTCATTGTTGTTGTGTGATAAATGGGGATGGATGGGATGGGGACGGGGTTAAATGCACATGCTTCAATAAGGAATGGGATAGGTGGTTTCAACTAGTCTAGGGTTCAGGGCAGGGATTGGGATGGGTTTACCCTGTCAGGGGCGAGGTAGGGTGGAAGTCGTCACTGCCTATTCTCGCCTTGTTGCCATCCCTAGTCATGGGGATGGTAAATGGGGACCAGAATTAGGTAGGTAGACTAGCTGATGTACTTTAAGTAGGAATGTTCTTGTTACCTTTAAATTGATATTTACTTTTCCAAAACTTTGGATCGCTGAAAACAGTTTTGGATTTGAACAAAGCAGCATGACAAGATACATATAATATGTCATGTTTCACTTAATTAATGTTTATTGGTTCTTCATACATGTGTTGTATTATTGATGATTTTTTAAGATAGAAATGCTCACTTTTGCTTTCTTTTGCCTCGTTTGCAATTAATAATCAACTTCTCTTATGGTAGTGGACAACATTTGATGCTATTTATTTTATGTCCTCAACATTTTGAGGAAACTAATCATTATATTTTTCTGCTGGTGATCAATTTAGAAAAGGGTACTTCTTAGTGCTGAAGCAGATTTTTAAAACAATAACTTATTTGGCTTGTGAGATGATGTGGGTATGCTTTCTTATTCATGAAGTTGATTTCATTGATGTTAGTGTGAAAAATATAACTAAGTGGCTATATGCTAGTGTAGTAAATATAACTAAATGGCTATGTGCATTGCTTAATATTGTATTCTTTGGGTGAACTAAGAATATTAAGGTGGATTGTGCTTTTGTGAGAGACAAGTGTAACGATCATGAAGATTACTATTTTTCAAAGCCCAGAATACAATTGGGAGATGTTTTTCTATCCATTCTTTTTGTTCTTCATTTAGTTTGAGTCTTGGTTTTAGAGATAAAGGGGTTTTCCCGCTATATAATTCTATGTTTTAGTGTATGCTTCTTTCATTATGTCTCATATTTTAAATTTATTTTGCTCTTATTACTTTATTTCCACATTTAAATGCAGGAAGGATAATTGTCAGATGGAGTTTGAAGCTAAATCTGCAAGGGATGGTGCATGGTTAGTATTTCTTGCCATTCGTGTATTTTGAAATCAGGCATTGATGATTTCATGTTTCCATGTATGTCTGATAATTAATTCTCTATTTAATGGTAAATGAATGATCAGGCAATTAGTTTGATTGCTTTGCTTCTCTTTTTCAGGTATGATGTTTCAGCCTTTCTATCTCATAGATATTTGGAGACAGGTGATCCGGTAAATTTTTTTCTCGTTTTCCATGCATTTATCAATATAAATTACCCCCTCCATCCCACAAAGATCGGTCATCTTTCATTTTTTGGTTGTCCCAAAATGTTTGATCATTTTGAAAAGTCACGGCATAAATTTTGCTTACTTGAGCACAATGGCCTTCTCTTTGTGAAAAAGTTAATCTCCTTCTTTCAGTATAACATTTGCTAGAAAGGTGGTGTTGACAAATTGAAAAAGTGAAATGCCAATGCATTAACTATATCTCCTTAATATGCTTGTTTTTTCAAAGTGATCAGTCTTTTTGGGATGGTGGGATTTTTTTTTACCTTTTTTTATTACGTCCTTTTTTTTCCCCCCTTTTTTGGGTACAAAATACCCTTTTGTATTATATAAAATATATCATTAAGAAAAGTAATGAGTACAACAAGGTAACACTACACTGGTTCACCATAAATATACTCCCTACAAATGTTCACAAAGCACTAGGAAAGTGATGCTCCCAAACTCTAGTTTCAGAAGAATAATGACCTAGCCTAGCAGTGTATTCAGCAGCGCAATTAACCTGCCTGTAGGCATGATTAAAAGACACATCCTCAAAAGACCTAGAAAGATACTCAATATCCTGATTTAACTTCAAGACACATCCTCAAAAGACCTAGAAAGATACTTAATATCCTGATTTAACTTCAAGACACTCCAGGGACCTTGATGATATATGAGAATCCCCTTTAGTTTGAACCTTCTTGTAGAATTTTAGCACAAGACTATGGGTAGCCGTTTTAGGGACGCTGGCCGGTTTTAACAATATAGGCTCTCTGTGTCTAAACTTAATTTATTTCACATTATGGAAATTTTATAATTATTTTATATAGCCTTACTGCTGTTACAATCATTATGATATATAGCTTAATCTAACATTGTTCACTTCTTTCCTGAGAGCCAAGTAAGTAACAATAGTTTATTACTTTTATTTTATAGTACTTTTTACATTTATATGTTGGAAATGTTAAATTTTTGTAGGAGTTTGATATTTTTGAGAGCCAACACTATGGAGAGGGTACAAAGAAGTCACAATTGGATATATATCTGGAGGAGAGTAGCCTTTCTAGGATAAAACATCCAAATCTAGATGTTCTTCATTTTTGGAAAGAAAATCTTGTTCAGTTATCCAGGAGCTCTCAATGATGGCTCGAGATATTTTAAGTATTCCTATCACCACTATTGCCTCAGAGTCAGCGTTCAGCATTGGAGGTCAGATCATTGACAAGTATCGAAGCTCCATTGTACCAAAGAATGCCGATGCTCTATTATGCACTTGTGATTGGTTATGTGGGTTAAGAGGTAATTTTCAAGCTTGGTTGGTTATTTATTAAACTTAGTTTTGCATTTACACAACATAATAAGTTTTCATTTGTAATTCATTTTATGTAGATGAAGAAGATTTATCAGATGATGAATCTCAACTTGTGGTAGATTTCCAAAACATAGATGGTTATGTGCCTCAAAGACATCTCTCCCCAGGATAGCAGTAAGGTAAAATTACAATTTGTTTCTATCTTTGGATATTTCTTCATTTCAAGCATTTTGTCCATTTCAAGCATAGTGCCTCTTAACATTGGCTTCCATTTTCTATGACCTGGGTAATTGAGAGCTCAAGAAATTCTACCTCCTCTGCTAGTATAGTCTTTATGAAGATAATTCTTTTATATAACTGAAATTCTGTTGCAGGTCCTACTTCTAGGTTATTTGGAGAGGTTTATTGAAGAGTATTGCTTGGTTTGCAATCTGGATTAAATTAACATTTGGGTAGTAACCAAAATTGTAGAATTAATTATCAAATAGGACTTTAATGCTAGCTTATTTTATACCAATTTAACTAGTGATTATTTTGTTATACCAATTTGTTTCCATACGAATCTTTCTCCATTGACTTGTGCAGGCATACTTAGCATATGGCATTCCCCGTAGCTTTTGAGAAGGCTAGCCTTGTTTCACAAGGTAGTGCACTACTTTGCTCAATATCCAATTTGGGATTTTCCATTCCAAATTTTTCTGGAACATGTTCTTAAAAAATTCATCCTATTGTAAAATCTGAATGAAAATTCTTAATTTCCTCAGTTTTCAGTTAATTTTTTGCTCACGTTTGGCTGTCAGGGCAATTAGCGTTCTCTGCCTTCCAAACTCTAGCAAACTCCAGCGTTCCATTCTCTTCGCGAAGAAGAGACCATCGGCGGCAATGAGAGCTCCGTGCGAAGATGACGTCTCCATGGCTGAGAGAGCTTGTTCTCACTGTGTGAAGAAGACGACTCCTCGTCGACAATTCTTGTAATCGAAGAGGAAGACTCATCTTCCATTTCAAATCGAAGACAACCATTGTTAAAATCACCATTTTCATACGAGGTAAGCTCTCTCTCTACTAATTATCTACATTTAATCACTCAGTTTACTGGTAAAATCACCAAATTTTTTTTCAATCTTTGTCTTGTAAATCTAGGGTTTGTAATTTTGGGGGTTTTTCTATGTGGGTGTATCAGTTTAATTTCTCTTTGGGTGTTTGGATTTCTCTTTATCTATGAATGTGGGTTTTCTTCCCTTTCTGGGTTTTGTTATTTAGGGGTTTCTTTTATGGTTTGATGTATGTGGGTTTAGATTTTTTTCAAATCGACGACGAAGACTGCTGAAAAATTTTGCTGTTGTGATTTATATGCAGAATTTTCCGTACAATTTTTTTTTTTCCTTTCAATCTTTGTCTTGTAAATTGAAGACGAAGACTGCTCTTCCTCTGTTGAAATCTCCTATTGGATGCATGTCCAACATTAGGTGTGTTGGACACATATTCCATATCCATCCATACCCATGCCATGCGTAG